>CM049375.1:33961249-34203749 GCA_026937815.1 Etheostoma perlongum
CAACTGGCACTTCGGTTGACCTCTTCACAGGAAAGATAAATACACAGAGAATTGAATGTACCCTACACCCCATTTAACGCTACCGAGGCTTAAAAAACTTCAACCACAAATGAGAATATTTGATTCTGCAGGGAGCTCTGGCCAGTGGAGGTGATGCTGAGATCAGTCTTTGGCATGCCGTGTCCCTCCGGGTCGATCAGAGTTTAGCCAAGCAACACAGGGGCAGAACAGCCCAGAACGGGACACTGTCCTCCCCTGAAAAACACAACATCAGGCGTGGTTCAAGCAGCCATGGGGGTTTTCTCAGGTAAGTTGAGGGCATGGATGATCTCCATCTTCAGCCAGTGGAGGGCTTGGCGCTGGTTGGAGTGGTGCTGGTGTTAGAGGGGGCCCTGGCTCTGGGAATGAGGTCATGGCACATGGACTCCAACGTTCCCCCTGGGCTCTGTCGGGCCCTGAGGCTCCCTCACATCTGTGTGCTGTCTGACCCAGCGGCAGGCAGCTGCTCCCTCTCATTATACCCCCTAATGGATGGATCCGTTTCCCTCTGACCTCATCCTGCCTCCACAACAACATCCCTCCATCGCTCCGTCCTGATACCCTTCGTCCACGCACAGACCCCCTTTTCTTCCACATCTGAAGTGCTGCGCTGGCACAACTTGGCCTGGAGTGGAAACCAGGCTTTAGATCACAGCCCACAAATGACAGAGTCATTATTTATACAGTGTATCAGTAAAACACTTATTGGGCACCTATATGTACAAGGGAGGAAGACAAGATTTCTGTTTATACACTGCATATATATACTTACTACCACTGCCTCTACATTACACATAGCTGTACATTGTTCATATTACATAGTCATATTTATCCTGCTCTTTTAAAGTGTGCATATTATGAAAAAATCACTTTTTCTTTGATTTGGGGTGTTATTTTGTGTCTCTAGTGTTTCCACACGTATGTTTACTGTACACAGTATACTGTATATATACAGTATACTGTATATATATAGTATACTGTATATATACAGTATACTGTATATATATAGACCGTGGCGCAATGAAAACACATTACGTCCTCATTTTAGTAGTTTTACGTGGCTCATTTTAAGCCAATCCCTGATGATTTACTAATTAACTAAGTCTTTTTTATTAAAAATGTCCATTTCACAGTGCTTATCTTTTTAAAACTGCACCCATCACGTAAAATAAAATGGTCACATGGATGATTTCATTCCTTTTGAGATGTCTCCACACTATCCATAGCTGTGAATCTTTCACTTGAGCTTGAGTTTGTGTGTGTAAAAGCGCTTTTCTAGTCTTAACGACTACTCTAAGATCAGTAACATAGTACAGGAACCATTCACCATTCACACACTGTGATGTATGCATCGGGGGCAACTCGGGGTTCAGTGTCTTGCCCAAGGACACTTCGACATGGGACTGCAGGGCCAGAGATTAAACCACCAACCTTCCAATTGGCAGGCAACCGCTCTACCACTGAGCCACAGCCGCCCGTGTGTGTGAGCATCCGTGTGTAGCATTTATCTTGTGTCCAGTCCATTGAAAGGGAAAGAAAAGGCTGGAGAATAAAAAAGGAGGTGTGCTCTGTGCTGCCTTCAGAGCTCTCCACCTGTGTTTGCCACTGAGTAACCAGGAGCTGCTGTCCCGAGTGGAAGACAGCTTGCGGTTTGCTCTTTGGAATTGAATTTCAAGTCCTCTGTTGATTTCGCCACCGAAGGCAAAGCGAACTATCAACAGGCCCCCCCACACACACACATCGTGGCTTCTGCCAAAAGTGATGGATAGAATCAGTAATGCCTTGGTCTACCCCAAATATTTGTCTTGATCTTCAGCTCAGGTCTGCTGCGTGAGAGGCAGGCTCTCATCATGTCCTCTCAACTCATCTTAGACCTTCCAAGATGCAGATTGAGGAATTGCTCTTTTATCACACATGCTTCTGTGTTCATTACCGAGCGGATTGCTCCCATTGGTTAGCCGCAGCACAGCAAACCTGTCAATCAACAAGTGCGTCCGGTCGGGCACGCCTGTGATCAATGGCTTGAGTTATAGACCAAGAAAGAAGAAAAAAAATGGAGATGAGGAAAGAAGCAGAGCCTTGAAAGACAGAGAGAAAGTGAATTGGAGTCCATGATAATCTCTGCAGATGGAGGGAAGCATGAAAAAAAGCAGAAGAGGGGAGGTATTATGGGCCCTGTGATGATCCACGGGAGATCTTAAATGCATTTTAGTCATGCAATTCCAGGGACACTTGAGGCTGTGCGGACGATAGGGGCGTGTGACAGACAGACACAAAAAGTCCAAAATAAAAGTGCGGCTGCAAAACATTTGGTTGCCAGGCAACAGGGCTTCAAGCAACGATAGTATTGAGTTATGAAGAATGGTGGTGCATGACTCGACTTCCCCGATCCGGTTTCAGGACGGTGTCAGGGCGGGGGGTGGGGAGAGGTGGCACACAAAGACAGAGAGAGAAATGTCTCCACCTGTCCTGATTTGTCAGGGCCGCTGAACAATGACTCTGGCCGCTACAGACTACAGACAGTCTCTCGAGGCCCGACCCTGGCTTATCAACAGGGGCTAAGGTTTAGGGATCTCTTGTTAGTTTTGGGGTCCATCCAAGTCATTTACACAGCATGGAATCTAAAGATGAGCTCATTATGTTGTCTTATCATATGTCTGTGAGGTGGTTTATAGGCTGAGAGGCTTGGGACACAAAGTTGGGAAAGAGAAGACGTGAGTGGTGGAAGCAGTACTCAGATTACTTAGTACTAATACCCCTTTACCAGTTAAAGTCTTGCATTCAAAATCCTATTGAAGTAGAAGTACAGAAGTACAATCAGCTAAATGTAAATGATCCAAAGCAAAAGTGTTATTTTATTAGTATATTAATAGATTGGTACTGATGTGTCACTGTGTAAGCAGCATTTTACTGTTGTAGCTGGTTAAAGAGGAGCTGGTTTTAATTACTTTTTATATATACTATATGCACTATACAGGTATATTAGTCAAGTGCTTCCCAACTTGGGCTCTTCCAAAGGGTCACGTGAGACAATTAATGGGCCAGACGACAGAAAACACTAAATTCTGCTGCACAAATTCATATTTATTTTGTGGACATTTTGGACAGATAGTCTCTTTGAACTCTTATATTTCACTCTTCTTTATTTGTTCCTTCCTCCTGCTCAGCATGATTTCATTCCTTTTGAGATCTCTCCACAGTCATCAATAGCTGTGAGTGTGTTCGCCTGTAGTGGCTGGTTGTGCGTGCGTTTGTGTGTGTATGTGTGTATCAACACATTCTATGATATCGTATGAAAACCTAGGATATCTTCTATTTATGAAATGACGGCGACCACCGGGCTTGTGACAGTTACATTGAGCGGTCACCAGAGTTATGGTTAGATGACAGAAACGGGTACCGGTCACCGTGACACTTCAGTTTAGCCACAAAAAGGAGAATCTCACGCAGCGACGTTTAGGCACCAAAACAACCATTAGCAGAAAGTTTGTGGTTACCGGCTCCCTAAAGTACCACAGGGACATGGACACTTGTTTCCTGGGGCACGTTCAATCTCAAAACGTTTCCTGGCTGAACTACACGTTTCCACGGGACGGTGTAAAACGATGTGTAACGTGCTTTGAGTTATGTTTTCTCTCCTTTGTCGGCCGTGTCTCCCGTTCATTGGCTGTGGCACAAATGAAATACCCCAATCAGCTGAGACGTGTCTGTAAACGTGGTAATAAAAGACAGCACTGGCACATTCGACAACAGTTTACAGCGTTTACAGCATTTCCTCTATGTTGGTCGAATGTAATCCATACAGTTCATCCCCTCATACCCCGTGTCACTGTGAGTACTTCTTCCAACTCCCATCAACCCCTGTTCCACTCACTTACACTTTATTGGATATTAGAGTAAAAGATTTTATGTTACATCAACCATTCCATCATTTCAAATATCCCCTCAGCCAGCTCTGAGCTACAGCGTCAGATACTGTACAGTGTTCACACTCCACAGGCCTTCACTGTGGCTGCTGCGGTCAGAGCTAAGGCCATCTGGTTTAGACCAGGTAACAGCACTGGAGGCCGGGAGCCGGCTGAGGATCCCTCGGATGTAAAGCTGAATACCATTTCCTCAGAGAGCTGTCCAAATAAGAGGTTGAGCCCTCGAAACACAGTGTACGCTCTCATGCTGATTACAGTGAACATGCAGACCAGATGGGAAGCACACATGTTGTACTGTCCCGGGCCGTGAGTCTGCTTGGTATTTTTACAAACTCTAAGCATGGCCTTTAGCTTCCGCTAACCCTCTAAATGACAGTGTCTTGCAGAGCAGGAACCAAATGTTTGCTGCTTGTTGGTATGTTGCTCACCACTGCTGAACAATTATTAGGATGAGGTTTGATTGACATTTTTTAGTATGTTAGTCTGATTGTGTGTATTTTTAGCCGTTTTATGCAACACCGGGCGTGTAACCTGTTTATTTCTTAATTTTTATTTCAAACAAAAAATAACAATAAAATGAAATATGAAAACACAATACTGTAAGTGTGTAGCAACACACCAAATGGAAAAACTATATTTATGAAGTGTTACAACAATATCTGTCTGTTCAATCTGTCGTAAAAGGAGTGGGACATAGCCGAAGCTTGAACTGAAACATAAAACAAAATGAATGAAAGAACAAGATTTGCTCTGTCTGTGTGTGTGTGTGTGTGTGTGTGTGTGTGTGTGTTTGCTTGCTTACTTAAATGTGTATTTTAACTTATATATATGGTGTAACAGGGTGTAAAGCTAGTACATGTGCATCAATCAATCAATCAACACATAAAATAGTGCAAGTGAAAGAGAGAGAGACTCACAGAGATAGAGTCTGTATGTGTGTGTGTGTGTGTGTGTGTTCCCTTTCTGTATTTGTCAATGAACGTTCAGTCTACAGGTGTCCTTCTGTTTGTTTTGTCCTTAAAGGCAGGGCTCGGTTTACACCTAGGCACTGGGGGGCCATAGGCAGGCTGGGGGAACACATATTAATGTTAAAAAAACTCCTTAAGTGATGTTTCATGCCATGGGACCTTTTATCTACGTTTAAATGAACTACTTATTACTTTTACTCAAGTAATTTTTCACATAGACACTTTCACTTGTACTTGAGTAATATTTCATGAAATGAAATCAAGGTCATTTTGCTTGAGTACAATATTTGAGTACTTTCTTTTCACAGAGGTGTGCATGTCTCTTTTGAATGTGACATTCAATCCCAGTGTGCACTCAGGCTGCATGGCACAGGAGAGCGTTTCATAATGAAAATAAGGTTTGGAGAAAACTCCCAGTTCCTTCCTTCTTGGAGTTTGTGGGTGTCTGGTGGATGTCAGGGGTATGCCGACTCCACGCTCGCTGTGCTGACAGCATGGGGCCTTGTCTGATAAGACAAGCCTGCTGCTCGCCTGGGCGGCCATGTGCAGCTCCCCTGCCACCTGCTGCAGCCCGCGCTCTGGGAAAGATAGTGTCAGAAGCCTGACATAGATATTCTCTGACCAACATTTCCTGCTATAAATGCAGACATGTTTTGTGGCATGGAGTCACCGGAGCTGTGCTCATGAGTGAAAGCTGATTTACAAATAAACAACAATAGCAATGCCATGAATAACTCCATTAGTCTCATCATTTGTTCCTATATCTGTCTCACAGAAGCCTCACATTTCAGTTTCCTTCTCAAGTTCTTCGCTATCAGTGCCTCATCTTGAAAAACTACCTGTCAAAAGCCTCGATTTCATCCATGACTGACTTCATCAGCTCGCAGTAAGAAGACAGATTAATCTACTGTTTATTTAGCTTGCCAGGACAATCTGTCTCTGGCTCAGCAGAGAGGGATATTGGATCCTGCCTGTCTTACATGCCAGTAATGTCACACTGAAACTTACTTGTCAGGTGCCTTTGTGTCCTGATCCATTCATTCAGAGTGACTAGAGTGACTGGTAGAAGAAGCTTCAACACCTTGTTTAGCAACATTAGAGGCAGTCAAACGGGTCAAGGGTCGAAGCCACAGGGTACAGACAAGTAGAAACGCTGAGGAGAATATTCATGAACAGAGAAGTATTGATAAAGAAGTGTTTAAACCCTATAACCCTAGAACAACAGCCACTGTACATCACTGCACCTGTAAAATATATATTTTATAGGTTTTTAACATTTAATCCTCTATAAATCATGAATTAATCATAATCTCTTTCAATATGAATATATATACTGTACGTATATATACTTTATTCCTTTATTTGGATCCTAACAATTTAGCAGCTACTCTTCCTCGGGTCCACATAGACAAATCACAACACACTACTACCAGTCAAAAGTTTGGGGTCACATACAGTACAAATTTCCATCCCACCCCATTAGAGACAGAATACCAGCTGATGTGAGTGGGGGGGGGGCTGATTTTTAAGGCAATATCTACATTGCCCATTATCAGCACCAAAAGGCTCATTCTGACATTTTAAAAAACTAAGAGAGAAAACATTGGAGATGCCTTTTCCAGTTATGTAACCACATAATGTAATCTGATTACTGCCCTGGTTAAAAACAATGCAACTCATCTCAGCTGGGATTCTCTCTATAATGGAGGGCAATGGAAATGTCTAAATGACCCCAAACTTTTGACCAGTAGTATATCGTGTATATTGTTGGACATTGTTTTCATTTCCCTGTTGTTGTGTCCCCCAGAGACCGTGGATCTGTCGTCCCAGAGCAGGAAAGGCAGTTCATGAAACGGTCACGTTCCCGTTTCGTGATGACACCACGAAATAAACGAGAAAATTGTGTCCCTGTTGACGAATCAATAGATAGATAGGGGGCGGCATATTAAGACATGGGGGGGTCTGGGGGTCTTTCTCCATAAAATTGTGTCCGTCAAACACTTCACATCCTGCATTCTTGTAATTTTCTTGTGTTGTCTTTTTTGCATCAATTCATGGCACAAGTGCCTTTATTTATGTAAAGGAAATTATGTATTTCTCAAAATGTTCTGCATATTCATCACACGTGTTTGTGGATGCTTTTTTAAGGAATCATGTACATCTGAACAACAAAGAATGAGACCTTGTAAAAGCCAGAAGCACAAAAATAACTAAATCTATCTTTATTTTCTTGCTCCTGTTGTGTCCTTTAACCCCCGGTGTTATAAAGTAGAGGATTGTCTTCTGTACATGTTTTGAGCCCCCTGAATGGTTATTTTTACCTCTTTTGGGGAGTGGGTTGTATTTCATATTTTTGAGGGGCACAGCTCTATCTCATATTGGGAGGGGGAGATATCCCCTGCATGTAAATGCAGCTGTTCTCATAAAGGAAAACTCCTGTTTTCAAGAACCTGGCCTCAGCTGCCAACATTAACAAAGAGCAACGCCATGTTGCCCTACCACAGCCAAGCACCAGGCCTCCCACCCCAGAGCACAGGGTTGTCAGAGAGCAGCAGGCTCAGGGTGCTGTCACTTTGAATGACTCCAGGAATAGGCCCGGGCCTTTTAACAGCACACTGCTTGGCTGTAAGCTGTTTTGACATGGGCCCTAATACCTCTCTTGCACTTGGCCAAAGGGGTTTGGGTTCAGAGCCCTGTTCATGAGGAGGAAAACTGCCGTGTTTGGCAGCTCGCAGCCTGCAGAGACAAGAGTGGTGCTTTTCTGCCTGGCTGAGAGGGAATGAGTGTGGCATGTGGCTCACACAGGGCTGGATGGATGTCAGTCACTGCTGCTCATCTCCCATCTCCCCCTCGGACCATCTGTCTGTCCAACCCGGTCTCAGGGCAGTTCGTGAAATGGTCACGGTATTTTGATCTAATGATTCGTCAACAGGGACAGGATTTTCATGGGAACGTGTCCATTTCACAAACTGCCATGAGATTGGGCTGCAGCAGCCTGCTCTGGGGGACAACGGCCGCCGGGACACGATCTGTAGTCTCTGGGGGACGCAACAACGGGGAAATGAACCGCCACACGCGGCAACAACGGGACGGGCTGCCACACGCGGGACACACTACAACAACGGGATGGTTGTGGTTAGGAGAAGAAGAACGCAGAAAGGAACTGCAACACATGGGACACGATCCCTGGTCTCCGGGGTGAAAGTCCTGTGTTGTTTGACCCTTCCACCCCCCCGACCAACCTCCTCACGCAGTTTTTCTGCTTTTCAATAAAACTACTTGTCTGTTTGTCTGGTTCAGTGGTGGAAGTAGTATTCAGATCGTTTACTTAAGTAAAAGTACTAATAGCACACTGTAAAAAATACTCTGTTAGAAGTAAAAGTCCTGCATTGAAAATGTTACTTAATTAAAAGTTAGTATCATCACAATGTAATCCTCACATTTTAGAAACTGCAAAACGATTAAAACTGTTAAAAGTGTTTAATCAGCTAATCACCTCAGCTGGGCTCGTATAGGCCTGTCTATTTTGGGGTGAGTTTGTATATTTTCTAAAAATAAGCACTGTCCCAAATCAATATCTGCCTAGGAAATGGTCTAGTTTTACTCTCCATTGCTATTTGTACTCGTTGTGAATACGCAGGCCACAAGAAGTAATTAGGTTGTTACTGTTGTTTTGTTGGCTCACTTTTACTCACAACATGCTAACCGCCAACATAGGATTCCATTCACTATGCTATGCTAACTAGCAATGGTGCTGCCGGTGTTGCACCAGACTAAAACAATGCATGCACTGAGACAAAAAATGCATTGGCCCCCCTGTCTCCAGCTAGGGGAGACTGTGATGAGCCCTAACGGTGGCGTGTTCCTTTAAGAAGTGTTACCTCTTAGGAGAAACAGCTGTAGAGCCGTGTGCTTATGTTGAGAATGGATGTGCGGTGACTCAAACTGTAAACTCTTATTTAAATATACAAATAATCATAATCTTAAATAAATAAAGGGCACACTGCTAAGTCCTCAACAGTGATAAAGTGGCCTTTAAGCCCACTGGAAGCTAAGGTAACACAAACAGTGGCGAGATAAGGCCAGTTTGATCCACTGTGCTCTGCAGACCAGCGCCCTGCGATGCTGCCTCTGTGTTGATAAAAGGCAGACCACAGTGAAACCACTGCAGTCAGCTACCATAGTGACAGTTCTCTCCGTCCAACGTGCTTCTGATGACTTGCTTGTTTATTTATTGGTGGCTTGTCCCTTTGGAATCTGACATCTGATCCTGAGCTTGCCGTACACCCTGCGACAAAAGTATCTTTGTTTATCTGGATATCACGGGTGAAGATATATTGACATATGTACTCGCAGCACTGATAGGTTTGGATGTTTAGATGTTATAAAACAGTGTATCCTTTCATGCATTTTCATTCAGAACTTCCCAATAAGCGACTACTGACTGCTATTGTATGTGTATGTGGTTTGCGTCTATGTACATGTAGGCAGATGTCTTATGTTTAAGCTGAGGTAGAATTCAAATTCCCAGGAAAACTCCTAACTCAGACTCAAACTCCCATGCCCAGATTGTCATTACGGGAGCAGGCCGGAGCAGTCTGATTTGACTATTCTTTGTCCCTAAACTGAGCTGTGCTGACTCACTGCTTCAAACTCAAACACAGAAACGATAAGCCAAACATTTTCTCTGCCTTTTTAAGAAAGCAGAACAAAGCAGTACTCCTTCCAAGAGATCAGGCGGCTCTGCTATGCCTTACTGCCATCTAATGGTCAGGGAGCTACACAACATTGCACCTCCACCACAGTGTTTCTGCCACTTGTTACATAATCCATTGCCCCGTAAAATAATTTGATATCATCTTTTTTATGCACAAGATGCATATGGCCATATTAGTTTTAAATACTCAACATTCTTTGCTATGAAATAAAATAAAATAAAAAAGATGAGGAAAGCCCCAATCCCATTGCTCCACACTGTGCTACAGAGGTGGCCTCTTCCTGGGGACATTTTCTTTCATGTGCATGTGTGTGTTCCTCATCTTTTTTTGCTAAGACACCTGCCCCCAAATTATTGTTTAGTAACAATCAAAATCATGAACTGATTCAACTTTATCTGATCACGCCACCCCACCTCTTTTGTATCTGCGGCTTTAAGGCTTTTAAGTGCTTTTGTGGTTTAATTACATGTATCCAACATCACATAATGGCTGCAGCTGGCTCGTGGCTGTGTGTGCAGTGCAATAACTCATAAACATTGCATTATCACTAAAGCAAAAAGCACAATGGGGTTTGGCAAAGAGTTGGTTTCACAAGCACTGGTCAAACAAAGCTCTGAATGTAAGAAAATACTGAATGAGTGGTGGCGGGGGAGACAAACACACACTTTAAAACAGCACGTTGATACACTGTATCCGCTGTTGGAACAATTCACCTGCCGCCATCTCTCAGCGCTGCCATTCATGGCCTCGCCATCTCTTTTCTGCCAGTGTAAATTGACATGTCATCACTTGACTATATTGATCAAACTTCAGGTGCAAGGTGGAGGTCCCGGCTGGACACCTATCCTTCTTTTTTTTTCTCCAAGCATTTTAAAACCTGCTCATTTCTTCAATAATGTGACGCTCTCTGCCTCTTTGGAGTTTGGTGTGGGTAAACACAAAGCTGAAAGCTGCCGCCCGCTCTTTTATAAAACACTCCAACCCTGCTTTAACTGTAGCTAGCTGACTTTCAGAGCTAATGTGATCCAGGCTAACCCCTGTGCCCACGCTCGTCACACTAGTGTTGTCTGCTGACAGCTCCTGTTAAGACTCTATTGTGTGGACATAGCCGTGGAAGACAAGAGGCGAGGTAGTTAAAAGCACAAAAGGGGACATGGGTACACACTCCTTTTCTTTCTCGCTCTCATCACAGCTGGCTTTTCATCTGGTTGCTGCCCTGTCGATCATCCTCCATGAATGGGGATCCCCGAGCTTCCCCTTAGCTTCCTGAGGACAGGGGGCTGTGAGGAGTCTGGAGGGAAGGGGGGAGCTCACCAAACTCCTGGACTGCCACAAACAGGTGCAGGCAAAGATATGAGAGGCTCCCAATGGTGCTGACAGATAAGTTGCTCTGGATGGAGCTCAGTGGCTTCCTCAGTCGTCCAGTCCCGCTCTTTCTCTGGTCGTTTGTCTCAGGCTAACGTCTGGAGCAAAGGTGTTGTTGTGCCTTGCCGCTTGGCACACATTCAAAGTGAAGGGAAGAGGAATAGCCACGTATTAAGGATGTATCTATTTCCATCGTATTGTTATTCCCCTAACCGGAACTTAGTCAGATCCCTCAAGTACGAAGGCTTTGGACAAAGTGCATGTTACTTTTGTCAGAGAACTTTCTAAGTATTGATGTTCTTTAAAAAGCTAACTTTAACTTAATTTAATTTTCCTAGCTGTAGAATTCCAAGTTGTTAGGACTTACAGGTATAAATTATTATAAAACAAATTTGTGCCCAAATGAACAAGCTATTCTCTTCCTTCAACAAAAGGGAGTCATTGCTGATAACTTACGCTAATTCTAAATGTTTCAACCAAGCAAGGAATTAACATTTTGGAAACTTTCTGAACACATGGGATGTGACCACCTGTTAGAAAGTTAGAACGTTATCTTGTCTTTTTAGTTTGGAATTCACACCATGTTTACTCCATATAAAAAAACCCTATGCAATAAAATCTCATAAACAGTTATATATCAAATATATCAAAAATTATTATTCTTTTGCCATCAACTCAGTGTAATTAGATACTTTGGTCAGGTGTAAATTGGGTGAAATTAAATGATCCTGTTATCACTTTCATAATTATTACCTCCGCCAAGGACGTAATGTTATTGTCTCAATTTATCGGTTATGTCAGTTTGTTGGTCTGTTATTATTGGCCCATTGAAGATAATATATATAATATTATGTTATTATATACAGTATATATACACAGTTTATATATATATATATATTTCTTATCAGTAACTAAATGTGACACCAGTAACAGAACTGAACATGTGGGGCGCCTGGGTAGCTCACCTGGTTGAGTGTGCGCCCCACGTACAAACGCTCAGTCCTCAACCGCAACAGCCGCATGTTTAGTTCCGACCTGCGACCCTTTCCTGTATCTCATCCCTCCTTTCTCTCCCATTTCACATCTCAAGCTGTCCTGTATAATATAAAATAATAATAAAAGCATAAAAAAAATGCCAAAAACATAATCTAAAAAAAGAAACTGAACATGTCCTGCAAATGCAATTTACACACATCAGTAAATATAACTTTAAAGGTACATAGACACAAATCAAAATGTTAACTTGTGTCACTTGTGACAGTAATTCAAGTTATAGGTCAGTCCCACTGGGAGTAAACACACACTTGGATTTTGAGAACGGTTCACATCATGAAGGGTGCAACCTTTATACTTTCTATCAAATTCTGTTCACCAAAATGTTTCATGTCTTGTTTTGTCTTGAGACTTAATCAGGCTTTCCATATTAAAAAAATGTCTAAAGGTGACTGAGGTCACATAGACAAAGGCCTTTATGAGGGGAGTGGAAGCCCTGTGTGCCAGGGATGACAGATGCTGAGACGTGATTGGCCTGTTCCTGCACGGATGGGATTCGCTGTCAACAGGTCCCAATTAGTCCAATCAGAGTGGAAGGAAATGGCACAGAAAGGATACTTTGTTAGTGCCACTGTTTGTGAAGCTGGAGGCAAAAACAAAACACAATCGCTACTTCTTTCTTCCCACCCCAGTGATTCTATGGGGGCAAATTAACTCAGGATTTTAGACTAGTTGTAGTGTCGCTTTGTTGACACATGCTGCAGCACGGGGACTACATTGTCACAGCCTTTAATGTTGCTGTTGATGTGAATATTGCCTTCTGTGTTGCTTTTGTGTTTCTGAATAGTATTCAATGGCCAAAGCTACTTCCTGACACAAATGTGTCATCAAGAGCCTTTTGAGATTTTGCACGGATGAAGCAAGCAACAATCTACCCAGCAGGCTGCCGTTTATATGAAAGGTGGGTCATGTGGGAAAAAATGGAATCAGGGCAGCTGAGAAAAGTATGAAAAAAAAGGTCAGTGAGTCACGTTTAAAAATAAAACCGTGGACTGAAATAGTGAGGAAGGTTTGAAATCACTGCGGAATATAGACAATCAGACAAAGTAATGTGGAGAAAGGTATATGGTAAATGGTACAAAAATATGTGTAGCTCATTATCTTTGTTGGATTAAAATATAACCATATATCATCACTGTTGTGTGAACACCTGGTATGTCCAAAACTGTTTCTTTTCAGGAAATGAAAAACGGCTAAGGGTATTACAGTACATTATATTAAGCAGTTTCTCTTTGACTTGTTTTCCAAGATATGTTTTGTGGCATTACAGGCGATTATTTAACAGGACAGCTTAAGACAGGAAAGGTGAGAGAGAGGGGGAATGCTATGCTGCTAAGGGCTGATGTTTGGAATCAAACCCCTGGATGGTGCGGCAAGGACTGAGCCTCTGTAGATGGGGTACATGCTCAACCAGGTGTGCTACCCGGGCACCCCCACTTTTAAAATATATTTTAGAAATCCACAGGAGGAAGTAAAGTGTGACCAGTAGCATTGAGAGAAATTAAAATTGACGAAATATGGAGTTACAAGGTTTCTGCCTGACAGTGACAATATAACACTCTAATGTGACATGTGTAATGTTTTGTCTTGGGGGACTTATTGGAATTGTAGGGTATTTGTAAGTTTAGACTGTGGTCTAGACTTAGAGCCCTGTGTAGCACCCGGCGCAGCGCGGTGCAAAGTCCGACGCAAGGGGCTTTGATATTTTAAGACCGACGCAGTTGTTAATTTCTCTATTCCCTGTTGTTGTATTGCTATGTTGAGGCAGCAGAAAGGGATTGTGCTATTGACCAACAAAAACCTGGTCTAAAGTCAATAATCAGCATTTCATTGTTATTTTAACAGCGCATTAGTAAAATGTGTCTAGGCTTATGTACAGCACACACACTTGTTTGTTACACACACACAGGGAAGCTCAGCAGGAAAACATATGCAAAAGATTACATATAAAAATATTATGGTGCAAATCCTCCATCATAATAGCGATGCGCCAAGGTCCAAACGCGCCTGGCTGTTAAAGGGAATGGGAGAGGACCTCTGATTGGTTGATTGCATGTTACGCCCAAAACACACCTACAAATTAAGTGCAACCTTTTGAACCATGCGCCCGGCGCACAGACCCTTTTTTCCACTGTCAAACTAGCAAAAAATGGATTTGGACACGCCCTAAACGTAGCTGCGCCAGGCGCTTCATGCCGTGTGCTTGGGCCCTTACTCCATCATTCCAGTGTCTTGAGATAACTCTTGTTATGATTTTATACTATGAAAATTTAATTGAATTGATCACTTAAGATGGGAACAGCTGTATACTATGCAGATAACCAAATAGTTTTCACATAATTCCACACTGATTAACAGGGAATCTAATATCACGTTAGGATTCATTTAAGCAAATACCCATCCTGGGATCTTGACCTAACTAACTAATCAGCCAGGGTTTAGTGAGTGATGGGACACTGACCTTTGACCTGAGGAAGTCATTTAGATGGAGAGGCACTGAAGGTCTGATTCATGGTCCGAGTATCAGTGGGGGCTTGATGCTGGGGACGGCAGAGGTGAGGATGGACAGGTAATTGGGGAGGTGGAGCAAGGATGTCGTCTTTCTCTGGACCTGCCACTACCTCGTAGCTTATAGATAGTATGTCCCAGGATCAGAGTATAATAGTCCAATTTAAGAGTTGCATACCAAATGGTGAAACTTTGCCAGAGAGTCTGGCTGTCTGTCTGGATTGACCCTGCAGAGATCAGAGGAGCAGGTAACCATAGTCCTCAGAAATCAGCTGCAGGTTAGAACGCCAACACAAAGGAAGAGGAAGGTAACGACATCCAGCCGAAAAGAAGGACATACAGCAAAATTTCTGGCGGCAACAGAGCAATCTCAGAAGTGGAACGTTGTGGATATACACTACATACCAAAAGATTAAAGACCCCCTGAAGAAACATAGTTGTTAAAGGGACAGTTCACCCCAAATCTAAAAAACATATTTTCCCTCTAACCTGTAGTGCTATTAATCAGTTGAGATTGTTTTGGTGTGTGTTGACCAGTGTTGGAGATGTCAGCCATAGAAATGTCTGCTTTCTTTCCAGCTTGTAGTGGACAAAGTGCCAAAACAAATACATTTGAAAAACTCAATCCACAGACCTGGTTGTGAGCAGGAACTATTTTCTTTCTACCATAGTTATCATGGTTTACTTTGTGAGTATTTTCAAGTAAAATGTATTTCTGTACGTAAACTATCCCTTTAAGTCTTAAACGTTGCTCCCATGCAGCTTTAGATGAGTTATTCTGAGCTCTGCTGGAAAAACATTTGAAATGCCACAATGACTCATTGAAAAAACAGCATAATAGGACAATCAGACCAATGTCTCCTCTAAGAAAAATCCAATCCAATGTACATTTTCACATCAGTTGAAGTAATGTCATTGGTGTCTCACACATTTCTGAAGACCTCTACACCAGGTTATAGTCTGTAATTGTTGGTTTGCAGGCTCAGGGATCGGTGTGTATAGGGTTTAGAGGTCCTGTATTATTTTGTACAGCGTATTATTTTGGGGCTGTCTGGACCCTTTAAAAACGCTCCCACTAATATTATTGCAGACGTCCTATTGGAGCGTATTGTTGTGAATGGCCAGAGGAGCAGACGGATGCCAGCCTCCCATGGCCTGATCCTGGATTCCTCAGTAATGGTTTTCCACTCTATAAGTGAAGTAGAAATCTCAATAATGTTTTGCTTGTATAACACAACAGTGATTCAACCTACTGCCTGATCATGGCAGTTTTTCTTCTTCTACCCAGTGTTTGGTTGGCCATTTCTGGAAAATAGCCGTAGAAAATGATAGATTTTATGTTTCCAGCAGATAGCATGAATAACAATATCCTCTTTGGGGGGAAATAGAGGGCTACTGTATGAAAAATGGTGACACTATACTGGTCACACTGGCAATAATCTCCACAAACATCACAGGAGATCTCTCAGCAGCAAATAGGAATCTAGCTCACGTCATTTCAGCAGATACATGTTTGTAAAGTACCCTTCTGCTTTAAAATAGGTTGAGGTTACAGTGGGGCTGTCCCAATAATCACATTTTGGGCTTCAAAACTTTGGTGGGAAGTGTTCCAATACACTCTAAGTTTGAATACATACTATACATATACAAATATATAGTATAACTTGAAAACCCCTGGCGTATCATATGTTATCAAGGTTAAATTGTTACTTCAGGTGATTTGCCTAGCGTGTATATTTGTGATATGCCAGTTTAGTTTGGTATAGAGGGCACACCAGGGCAAATTTTAACATTATTATTCAAATTAACGCTTGACTTTTTTGACATCCAATAGTTGCAGCCGAGTCAGCTGAAATCTCAGTTTAACGTGTGCACCTGCAACACATTCTCACTCTCCCATCACGTAAAATTCGGACGCATGGTCATGTGCCTTTGGCGTTTGTTATTCAGGCTAAAAGCCGGATCAGGTCAAGGTCATTTCATACACACGCTAAAGGATGATTTTTGCGCCACTGCCCAAGCATTCATAGTTTACAAGTTGGGAGTGAGAATGGGTCGGTACCTGCAAGCAGAATTTGTGACATCACAACTAGTGTGGAAGCCAATAATGGTCCAGAGTGTAACTTACACAAGTGTGAAGTGAAAACCTGAAACATCCAGTGAAGTAGGGGAGCAGGAGTCCAGGAGTTCAACTTTTGAAATGACCAATATTTGTACATTATTCATAGATTACAGCTTTTTTAGTGAGGGAGAAGGAGTAGATGTAATTATTTTGTGGTAAAACCACATCAGGCACTTATTATTATTCAAAGCAGAGTCATTTTTTAAACATGACTGGAGGGGATCTTTAAATATGTCAGTAATGTAGCACATTTTCCATAACAGGCTCAGTGCCATTACAGCATGGTGCTGGTCGCAGCATTTCTGTGCCTAGAAGACTCCTTCAATGGCTCGATTACCCATTTGGTAAATACTCAGTTGTTTTATAAACTCAGGATTTTTAAAAAGATGGATGTGTCTGGTATGTTTTTGTGCTTCATGTATTTTAATGTGGCAATGTTAAATGTTTGTTTTAATGACTGTTTAAAAGCCCTTCAATGGACGGGCATTGGAAACATGCTGTAGCTATAAATGCTGTGATGCTGTACATTTAATTTGTTGTAGCTTCCGTCCCTATACAAATAAACACGGGAAGAATTAATTAATTTAGGCATCTTGTAAAATCTTCTCATCTCCCAAAACATCACAGAGGAACAAAAGAATGAACTGAAATGCAAAACTAACTTTTCTCTTTTGATGGACCACTTTGCAAAACAGTTTAGTCTCAGGAGCGTGTGACAGCCTGAAAGAAAAAGCAGACATTGTTATGAAGTGCCAGTCACTGGTTTCAGTCATCATGCTATCTCACTGTAAGGGGATACACTGAGCTTGGAGGTTATTTTAGGGTTCACAGTCACATCTAAGGACCTCAAGGAGCTCTGGTTTTTTTTTTGGTACGTCTGAGGGGCGACACTGAAGAATCTCTTTAAGATCAAAGCCTGGACATCAAACACAGTGCGTCCATAGGAAGAAGGAACGCAGTCAAATGGATCTCAATCATTGTCTGTCCATACAACCAGCAGGCCCAGAGAAACCTTACTATATGTAACCAGCCCCACAGGTACTGCTGTCTCCCCTGCAAGGACTGTGGTACAGGACCACAAGGCCCCGCCCCATCCTTTCTTTTCCCATTGCTCTTAACCAGCTGCCCTGTTCGGGCCAATCACACACCACTGAGGCCTCTAGCGGAATCTTATGTCTCTTATTTGCTTCTGTCGTTCTGGCTCTGCTTGGTGAATGCCGTCTTAAAGCTCTTCCTGCCCCTGGTAGTCGTGGAGCTAGGATCGAGGAGAAGAGCTATGAGCGAGGATACATGAAAGCAGCCTTCTCCTGTCACCAATCCTAGGTGTACAACAGGACCAGGGTAGGACCAGAGCTGGGGTGCCTACAGATACTGCCAGAGGGTAAAAAGTACTGTGGGATAGGACTATTAATTATCAATGGCCTTCATCTCAAGGCACCAAGGGTCAGCTCCAGAAAGATTTTTTCTTCCCTTTTTCCAAAACATTAAGCCCAAGGCATCTTTTGTTATAGACCGAACACACAGTCTTACACAACCCAGCAGAAATGTTTAAGGGCCCTCTGAGATTTCCCCTTAAGGCGGTATTCTGAGAAAGCAGAGGGCCATATGTCACTTTATATGGAGCGGAAGAGTGACTAGTTTATCATTTGGGTTGGTAAAAAAAGACTTGTGACCAGTAGTCAAGGACGCTTAATTCTAAGCATTTTGGTGGTTTAAAGGCACATACCATGTACTTACTAGATTCGGGTTAAAATCCATGACTGTCCTCAACTGAAAACACAGCACTGCTGCTTGTTTCAAATGCTTCAACACAACCAATGATTATGTTTTTCTGACAAATGTAGCTCAGTGTAAATTCTTTCAGGAAGACCTAACTTTTAATCAATGCTCTCTCCTAAATCAAATCAGCTGTTATCCAAATAACTGTACATTTTATCATGCTGTATAATTACTTTTGCCTATGATAGTTGACCCGATGATCTGACTTTAACCTTCAAGTTACTGGTTCACTTTTCTTACCTCTTGGCTCCCACCACCACTGGAGGCATTTCTACAGTTGGAGGAAGTGAAGCTATCTCTATCCTGAAGCTACATTCCTCCTGTTAGTCTGACTGATCTGCTGCAAAGAGACCTTTGATGCTTAAGATGATGCACCAACTAGCTTCCTCCGTTTGAACAGTCAGGAGAGGGGAGAACACAACCACCTGCCAGTCAAACATAATTTAGTGGAAGAGCCTATCTGGCCTGAAGCATGGGGGAGCATACCTGTCCACTGCTGATTGAAATAAAGTTGACTGTCTGAGGGGCTGAGTGGCCCTGACAGAGCCATGAAACAGCAGGGAGGTATAGTCACATACACACAGCCCATGTTTGTGCAAGTGTGTCTGACAGAGTATGATGTGGGCTGTTGAGCGGTGAGCGACACACCTTCCCATGGCTTTATAAGTCCCAGTGTGCAGCTAAACCAGCAACTCCTCTGTTTTTCTTCCAGCAGCATTCAGTCCACACTGACAGGGTTTCCCTTCACTAGCCAGCTGGCCACAGCACGCCGAGACTGCAGATTTATACATTCAACAGACACAAATACACTCATACATACAGTACTATTGGTTGGTGAATTATGGGATGGCATATATGTTGACGGGAATACAATATGTTTTTCTTTATAGTGATTTGTATTTGTAATGTGTAAGAAAGTTACCACACAGATAACCTTTAAAACCTCTCAAACAGCTCTTTTGTTATGTCTCTTCTATATTTCTGGTTAAAGGTCCCATGGGTGCTCCAGTATGTAATTTATGGTCCAACAAAAACCGTTGAGACAAGGACTTATGGCCTGTGAATTGTTTGTGTTAGCTGCCCTATAAAAGGGATCACCTTGTCAGCTGTGTGTGTGTGTGTGTGTGTGTGTTGTATACTCAGAGAATCAGCTGCAGTCCATATGGGCAGCCTTTTAGCTCACGCTTTTGCCACATCTCTGACCTGCCTCTGGACCGAGACAAACCTGGAAGCCGGTGAGCTGGCCTAAGAATGAATAATTATGAAGAGAGTAAGAACAATTGCTAAACAATCTCACAAAACGCAGGAGTAACCAATGATTAATGCCATTTAGAGTAATCTAAAAGATTCTAAAATGAATCCACACCAATCCATCTAGGAGCTGTGGCTCATAAGAATGTATTCATGAGAGAAAAACTCAAAAGAGCCTCCGACATATTACTATTAATAACTCATATGGATTATATTATGTTGGAATGCTAACAATACGTTTGGATAATGTGTTTTACACTTTTTATGCCATTAAAGTCAACTTGACAAAAACAATATCAACTCAATCTCCATTTACAAGCTCATATTTGATGAGTTTACACCACACAATTTAAATCCAATGCCGATGCTCTGTGGCAAGGCAGGAAGCAGTGCAACCTTACTGCAGAGTGGTGGAAGTAAAGGGGAGAGGTTGGTGGGGTGGATGGATGTTTGGTAAGGACTTCCCATTCACCTCCCATTAAATTCATTTTTTAATGACTGTGCCAATGATCTCTCCCTATTATTAACCACGTGTTTTTAATAAAGTTTATTTGATTCAATCTTCCAAATTAAACGACAAAGACCAGAGTTAATGTTGACCATGGTGTCAACCATTTAATCCCCCCCTGACCTCCTCCCTTTGCAGACTTTGTGGCTTTTCAGTGACGTACCTGACTTCCGCATTTGCTACCGGTGGACAGAAGTCATCATTCAGCACTTAGGGATGACCACCTAACCTTAGTTTCACTTTGCCAGACCTTCCTCCACAGCACTGCAAAGGAAGGTCTGGTCCACACAGCATTCCGGGATGGGAGAAAAACGTTATCTGGTTTATTGGCATGTCTTTAAACCAATCTATCACGATTACAACGTTGGACTCAAATGCTCGACTGGACACGGAGTAGAAGGTGAGTGTGATTCTTAACAAATGAACAATCCAGGCAACGGTTCAAATCCAACAGGCAGAAGACGTGGTCGAAAATACAGGCAAAGGATCAGGAAACACTGGAAAACAAACACTAGAAAACATTGGAGAGTGAGACACACGGGGAGTAACAATGATGTTATAATGTTATTTTAGTCATCAACAGTAAACTCAGATTGGACAGATAGTCTAGCTAGCTGTCTGGATTTACCCTGCAGAGATCTGAGGACCAGGTAACCATAGTCCTCAGATTGGACAGATAGTCTAGCTAGCTGTCTGGATTTACCCTGCAGAGATCTGAGGACCAGGTAACCATAGTCCTCAGATTGGACAGATAGTCTAGCTAGCTGTCTGGATTTACCCTGCAGAGACCTGAGGACCAGGTAACCATAGTCCTCAGATTGGACAGATAGTCTAGCCTGGATTTATCCTGCAGAGATGCAGAGTTTAAAATTCCAACACAAAGAATGAGGTAGTTGCCATGCACAGCAATGGTGAAGGTGTATGCATTAGAATAAATAATGTTAGCGTTGATCTGTGATTTTGTAAAATTGTTTGACATTGATGTACTTGTCTGGTTAAGGTTTGGTTAAATAGGTGAAACATCCAGAAAAAGCTAGTAAGAGGATCTTTTGTCAAAATATAATATTCAATTTCAGAATGATGCTTGCATTTTTTTTCATGCTTAAATTTGGGAAAACATTAATGAGAATTCCTTAAAATGCCTCGTAATGAAACCACAACAATGAATTGCATGTAAACAGCTCCATCTCTATGACAAGTGGTGGAACTCCATTTGTTGATAACTTAAGGCACAGTTAAAAGATTGGAAAAAAAACTAATAAGTGGACCTTGCCTTAGGATTCTTTTGTCAAACTATAATTTCAAAGGTCAAGATCATGCAGTTATTAGATGATGATAAAGACACATTTTAAACTACGTTCTGAAAATGCTCTTAGTTTTCCAGCCCACACTCTAGAAGCATGTCTTCTAAACGCCTAACAAAGTCTATTAATGTGTCCTGTAGTTTGATCAGCAGAATATGGAGCCAACAATGACAGCACACTGAGGGCTCATTTCCCACAGTGGCCAACCACACTAAATATATCTGAGCTCTGGAGAGAAGCACCTTCCAAATGGCATTATGGATTCTGTCAGCAAGACACATTGTCCTGTGTCATTATTAACGTGATTAACAGGCTAAACTTTCTTTGTTATTCTTATAAATGTTCTAGTGGAAATAGTGTTCTCATCAAAATGAACCACAAAGTCTAATTTGCAGATGCACCGCAAAATCTGTAATCACTGGTAACCCTGAGGTAATTCAATGCCTCCCGTGAAATATGGACAATGACTTACCACCATGGGAGACAACAGCGTGTTTTAGCTGGTTTCCCAGGCTGTTTTTAGACGTGTTATGATTGTGGGCATCCGTCATAATGCCAAGGTCATGGCTTCTAGATGGCTTTTCCACTATTAGACCTCATTATAGCTCATTAGGCCTCAGCTGCTTGTCTCTTCTCATACACTACATATTTATACACATGTAACGTCTGCCCTGGATGGACAGATGGACAGTCATTTATGCACACATATGCAATACACAAACACAAATACACCCACCCCCGTCAAACACACCCCTACCATGCCAAATGGCAAATAGCGGTGGCTGAGTGTTCTTAGAAACTGGTGTTTGGTAAACGGAGAAGGCTGGGAGTCAAGGAGCGGAGTGGGCAAGGGCAGCAGGTGGTTTGGTTTCTGGTCCCACCGGGTGCATTTCCTCACTCAAACCTCAGGCCAAGGTAGCACGGCTGTCCGGAAAGGCTGGGAGCCTCCCCCGAGTAGGCCAGGCCTCCATCAGAGCTGACCCTTCTCTGCATTGGGGCTCTGGCTTCTGCCATTAAAAACTGAACTGTGTCTGCTTTTAAGACATTCAGTAAAGACCAAATGAAAGAGGGATGGAGGTTTCTGAGAAGCTAATAGTGCCTCAGTTGTAGTTGATTATAAGCCTATGAATTCTGTCTTCTGTTGGGAACCAATGAAACAGCTGAAAGGTTTTTGTGTAGAGTCAGTTAGACTTAGGCATAAGAAAGACTTAGGCTTGGGGAAAATGAATGGATAACTTTGGTTTTATTATTTTAACTTTTGTCTTATTTTTGGAGTTTTGGCCATCAATCCAAATGGTAACCTGACCCGCCAGATGGTTTGTTATCAGAGAACCATCTGAGAAGTCGTCAGTGGAAACTGTCCGCCATCCCGTCTGCCAGTCACTCGCTGCAGTTCCTCACTGGACGCCGGTAGTTCACAGTGACTCATCCCTTGCGGGAGTAATGGCTTCTTCAAGCACATTACTTGAACTCTGACAAAATGGATTTGTGGATGTGTGATCCAACGATTCTCACATCATCTTGTGATATTGCGAGAATCCAGCTGCCATGCAAGTTAAATCATTTCCTATTATTTGGAGATCTGAGAATGTGATGACATCTCTAGATAGTACACCGAGGCAAAAAACACAAGCACTTAGGTGATTTACATATTTTTTGGGTTATTTGCAAATAACTGATCCTCATATGTTTCATACCAAAATGATCAGAACAAACACAGCTTTCCATATAGAGAGACGTCCTTTTTTTCTAGAGCAATGTGTCAAGGGGTGATTAATTGAATTGGATTTAATTCAAATTCCCAATATACAATTTGTAAAATTGTATGTTGTAAAAGTGGGATAGCAGAGGGGTTGGGTGGTTTAAAGGTTTACGGGTCAGTAGTGTGGATGCCCTCCCCTGCTGGCAGCCGCGTGCTGAGGTGTATCGGACAGGAACTGGTTGCCGAGAGGACGGGGAGGAGCAGGGACTTTTAGTGGAGGAAAGGCTGTCACAGTCAGTTAATCTGCAAGATGATAACAGCGGGAGTTAAAGCAACAGTAGCAACGGAGGCTGTCTTCAGGGAAAAGGAAGCTAAGAATGATTCAATTCTGCATTTAGGAAACATTTAAGCACTGAGGCAAACTTTGAAAAGGCAAACAATCATTTCAGGTGTTGATAAAGTCAATGAATTCTTTATATGGTAAGAATAAATGTAGAAAAATCAAAATGACAGAAAACTAATTAAATGCAATCTATATTAGCTGTGTATGACTCTCTTTGAGTATGGCTATGGAACATCTTCATGTTCCAGGGGTTGTTGGGGCACTGCCCACTTGGTATGAGCATAATGAGAGCTTGACTATACTAGAGCAGAGATCTTCAACAGGGGGTCTGGGACCCATAGGGAGTCCCTTAGAGTTACTGCAGGGGGAGGACACCAAATTATATTTAATTTTTGGAATTTCTTTTTTTTAAACCAAATTGTCCTAACATGAATCCACCATATAATTAGCAAATACAAATCAGCCTATTTGTGCAAAAAAATTAAAAATAAACTTGATGATATGCTTTCTGGCCTATAGGTAAGGTACTCACTAAAAGCATCCACAGATCCAGGTAATCCCAAAGGATTGAATGTTCCACAGGTATATTTAACATTAAAACATGATTAATAAAACAGAAGAATTATTATTTTAGTAGCTTTGTATTCTATGCAAAAAAGGTACGTATAAAGGCTTTAGACCATCCACATGGTATTGTAGGCCCAGTTTATATGCAAGTTAAATGTATATAATATTTGTAGTAGGGGGTCCCTGATCTGTGTCTCTCAGTTAGGGGGTAATGAGAAAAAAGGGAAACCTCATGATCTAGCAGAGATGTCCCATAGTGAACATATGGGATACAAATTGCCTACATTGTGAACATATTGACAGGCTGCCTCCACCGTCTGCTTCTCGAACACCTGTGGGGGGTTCTCAGATGCCACCTCATCCTAAAGAGCTACATGCTTCAGCGTTTAAGATGAGCGACAGCTTATGGAATATGTTGTCTGTTCGCCTTGCTTCAGGAAGCCAAAACATGACTCATTATCAAAATCTGATTAAATCAAAGTCCACTCATACTGGGGATGTAATGATGCCCTCAACTGACAATTCTACACGATTCATGATTTTAAATTCACTGTAAGAGTTTCTTACGATTCTTTTTAACAGAATGAATGAAGTGAAGTGCGAAAGAACAGATCTGTCCTATCAAAATGGTTTGTGTAACGCTTATCATTTCAATTTTCTAAGGACAAACGACCATTTGGAAAAACAGAAAAATAGGTTAAAATAGTTTTTTTTTAATTTTTTTTATTTAGAGTTTTCAAAATAAAAAAGTGCATCTTGACTCCAATTATTCAATACTGCAATGATATTCCCTCTCTTGTTACGCCTAGCTACGCACCCCCTCTGTGCACGTGCATGTCTGACACTTCTTTCAGCTACCCGGAACCCTGCCTCTCCGCCCATCCACAGGCCGCGTGAGGCTGCAGCAGACGCGACATGTTGATGTGTCCCTTCCCTTCCTAGTCCTGCTGTAAGCCTGTGTATGGTGCGCTAGCCCCCCCACGTTCACTCCAAAGTTCGTCTGTAAGAAGTCTTGCACTCGCCCGCAAGTACACCTAAATTCTCAACGAGATTATGAATTATATTCTCGTAATTTTCCAGCGTCGACGTGATTGAACCGAGTCTTCTTGAATGTCTGCCTCAACACATGTTTTTATTTGTCAAGACGGAAAAAATGAAAAATTGGATATTTGGATATAACATATTTTTCTGAGCGTTACACAGACCCAAAACTGTACCTGAAATTGTATTTTATCTTAAGTGAAAAAAATAATTAAAAGTAACTAATTGTATTTTATAATTTATTTGATCCCACATTAAAGTAACTAAATAAAAAGAATAAAAAAATGTCTTGAAATAAATATGCTAAGAAGGAGTAGTAATGCCTGAAGTCAAACAAGTGAAATCAGTAACAGATTACTCACTAGTCCCTTTAAAAATTGCGTTATGATTCATTTTTCTTTTCAACCCATTGTAATCTTAACAAATTTATATTGACTTTTAAACGATTCACGATGCATCGTTACATCCATAAGTTAAACTATTTCATCTTAACTGATTGTGCGGACAATGAGGCAATTTGTCAGCGTATTAGTTAGTCACTAACATGCTTTAAAGAAGTAGAACTGTTGTTTCCTCTCTCCTCAAGGAATGTGCTTTATGTTTAAGAACATGTGCCTGGAAACCGAACCTGTAGGTTCAGGTTCAACTACAGTAATCTCATCCGCTCTGCTTTTGTTATCGGCCCTGGGTGGGAAGTGGCAAGAGGTTTGTTGTGTAAGAAAGCTGGGGGATGTTACTCTCGCGCTAACATAGTTGTATAGATTGATATCATGTACTGTACATACAACCCAAGTATTGTACATCTCTGCTCCATCTCCCTACCTGTCACTGTGGAGTATCAGATATGGGCCCGGACTATTTATGAGGCTACAATGGTACTGTCAGGGTGGCTGAGATTAATGAGGCCTGTTCCTGTGGCTGGGAGGCTTTGATGGCTCGCCTCTCCTGCTGCACATGTTCCCTCAGCCTGATGCTGTTGACCCCGGGGGTGCACAAGGCTGTCCTACACACACTGCCTGGCCATAACTCAGCTCGCAAGGAGCTTACGTCCTGTGGGACTTTAGCAGAAGGTGTCAGTTTGATACAATAAAACAATAAAATATGTTTTTTGGTTAAAGTCAGTGTGAAGAAATGATTGATACCATTGCTATCAGTGGTGGAAGAAGTATTCAGCTCCTTTACTTAAGTGAAGTGAAAATACTCTGTTACAAGTAAAAGGCATTGGAAATGTTACTTAAGTAAAAGTATTTAAGTATCATCAGGAAAATGCACTTAAAGTATTAAAAGTAAAAGTACTCAATGCAGAAAAATTATGAGATGAAATGATCAAAACAGTTCTGTGTTTAATCAGGTAACAGTAGTTTAATTAATATTAAAACATCGTATTTCAGAAAGTACATGTGTTTTGTGTGCAAAACTACAAATGTGTAAAGTAACTGTTAACTAAAGCTGTCAGTTAATGTAGTAGAGTAAAACGTACAATATTTCCTTCTGCATTGTAGCAGGAGTAGAAGTAGAAAGTGAAATGAACAGAAAGGACTCAAGTAAAGTACAAGTACCTCCTTTGTGTACCTATGTACAGTAGCCTATTATGTAATGTACTTAGATACATTCCACCACTATATATAAGTCATATATACGTATATATGTTTACTTCTTTATTTGAAGATTTAGTTTTGAACAGTGTGGATATTTTGTGAACAAAGGTGTACTTCCTGTGTGTTCCAGTATTGCATTGTGCTCAGTACTTTGATGGATATTATTTGGGATTTTCTGTCGATGAAACTGGAGTCTCTGCAGTCATTACCAATGCTCTTTTCTGCTCGCTCATTACTGCTCCTTCTAACAGATTTAATGTTTGGATGGAAATCAAGCAACAAGCAAAGAACAGACAAGGGAAAATGCTGCTCGTGTTGAGAGGGTGGATCCTTAGATAACAGATATAACAGAGATATCAGAGATAACAGAGATAACAGCAATAACAGATATAACAGAGATAGCAGAGATAACAGAGATAGCAGAGATAACAGAGATAGCAGAGATAACAGAAATAACAGAGATAGCAGAAATAACAGAGATAACAGCGATAACAGATATAACAGAGATAGCAGAGATAACAGAGATAACAGAGATAACAGAGATAGCAGAGATAACAGAGATAACAGAGATAGCAGAGATAACAGAGATAACAGATATAACAGAGATAGCAGAGATAACAGAGATAGGAGATAACAGAGATAACAGAGATAGCAGAGATAACAGCGATAACAGATATAACAGAGATAGCGGAGATAACAGAGATAGCAGAGATAGCAGAGATAACAGCGATAACAGATATAACAGAGATAGCGGAGTTAACAGAGATAACAGAGATAACAGAGATAACAGATATAACAGAGATAGCGGAGTTAACAGAGATAACAGAGATAGCAGTGATAGCAGAGATAGCAGAGATAGCAGATATAATAACAGAGATAACAGAGATAGCAGAGATAGCAGAGATAGCAGAGATAACAGAGATTAACAGAGATAACAGAGATAGCAGAGATAGCAGAGATAGCAGAGATAAGCAGAGATAACAGAGATAACAGAGATAGCAGAGATAGCAGAGATAGCAGAGATAGCAGAGATAACGGAGATAGCGGAGATAACAGAGATAACAGAGATAACAGAGATAGCAGAGATAGCAGAGATAGATTGCAGAGATATAGCAGCGGAGATATAGCAGAGATAGCAGAGATAGCAGAGATAACAGAGATAGCAGAGATAGCAGAGAGAGATAACAGAGATAACAGAGATAACAGAGATAACAGAGATAGCAGAGGAGATAACAGATAGCAGAGATAGCAGAGATAGCGGAGATAACGGAGATAACAGAGATAACAGAGATAGCAGAGATAACAGAGATAACAGAGATAGCAGATTTTTGATAGCAGAGATAGCAGAGATAGTTTTGCGGAGATACGGAGATAAGCGGAGATAGCGGATAACAGAGAGATAACAGAGATAACAGAGATAACAGAGATAGCAGAGATAGCAGAGATAGCAGAGATAGCAGAGATTCCCAAAGTCCTTATCTGAGAAAGATGTTTGAGATAGTGGAGATGGCCAATGTGCGGAGATAACAGAGATAAGCCAGAGATATTCCTTTAAATGTTAAGAGATAGCAGAGATAACAGAGATAACAGAGATAACAGAGATAGCGGAGATAACAGATATAACAGAGATAGCAGAGTTAACAGAGATAACAGAGATAGCAGAGATAACAGAGTTAACAGAGATAACAGAGATAGCAGTGATAGCAGAGATAGCAGAGATAGCAGAGATAGCAGAGATAGCAGAGATAGCAGAGATACAGAGATAGCAGAGATAGCAGAGATAACAGAGATAGCAGAGATAGCGTACAGTGCCAGTGAGATGATTCCTATCAGGCCAACATCAAACCCCTGGATTCTTTAAAGGTGACTTGCTGACTAACCTCTCCTCTTCACACACTGGGATGCAGTGGTGGAATGTAACTACATTTACTCCAGTACTGTACTCAAGTACAAATTTGAGTCCCTTATGCTTTACTTGAGTCTTATTTTCATGCCACTTTCTTCTTCTACTCATTTCAGAGGGAAATATTGTACTATTTATTTAAACACATGTAGGCCTAGTTTATAAAACACAATAATTTATTCTTAATTACACTACCCAACAATATAAAGTACAACTGAAATGATTAGCTGATTAAACATTCTTCTGCATTTTAACCATGAATACTTTAAATACATTTTTCTGATGGTACTTAAATACTTTTAGTTAAGGAATGTTTTCAAAATTAAAAAAAAGTACTGTTTTTAATACAGGACTTTTAAGAGAGTATTTGTTTACAGTGTGGTATTAGTACTTTTACGTAAGTGAAGGATCTGAATACTTCTTCCATCACTGTTGGGTTTTGATCACTACACTCTGTCCTGAGTGGAGCTAACACCAGGAAGTGCCCAGTTACATGATAGCAGGACAGCAGCCTACCATAAATCATAGGTGCTTATGCCAGGGGATGAACACACACACCGTGAACTCTCCTCCTTTCTGTAAACTTGCCCCCAGGGGGACATATCCGATGTGTCTGGTCCCATGGGACACACAATGGTCCACATTCGCTGTCACTGTCAGCACGTCAGCTCATCAGATGAAGGATGGAACTTTAAAAAAGGATCATCTACAATACCACACAATAGCCCGGTCTTGTACTGTGCTTCACACTCTGGAGGGAACTCTTAGTACACTCCCACTGGTATTGATGTAATCCTGTGAAGGCTGCCAATCACTCCGCTCACCAAGCTAACTGACATTAGCTTTCCAGAGGCGACCAACTTGCACCCACACCTAGTTGGGAAGGTTTTGTGGTGTAGATTGGAGGTTGTATTGTAGTCTATATCAATGATGTTTCTTTTCAGGGACTGTTTAGGTGCCCCCAGAACATCCCTAATTTTTGGCCAGATCTCCATCACCTTCCTCTTTCTTTAAATAGGCGTTCTAACCTCTGGTGAATTTCTGAGGACTATGGTTACCTGGTCCTCAGATCTCTGCAGGGTAAATCCAGACAGCTAGCTAGACTATCTGTCCAATCTGAGGACTATGGTTACCTGGTCCTCAGATCTCTGCAGGGTAAAAATCCAGACAGCTAGCTAGACTATCTGTCCAATCTGAGGACTATGGTTACCTGGTCCTCAGATCTCTGCAGGGTAAACCAGACAGCTAGCTAGACTATCTGTCCAATCTGAGGACTATGGTTACCTGGTCATCAGATCTGTCCAATCTGAGTTTACTGTTTCACGACCAAAGCAACTTTTGAACACACGTTCCATCAAAACAAGTTCTTTCCCGAGGCTATTTTGCAGCAGCACTGTGGCTCTGTTCGCTGCCCAAAACTATTGTGTTGCTGAAATTGCCAAAAGAATACAAAGCAATGTCTCATTCCAGAAATCACGACCCAGTTACTTAAGATACAGTAATCCACAAACCTGGTTGTGAGCAGTTTTATGTGGGAACTATTTTCTTTCTACCGAACTACACCCGCTAACGTATCACAGCGCAGAAGAAAATGTGGGCTTATCTGTAAGGTCTGTGGATTATCTTGAGTAACCAGGTCATGATTTCTGGAAAGATACATTGCCTGTTAATTTTATCAACTGTATTTTAAGCAAAGTGCCATCTAGTTGAATTATATTCAATATCTCCAACACTGGGCATCTCACATCAAAACAATCTAAACTGATGAATAGCATTACAGGTAAGTCATTTTTGATTTTGGGGTGGATTGTCCTTTCAACTTATAATGCATTTTCATTGTTGTTTTTTTTATAACAAAAGTAACAAATCTTTTATGATTTTATGGCTGCCCATTCAGTAACTGCTATTATAATCTAACCCAGTCCATATCATGCAGTTTGCTGTTGCCTGTTCTTTGATTAAACCTTCATAATTCATTTCTATGATGACTAATTTTGAATTTGAATGAATTTTGGCTTGAATTCTTCTTGTAACTCTGTCATTTCCCATCTGATTGACCCAAGGCTCAGTGCTTTGCGATACCAGTCCCCCTTCTGGGGCTACTGGTATAGCTGTCTTATTTAATTGGTGTCTGTCTTGTGTATTAGTATCTTTTTTTTGTTGTTGTTGTTGTTGATGTATTTTATGGACCCTGAGTCTAATAATAAAGGCTATCTATCTATCTATCTATCTATCTATCTATCTATCTAATTCTTGCTACTAATATGTGACTGGGGTCTATTTGTTGGGACAAGGCCTGGAAGAAGCTGTTGAGTGTATAGTGTCAGCAAGTGGCATGTTTGGTGACAAGAAAAGATCCAACATCTCCCCGCCATCACGCTAGGTGTCACTGATATTTCTTGTCTTGTGAAAGTCCATGTTGAACGATTCGTGTACACCTGCGGCCTCGGAGCACAACTCACCACTTTGAAACTTTATTTTCCAACCACTTGTACTAATCTTCTCGGTAAAGTGATACCTCATACCTCTCTGTTCTGTTTACAGCTAAAGTTAGCTGCAGATGCATTTTCAAGATGTAATATGTAGAGGTAATATGGCATCTCACTGGGTTAAGTGCAAGTGTGTGTGTTTGGGTTTGTGTGTGTGTGTGTGTGTGTGTGTGTTTGTGTGTGTGCAGCAGCTCAGCGGGTGTGAGATGGCTATCTGGGGCCATACATCAGGCCTGGTGTAGCACTAGGCCTGTGTAATTATCAGGTCTCAATGGGACGCTGTGTTATTTTTGCCCAGGGTGAGATGCTTATCTGGCCCTGTCAGCAGCCACCTGGATGGATGAGCCTGGCTCCTCAGAGCACGGGGCTCACCTTCCCTCCGCACCAATGACAAACGGGCCAACTTCTCTCATGCTGGCCACAGCTACCTCTGCTGAAATACAAGACAAATCAGCTCTAGCAAGGGAGTGAGACTGCCAAGGCTGGAGAGTGACTGATACTCAAGGGTGTAACTTTGGGTTCAGCATTGGGGGGTTCAAACACTTAATTTTCTGCATTATGGTGAATTTTTGTCACAATTTGTGCCCTTTCTGCATCTAATTATGATACAGCTTATTTATGTAAAGGGCATTTTAATATGTTTTTGGGGTGGGTTATCCTGGCCAGTTTTGATTTTTGGGGGGGCGTCATCCCCCCCCCGCAAATTACACCTATGCGTAGACTGATTTACTGATCAGGCTTTTTATTCAAATTTACACATCAGCTAATGATCGTAATCCATCTCTTAGACAATTGCAGAACTTTGATGTTATTTGTATTTATTGCGTATTTGACAAATAGTTTTCTTAATCTGAATTCATTGAAGTGCATGCAATTATATTGTTTACAGGGATTATGATCACATTCCACATGAATATGTTCAATTTAAATACATTAGAATGTATTTGATGTACTATATTAAAACGGTCTCTACAGTGTTGCAGACTCACCCTGAAAGGAGTAACACTCTCTGTGAAGACTGAGTACAAACTGAACACGTCTGTGTGAGTACTGAATCTAAGCTGGATCAACATTAGCTACATTTCCAGGATAAAGCTCCTGCTTGCTGTGTGTTGCCGTGTTCAAAATCCCTTCGCTACGGGAAACTAAAAAACTTCAAACTAGCAAGACACACTGACATAAGGCAGGACTTGGGCAGGGATGGCTGTGGATAAAGTACACAGTTAGGAGCTAATGAGGTTTAACCATGTATCCAGCTAATTTAAACAGCTCATGCTACTGTATTGTGTGAACAGTTAACAGTCTTTAATGATATACTGTATGTGTTGGTTAGTTTTTCTGCTTGACAATCCCCTTTTGCAGCAATACAATCAAAGTGAAATAAAAAACAACAACAAATGTTTCTTTTTAGATGAAACAGATATTGATATTGATTATATATTTTTTGGACATAATTTAAAATTGGGAAAATTTGAAGTTGGAAAAAAGGTAATAAATTACAATATACCGCAGAATATTGCAATATGTTTAAAATTGCAATACTTTTGTATGGTGATTGTATCGGTATCAAGATGATATGGTATTGTGAGGCCTTTGGTGATTCCTACCCCCAACATGTACCTTCTACTACTTACATGTACTACATATCAGTAACACATGTAATGTTTCAGACCACTAGGCATAACTACGGAAGAAGATTAGGGCCACTGAAGAAAAATATATTTGAGTTCTGACTTTATTCTGAGAACTCAAATACATTCCATCCTCTTCCGTACATAACCTCATGGGAGCTAGGGAAATTTTAGTTTGTGGTGTCACTGGTGTCCCCAAACTGAAATATATATATATATATATATATATATATATATATATATATATATATATATATATATATATATATATATATTAATATAAGTACACCAAATTGCAACGCTGAACTATATACAAGAAACAAGTATAGAACAATATGCATACAAAAATGATACAGTAAAGAAAATAAGTGTTTCTGTCTGTCTCAGACTAAATATTAACAGGTTAAGAGGAAACAAAAAGTATTTACCAAGATTACGAAACTTTTTAAAATAACGACTGTCTGTCTGCTGAGACATCTTAGAGCAGTTAAAATGGTAAAAGGCAATACACTGACTATATTTTGAACTATAACTGCTGATAATGTGACTGTAGCTGTGGTTGTTATATGGCACAAGGATCATTTAAGTCCTGACATATTCTATTAGGACATACCACCATATCCTATTGTTTTCTTTTCTTCTGTCTGCTCTTTAATGGATTTCCTCCGAACCTGTTAGTGTATAAAGCCTGATAAAGCAAACAAATATACTCTCATCAGCCTCAACCTACAGTGTTGCTGGAGTGGGTGATCACTTTTTTTTATGAGACGTTTCACAGCGACAACGCTGAAGTATATTCTGCTGCCGGCCCATAATCATTTTTTCTTTGCCGAAAGTGTCTCCGTTGTGCTTAATGAAAAACGCTGTGGTAATTGAGGAAGTGTTCTGAAATGAATCTGCCTCTAAGCTTTTACTGAATCACAAATAGACAGTAACACCAATATACAATTGCACACAAATACACGCACAGCAAATAGGCACACTATTTCTGTACGCACTGAGCTGTGGTCCACTGTCCCTGGGGGCCCTTTCCTACCATTTGTCACCCTGTGGTCTAGCAGTGAACATTCATTTATTTGGTCCAATGATCAAAAGATTAAAAGCGCCAAGCCTAGTGTGTGTTTTGGGACACGTTGTCGGTGTGAGCACAATTTAGGGCCAGGAAAAGCTTATGGAAACTGCTGACATTTTGACCAAAAAAGAAATAAAACTTTGTTTGATAGTCAGCTTGCTGGTGGCTCAAGGGTTGGACATGTCTCTCAGCACCAAGAAAGCAGCCTTTTATGACTGGTCTTATCCTCGACCAAAGCCATTTCCTGCACACTCGTCCCACTCTGTGTGCCAGCCAGTGTTGGAAAGGTTACTTTCCTTATGCAGTACATGGGATCTGAATGAAACTATTCCCCTGTTCACCCCCTTACACAGATGTTTGACATCAAATACGTGGGTTCAAAGGAGAGAGGACAAAATAATGTTTCTATTGGGTGTCTGTTTGTGGAGACATGTCATGAAAAAAAAAATTGAAAAAGCTTTTATTGCACTGGTGATTTTAAACCATCTGCAGTGTGTTTGAGTTGTTCTGTGGCTCTTATCATTTATTTATTTAATAGCATAACTGCGTGTTCAGACATAACACATAAGCCAATTGTAGAGGCGGCAATGGAAAGATGCCGTGGAAAATCCAGAGTTCTCACAAGTTACTCTGGCATCGAGTAATGCTGCTCATTAACTATGCCCTTGTAGCCGAGCTGCACCAATCACATCGCAGTATGTGATGTTCTCATCGTAAATTTACAGTAATATTCTGGCAACAAATTTGCCAGTAAATTACTATTTTAAAATGTTACAGTATTTTATTGTAAAAAACACAGTTTCTTACTGTATTATTTGAATTCACAGTAATATACTGGCTGCAGTGTATCTGTATTTTCTCAAGATGCATTGGTATTACCAGTAAAGATAAGTAAGATACTGTGAGATTTTAGCTGTAAATTCCCATCAAGGGTTTACAGTGTAAATAATAATATATAATTAATAAAGGTATTCTGTCTGAGCACACAGGAAGACATTTGAGAGGCTATACTGATAGGTACAGCATTGCCTTGAACTAAATGTTAACGTCAGCATGCTAACATGCTAAAATGGCAATGCTAACATATTGATGTTTTTCTAGTGCAATGCTTATAATGTTGACCTTGTAGTTGAGCGTGTTGGCATGCTAACATTTGCTAAAAAGCACTTCACACAAATTAAGGTTGAGCAGAATTTCATTTTTTAAAGTATTTTTTTGGTATTTACTATAAACTAAAGTATTGGACAAATTAAAATTATCTAGATGAAGTTGTCATCATCATGGATCATTCTGAAGGAGGACATAAAATGTTTAAAGGCACTACATTTCATCGCAGTCCATCAAACTGTCAAGATATTTGTCGAGTTGTTGAGCCATTTGCCTGAAAGACAGCTATATCAACGTCACGGTGGCGCTAGAGGAAAGGTCAGCGCACCACAAACACGTCTTATCAATCCAATAGCTCCATCAGTTTGGACCAAAGTGGTGTAACGATCCCAAAAGCCGCTAGTGTGGCTAAAAAAGTCATCCCATCCACTACTCAGTCCAGGAGTTTATTTCAGTTACATTCAACCACCACAAATACTCACCTGCCACCTGCTGATTGAAATGGATGTAATCCCATAACAGCACGACTTATTATTAGACAACATTCTCACCTCAGTTCAAAGGCTGTGGTGTTTGAGGATCACTTTACATAAGCCAGTTCTACAAATGCAGTTTGTTTGTGATGTGCAGTACATACTTTAAGATAGTATCAGCACGTTGCTTAATCTTCTACCATGATGCAGTGTCAGAAAGTAATCCTTCTTCTTCTTCTTCAGACCACACAAACATCTCATCATGAAACTCATAAGAACTGTTTACTGCAACAATACAAATGAGCTTAGTGTAAACTGCATCAGTTCTACTTGTCTTCAGTTGCCTTTCAATTAATTTTAAATGTGCTGTATTTGAATGGCATAGCAACATCTACTGCCAAAGTGGCATCTTAAAAACTCAGACAGACAAAATACGTGAAGAAACAACAAAAACCTGTTTTCTTAGCCTTGCCTTAGTCACATACAGTACATATGGTTTGTATATGGGCACACACTGCAAAATGTGTGAAATCCTGCTTCTTTGTTGTGTAACTGAGACAAACTGAGTGCTACACTACACTGACACTCACTATTGTAGCATTTCTTAGCTTTTAACCACTCCATTAGGCCCAGATAACCCCTGCCTGGTGGACCCTAGCATCTTAAAACCCTGTGACCCCGCCCTTGACCTCTGACCCCCCCAGTCCAAGAAGGAACTCCTGAGAAGAGGTGGGTGCTCTCCCAGCGCCTCCGAGGAAGCTAGAGTTACTGGAGCATGTGGATTCATTAACAAATATCTGTCTGTTTGCTGCAGTAATGAGTAGGGCAGCAATTTAAAGTAAAGTGAACAGCCGCCTGGAAACCAAACTACTGGGCCAGGCTGCTGGTGTCAATCAAAAGAGGAGGGTCACCAACAGGCCATCTCCAGTCTACCTGCTTCAATCACCACTGCTATACGTACTTATATAGTCATGGGCCAGGGTGTTCCACATAGACCATAGACGTAGTGGAATAAGCCTTTACAGACTAATGACATGTCAGGGGAGAGAGAGGAGAGACACATGGGGCTCTCACACCCCCTTCTGACCAGGGATGGTAACATCAGGACTTTTGTCACAGCTAATTAAAACACTGTCTAAAAATACCAGCATTTAAAGTCTGATGAAAGGCAATACATGGCAGAGGCAGGTTCTTCATGTCAGGCCACACACACACACACACGCACACATACACACAAAACACACACACACACACACACACAAACACCCTGCTTAGGATCCAGTTGCCTTTAGCAGTTTATAAAGGTACATGTGATGCATACACTGATTCTGTCATCACATTTGGATCATTTATAGCCGTTGTTCCAAACTTTTGACCAAATACTTTCTTTCAGGAGTATATATATATGTGTTTAATATGGATCAATTTCAGAAGCCTGAAAATGAAATCATCCATTTATTCACAACAAAAAGTAGAAAGGAAGTAGAGAAGTATGACCAAATAAATGAAAAGAATTTAATTAAATAAATAAACAAGAAAAACGGCACAAATGGTTGTTTTCTGCTTTGCTTTCCTGTCCATCTTTTAGTTCATTGCATGTTGCTTTAAAACAAATCAACAATCAAGGCTTTTTCATAGCATTATTAACAGTTTCTCAGAATTATGACTTCTTATTAATAATTATGAAATAAGTCCCACTTAGGAGCCTAATTAATTGATTGTCATGTAAAGTGTGTGAATGTCTCTCCTTTAAATTAAACACCATAATTAGTATTTATATACATTGTTATTATGTTAGCATGCTGAGAATAGCATTTAGCTCAAAGCACTGCTCTTATTTATAAGTAAAGCCTCAAGGTCCACTACTGCAGTTGTCTTAGGGCCTATTTTAATGATCTAAGGTGTGTTTAGGACGTGTCCAAATCCACTTTTGCTAGTTTGACGGCGGAACTAAGGGTCTGTGCGCCGGGCGCATGGTTCAAAAGAGTTGTACTTAGTGTCTTCATTAATCAGAGGTGTGCTCTGGAAAAACATGCAATCAACCAATCAGAGGTCCTCCCCCATTCCCTTTACCAGCCAGGCGCGTGTATACCTTGGCGCATCGCTATTATGATGGCGGATTTGCACCGCAATATTTCTATTTTTAATCTTTTGCATGTGTGTGTGTTACTGTGCTTCCCTGTGTGTGTGTGTGACAAGCATAGTGTGTGCACGCTGTGCACATGCCTAGACACATTTTACTAGTGTGTTAAAATAACAATGAAATGTTGTGTTATTGACTATAGACCAGGTTTTTGTTGGCCATCACTTTCTGCTGCCTCAAGATAGCAATACTCCCAGAATGCACCTGAACACACCTCCCTGTAAGACCAGCACCCCTGGGCGCAGGTGCATTTGCTATTTAAACGACGTGGGCGCTGGACGGGAAATTAACAACTGCATCGGGTGGAAGATAGGGCCCCTAGACTTCATTCAGACAGAATACCAGAGATGGGCTTTCATTTGCCCAGAATTTTGCGAGCCCTAAGGGCCGTGACACACCAACCCCAATAATCGGCCGTCAGACAGTCTGGCGAGGTCGGTGACTCGAGTCTGTTCAGTGGGTTCCATGCCGTTGTCCATCCGGGCACTGCAGGCAGTCGGACTCAAATGACCAATCTGATTGGGGGAGTGCACACCCAGAAACAATGAGCGTGACTAGACTCTCTCAAAATCTGACAAAAATCTGAAAATGAAGACAGATTAAGCAGCTGCACGGCCGATTTCTCCTTACAATGTTTTCAGAAACACATTTGGGTGAGTAAAATATAGTAAAATATGAGATTGTATTCTGAGCAAGCCGCCATGACAGTTTGGCTTTGAATTTCCCGAGAAAACCAGACCACATGATGCGTTTGTCCAATTAGCTCCCGGTTTCCATTTTAACAATTAGCTCCGCCTACTGTTATGGAGACGTAGTACGTCTCGTCACTGTGGTGTGTTCCGAGGCACCTTTTGGACCAACTCGGGGAGACTGGTCAGTCCGGCTGCCTTTTCTGCCGAGGGTCAGCCGTCTGGTTGGTGTGTCAGGGGCTGAAGATCTTCATGATCTTGGGACCCCTCATGGGGGAACCAACCGCAGTTGGAATCAAACAATTTGATGCACATTAATACAATACATTAGTCAAAGTCATTGCTGTGTCTTATGTCTTAATGTCTAAATAGCAGTGTGTGTTAGATTTATTGATGGATGACAATGATGTTTGAAGATCCTCATGTTGTAGTCAAATTGGGGCAAAAACATTTACTTGATGAATGTTAAAACCAAAAATAAAATGCAATCAATCACATATAAATATACATTTATACATAAATACACATACACACACATATATATACACATACATACATACATACATAAATGATTAGTTTGAGAAAGGCCAGGCAGAAGCAGATAGCTTATTTGGTCCTGCCCCTGTTTCACAAAATCATACCATCAAAAAGTAAATAGATATGCAAGTACATCATTCAATCTTTCAGGTCTTACAATAAACGATAACTAACAACAATAAAACAATAACAATACCATTAAATTACAATTCCATTCCTGTGTTTAGGTCTATTTCCTGTATTGGTCGGGGAGACTGATCAGTCTCCATGTTTGAATCAGTCTTTTGCTGTATAGAGTACATATTAAAAAGGATCAGACATAAGTGTGACCCTGAGTTATGTTGTGGAACAGCTGTGTTACACGTAGTAGTATTCCAAAATTGTTGTTTGGCAGTGAAGTAAAGCCTGTTCCGTCTGTCAGCTGGGGTCAGAATTGGAAACCAGAGCATTTCATCTGAGCACTGACAGACGGACGAGCAGACAGATGGACAGACTGATGGAGGGGCTGATGGAGGGGCTGATGGAGGGGCTGATGGGGCGCGGTGGCCAATGAACCATCGAGCCATACTTGCCCCGCTTTACAAATCCACCGATGCATGCTGGTGCTGATCTGGACCCCCGCTAGCTTGTGTCTGATTCTGTGTGCATGGAGATTAGTGTCCAAGCACACAGTCTGTACAGTTGTGTTTGAATTCATGCACATGCAGCAATGTTTGAGTTCATCATTTTGCTTGTGAGCTATTGTCTAAATATATGTACAATATATGTATTAGAGTCTGTCAAGGGCGTATCTTTTGGTTCAACATGGGGCGGTGGAGCTCTCCAATTTCCAACTTTCTAGGGAGGTCCCTGGACATGTATTCTGCATGTATCGAAAAAAGCGACAAAAACAACGAAAGAATTGTTCGAAAAAAACTCAAAGCAATAGTCAAAAAGAACTCAAAAAGAACTTCAAAAGGCGACAACTTTGGAAAAAGCGCCAAAAACATTGAAAAAACCTAAAAAATAACTTGAAAAAATCGTCCAATTTCTTTTTTTTTTTTTTTTAAAGGGCAAATAATGTGGAAGAAAGCGACAAAAACATTTTAGAAAACAAACTGAAATGGCAACAAAAACTACAGAAAAAATGTCATAAATGTCATTTTTGACTATTCCCGTAAATTCCGCCTATAGAGTCTGTACATGCTGGCTCCTGTGAGTGTGTTTGTGTGTGTGTGTGTGTTGAGATGTGCTGGCAAGCTATCTGATCATCGCGCTGTTAGGCCTGGGGGAGCCTAGCATCCCCACACAGCCTTGGAGCTGGAGCAGAATAAGTGTAAACAGCTCAGGGCAACAAGTGTTCTGATTATGCACACAGATAACAGCTGTGAACAAGGACTCATAGCTTCTTATCAGATAAACCGGACATGTGGTGGCGGCAGGGAAGGTTCTGCAACAACAAGCCCAAACTTTCTGTATTTACATGGTTTATTTTGCAGAGCAGCTTTGCTTGGCAGAAATGAGTGTTGTCAGTGTTCCTATAATAATCCCATAATAATCCCGTGCCATAGATATTAAGCAATTGAAGTCTGGGTTGCTGTGCTGTTATGCTGTTTCATCCTATTAGCAAACTTTTCAAAGCTGTGTATGCCATTCTACAATAGAGCTGACAGACACGCATGCACGCACACACACACACACACACACACACACACACACACACACACACACACACACACACATTGACATAATGCATTCCCTAGCCCCTTACCCTAATCACCATCACAACTAAATGACTAACCTTAACCCTTACCCTCACCATTACCATAACCTAACCCTAACCCTAATCCTAAAACCAAGTCTTTACCGTCTAACAGCCTGGACCCCACAAATGAAGTTAAACACACACACACACGCACACACCCTATATATATATATATATATATATATATATATATATATATATATATATATATATATATATATATATATATATATATATATATATATATATACACACAGTATATGGAGCCAGGAATCCAATCAGTTCCAGGTTGGTTTTCGCAATGAAGTTAGATTCACATTCAACTGTGATATTAACTGCCGATTTTGATGTATATCTCAGCGATGGATTTCACCGACTGATTCTACCACTGTACCACTAGACAGATGTCGAGCCACACCTGTATAACTGCCATTACATCCAGGTAACATCCATCTCACTTCGTTACGCTACTGAACTTAAAGGCTACCATTTATCGCAGCACTACAAATAATTTAATGATTTGTTTTAGGGCCTCCGTAGCTAGGCTCTATTATTTTAACACAAAACTATAAATCAAGCATAAGGAAAGAACCACTGAGCCATTCAATGCTCATTAATTTAAAAAAATTGAAAATTCTTAGACTCTCATGACTTAATTGCTGATGGTGCCACTTTGGCAATTTATAATTTGCACTGTGAAAGATGTTGTGTTACTCCTGTAATATCTTTGTTTTACAATGATCATATGTTCCAACCTGGGCGATGTCAGGTCAGCATCCCTTGCATTAAACCCTGCGAGGGCCAGTCATATCTTTTCAACAACAATTATCACATGGCAGGTTGGAACCGTTCCCCCAGGCACACAGAATAGATCATGTAGGGCTGCTTTGAGGAAAGCTTGTTGGCTTGCTGGTGTTGCACTGCTGTAGGTCAGAGATGGATGGTTAATGTCACAATAGGATACACACTCTGCTTCAATCCTGCACTGTGAGTCACTGGCCGCGGCCCCGGCCAAACTAAACCACATATTTCATCTACAATGTAAAACACGTTCACAGCCATAAACAGGCTTCAAAACACAGTGGGCCGTGGCCTGAAAAATGATTTTAACCATAACTGTAAGCGCAGTCTCGCCTAGTGAGCGTTTATTTATGTAGATTGGATAGAGTGGTGTATAATTATTCCAGCGCTGCCAATGTCTTCTTTTATTTATTCTTCGTTTCCTTTCCTCTGCAGGGCCCAATATTGTCTTGGGATGAGGGGAAAACAACAAGCACACATCTATCTTTAGAGACGCACCGGCCACTTATGCATGTATCTGATTACAGGTTTTAATTATTTGAGTTCCTTTACTGTGAAAAGTCCTGAGGGCTAACTTTAATAGTGTCGAGCGTGTATTCCAACTATTAATTACAGCTCTCAAGATCTAAATTCAGTCCCTTTGGAATTCAATGAAGTGTGTGTGTGTGTGTGTGTTTTTGATGCAGAAGGTTGAACATTGTTGTCATTTTTGTAACGTTCAAGTGTGGCGGTGTAAGCATTCTTGTGTGTGTGTGTGTGTTTGTGTGTGTGTGTGTGTGTGTGTGTGTGGTTTCCTGTGTATGCGTGTGTGTTTTTCCATTTCCCCTCTTGCTTTTAAATAAGAGCGGTGCCACTGAGCTGTTTATTGGCTCAAGGTTTCTGCAGTGGTAATGATGCATGGAGAATGATGTGGGCTGAATTAGAGACTGGGAGGCTTGCAGACACCGGCCTTTCTGAAGTTACATCTAACCCAAGAGAAAAGCCTTAAAAAACTGCCAAGGGACTGGCTATGTGTGTGTGTGTGTGTGTGTGTTTGTGAAGGAATCAATGTTCTTTTTTTAGTCTTAAATGTCAAAATATCCATAATTCCGATTGATCTTCTTTCATATAAATCCAGAGTGATTCAATTCACTGGGCTAAAATATGCATTAGACATACGTTTTGTGCAAAGTAGAGAATGTTGTGTGTGGACTTTGGACCGAAAGCTGTGGATAAACTTACTTTTGTATTGGTGTCATGTAATTTTGTGTGGGAGGGGCCACTTTGTTGCATAAAATGTAATTTATTAGTTAATTCGATCCAATCCACTTTAGTTATATAGCACGATTTTAACAAACACAAGGTTTCCAAAGTGCTTCACAAAAAGATAATACAAAATAAATAGATAACACAATAAAAGCACATTAGATGAGGTACCCAACATAAAGATAAAAGCAATGAAATAAAAATAAAATAAAAAATAACTGAAAAGCATTGCCAGCATATGGTAAAAATATGCAAGTATACACATAAGATCAACACTCTATCTGGTGTTAAAAGCCAAAGAAAAGAGTTGTGTTTTAAGAATTAAGAAGGAATTCATCCAGAGGGAGTGAGAACATCATGTTGGTGTTTTCCCTTGCAGCATCCCACGATTTAAACGACGGCGTGACCTTTCCAGAGCAGCGAGGGAGTGCTGGCTGCGATGATCCATCTGCTGGAATCACCTTAAAATGAAGCAATGTCTAAACCCTTCCTCACAGGTTATAGCCTTATTGTGGACATGAGTTGTGAGCGGTTCAGCCATGATTGTCATTTGAAGGAATTTGCGAGGTCCCTAGAGGTAAAAACAAAAAGGTATTCCAGTATTTCACAAGAGAAAAAAAATAGAGATGTTTTTCTTTCTTATCGCTTTCATCCTCTGGTGTCCACTCAGAGTCGTCAGTGGCCATGTTGGAAATTACTATTCTTGCATACAGTATTGGCCCCTAAAAGAAGTATTTTTATTGTATCTATTAATCATGACGTGAAACCAATGTGTGCATGTGCATCCTAAATTGTTTTTAAATTGAAAAGCAATGGGATTTGAAGGCTGACGCCGATACATAATTGACCGAAGGTGAAAATGCTATTATTGTCCTAAAAATTTGCACGGATGCAGTTGATTGATTTCCCAGAGAATCTTATCGTAACAACATCTGAAGTGGTGTTTACACTCCTCCTAACCAGACAAATGAAAAAGCAAAGCTATGTATCCTTTTAAACCTACTGGTGAGACAAGCTCCGTCCTTCAGCAGCAACAACAAGGAAAAATAAGTCATTTGTCTCAGGGAAGGTGTGTATGTGTGTGTGTATGTGTGTGTGGTGTGGTGGGTGGGTGGGGGGGGGATATGGGCGTGGTTGTCCTTGTTTGTCCGAGGACAGGGGAAATGGGCTGTGATGTTGTGGGACACACAGGTGTGTCAGAGTTAAAAGCAGAGTGGGAGTTGGTGGCGCGGGGCCCCCCCCATACGGTGGTGAAATGTGGCCTGCTTTAGCACAGCGCCGGGCCGGACATTAGAGAGGGTGATGACAGGAACAGTTAGGGGGGTCAGCTGATGGCAGAGAGAGAGAGAGACAGAGACAAGGAGAGATGGATGAATATGACAAACATGTATCATATACTCCAACTGTTGTGCTTACATATAAAGATGAATATTCATTTGCAGAACAAATTAAATGGATTTGACATGATCAGCAGTGCTGTGCAAGTTACCTTCAAAATGTAATACATTTTAGATCACTAATTACTGTCATTTAAAGTTTTACTTTGTAACTTTTTTGATATTCATGAACGTCGGTTACATTCAAGCCATGGCCAAATGAGTTGCTACAAAGCTAGTTAAGACTCTCAGCCCCACACAGCTCTGTCTGGATTTCTCAGTGTGACTATGTTCAGAAGACCGGGGCGTATAGCTTTAAGGGCCCTGTCTGTTCAGTTGCATATCCGATATAGTCAACGACCTGCTTTTCTCTCAGAGTACATACACAGCTGCAGACCTTAAATCCTTCAAAGGTTAGGAGGCCTAAAACCAGACGGAGTGGGGATGGGGGGGGACAGTACCAAGTAAGTAATGCAGTAACGTCTTCAACCTAACCAAAACCGTATGACATCATTGCGATACTCATTTTTATGTTTCATTTCAAAGACCCCCCCCCAGTTTTCTATCTACACTGTACACTACCTGGGTGAGTTTGAGCTTCGCCAACCACAAGCAGCTCCTTTCCTCTGATAACGTCTGGATAACTTCCTCTCCCTGGTTTTTAATATCTTTTGGAAGTAGATAAATGTTTTTTTCTCCTTCTGACCTATCGGTACAACCAGTTTCCTTGACGGATCTACTTCAGTCCCTGTGCTTTACTGTGATGCGGATATCTCCAATATGGCGACCTCCGGTCTGATGACGCGTCGTATTACTGTCTCTCAGTGGTGGGATGTAACTAAGTACATTTGCTCCAATACTGTACTTTAGTACAAATTTAATGACAGCTTGAGTTACTTTAAAAAATAACATACACATGTACACATGTTAGACATGTTACACATGTAGTTTATGAAATACAGTCATATTATAAATTATACGGCCTAGGTCCAGTTGAAGTGATTAGACCATCAAACACACAACGGTTTTGACGCTTTTTCCATTTCCAGTTTCTGAAACATGAAGATCTTTTGCATTTTAAAACACGTCAATGTTTAGGTCAAACAGCTGACTGATCGCTGTCACTGCATGTCATGTTGAGCAGCGCAAAAACGCAATATGAAAAATGCTTACAGCCATGAACCTGACCTCTAAAACAGCCTTACAGGCTACCAGTGAGTAAGGGAATAGATTACTCAAACTCATTTTTGATGACGGTTGAGGATTTGGTGGAACAGAAAGATCCCAAAAACAATCTGTTTATACAGCCTTAGATTTTTGGTTTGTTTGATATGATTTGGCAGTGAGTCCCATTAGGCTGTCTCTGTACCCCTCCTGGCTGTTTTTTTTTAATTAATATGCATCACAGCATAAAACATTAAATCTGACTGGATTGAAAGGATTTCATCCCTGAGCTACTGGTTTCATTCATTGCCTTTTGTCTTGCTTTCCCCCTGCTATGTTTCTTTATTCATAAACTACTTCATAATTGCAATGGAGATACATGACTTTTTTCTATCAATTGAAGGCAAATGCCATGCCAATGTGAGGATAAACAGATGTATATTCTAGTGTCCACAAGTATCTTGATAATCAACTTTCTTCATAGAACATTGGGCTTTCATCTGACTACAAATAGTGTGTATTAAAGTATTTTTGATAATTGGATTTCCAGTACATCTTAAACACAAATGCACTTGTTATGCTGTGAGGTTTCTCTGAGCAGTTCCATCTGGATGCTCCAGCAGCACGACGCCGATCACTGAGTTCTACAACAGTCACTCAGGCATCAGGGTGGCAAGGTCATTCTTCCTGCTTGGTTAGGCACACACACACACACACACACACACACACACACACACACACACACACACACACACACACACACACACACACACACACACACACACAGGTGCTCATTGTTCAGTCAGGCTGCTATCAAGCTTCATGCCTGGGGCTATGAATCTATTGGAGAGAGAGAGAGAGAGAGAGAGAGAGAGAGAGAGAGAGAGAGAGAGAGACTCTTTAAAGTAAACAGGGGTGAGCAGGTTTCCTTTTTCTGGTCAGATTTATTGGACTGGCAGTCGACCCCAACTGTCCCATGCATGAGTGGGCCAGGTGATGGGCCAGGGTGGTGGTGGTAGGGGGGGGTGTCAGTGACTCATGGAAATGTTAATTGGCTGGTAGTGGTCAGCAGCAGGTCGACTAGAGGCCACTGGGACGGACAGTGGGTCAGCATTTAGAGACTGTAGTGTCTCACTGCAGGACATTGCCTGTCAAAATACAAAGAAATAGGACATTATCCTTCATTCAATAAGGCGCTGATAGACTACATCAACGGGAACAAAAGTGGCACAGCAACTGTCAGAGTGATTCAATATTAGACGTACTTTAGGTCATTGGTTCCCAAAGTGGGGTCCCCAGCCAAAAGGGGAATCTGGGACAAGAGTTGACCCTGGGATAACTTAGTCCCTTTCACAGACAAATTGTTAACTCAAACAATTAACAGCGTTAAAGTCAGTTTGAACACATGGCTAATACTCTGTTTTAGTCGATTAACCGTTTAGCCGATTCTCAGGGGATAGCCCTTTAAGCCTGCGTGGCGTTCTCGTTGCGTGCCAATTGTCCCGCCTCTGGTGCAGAGAACATCCAGACCAACACTCAGCCTCAGATCTATGGAGCTTGGCTTGGTCTGGTGATAGCCAGACTAGTTTTATTTGTCTTGTACACATGTATGTTTCCCATTGAGAAAATAAATTAATGACATATAAACATCTTTTCGTATTCTTTTTCGCCAGGGAACACTTCCAACACGCGTGACAAATATGCTTTCGGCGCGTCTCGAGCCACGCCTGAGACGTGCATGTCACGCAGGCAGCGTGCCAGCTCTAACCTGTTAACATGGGAGCCGAAATAAAAACCGACACGCCACGCAGCGGACACGCTCACGCCACGCAGGCAGTGTGCAGGAGGCCTAACCCTGCTCTGGAGCAGGGCTAGTGAGCCCTAGGCTAAAGTCAGGGTTAACCAACTTTAGAATGTGCCAGTGCCAGAGTGAAAGCTTTCTTAGCCCCACGCTAACAGCTCTTTTAGCCTGGGGATAAGTGCTGTGTGAAATGCCCTTCTGTTTTTCCCGTAGCCCTCTTTTATGCACCAGATGTGTTTTCTCCACTGGAAAATAATTGAATTCCAGTTACCTGCATCAAAGAGCTTTCCGTCCACCCAGCCGAGGCTTGGGCCATGTTTCAGTGACAGGCAAATTGATTCCAAGATAGGAGGGGATAATCTGTGTGAGGGAGGGTGTGCACCCTGTGATCAAGTCGGAGACATTGTGAGGGCGCCGCAATCAAATCTGGCCACACAGATTCCTATCAGATAATAAGCTGGATACTTAGACTGAGAGTCTCTTCTTCTGCATCTCTATTTCTCTCTCCTGTGTGACTATGCCAGTCCTCTCCCAGAGTGGTTTCCTGATTGCTGCATCCACACAAGGACAAGAGATGTGGAGCGCTAAACTAAATCTTCAATTTTCATAGTAGCCATCATCAAAACCGCACACAAACAGCAAACAGGTTGCTTAGAGCGCCCTACAGCATTGTGGGTTAAACCTTTTCGATCCAGATGAGTTTTACAATCGTGATGCTTACAAATTTTGGACCAAAGCTGTCTGTATTTATCAGAAAGTTGTATATTGTATAATCAAGCCCAAAAATGACACAGGGATGAATAGATGCATGAACAAAAACAGGCAGTAGTCATATACAGACAGAAAAATCAGCCTGTCCTCTTCTTAAAATCCTCCAAATAAATCTTAGGCTGGCTAAGGCGCTCTTAACCAAAAGCCCACACATGCACCCCCGCCCACATGCATACAAATACTTACTGGCTAGACGCAAACTGTACACACATAGACCCACACCGTAGCGCTTACTGTTATTTACTGCATCCCAGTGGCAGGTTGTTTGCCTAACAATTAGACCTTGTTAACCCTAAGCCAGTAAATTTTGAAATTGTGTTGCTTTTGCTTTCTCGGGGTCAGCTAAGCGCTGGCCTGCAGTACGTCGCTGGCCAAAAATTCTTAAATTCTCTGAATCCTAATCTTTCAACTTTAAATTTACAATCAACCGTCCTGCGCTGCTGAATGATGTATGATGTGTTTTAGGTGGAAGGCTCAAGAAAACAGCAATGTCTGCAGAGCTAATTTGTCTTTAAGGAGAAGTCTTGCAGAAACTAAGTGAAAAAACAGCCTTACAAAGTCTTCAAGGGTCTGAATAGGATTTGGTGCTAAGGCTTTGACTCTGTTGCTCCTCACTATTGTGCCTGTACCATTTTTGATTACACTTGATAAAGTTATTCCAAAAATACAAGCGTCAGCTGAATACCTAAAATGCAATGTTTAAACGTCATGTAGAACGCATTGTAATATATCTGGATTTAATGCTTGCTGAGCTCTCAGGTTTGGACTATCATCAGGACACGCCATACCAGATGCTTTGCTAATGGCCTAAGACTAAATGCTCAGCAGTAAAATAAGATGTATCTAATGTAGCTGTGGCACACAGTTCTGATATTCTTGACCACAGGAGATCCACTTATGGACATTGTGGTTACATGGGTCTGTTTTTTACTTTTGATATATGCATGCAAGCTGATAATAAATAGGATCTGTAATTAGCTCGTTCTCAGTTTGTTTAATTGGCAGCTATATTACTTATTTGATAATACTGTAAGGGTTGTGTACAGTACAACACTTGATTTGAATGCCAGATCAGCTTTTAAACAAGTACTGTATGCATATATACAGTATATATTAATTTTTTATTTTAATGTGGCTAAACAATGCTCGTAACAAAGAACCTACAGGTAACTATTGACCAACTCTGCAGTTGCCCTCTATGGAGCATTTTACTTTAACCCATAGGTATAATTTACGGGGGGGGGGGCGCAGGAGAGTTATAACCCCTCCCAATAATTTAACTTTCCATGATATAAACAAAGACATTTGCACCTTAAATTGATGCGTAGAAGACACAAACTTCTGCAGAAAAATTCACCAGAATGCGGAAAATGAAGTGTTTGACTACAAAAGTCACATTTTTACTCAAAAGTGGAAACTGATTGGTTGAAGGACTAGCCAATTGCGTACAGAGTCATGTGAACTATGCCCGTTGGTCCCGCCTCTCTTGTGCAGAGAAAATCCAGAGCTGACCCCCCACACCAACGCTCAGTCTCAGATCTATGGAGCTTGGCTTGGTCTGGTGATAGCAGACTAGGTGACTTTGACTCAAGTGGCTTTTTATTGCAGGTTTAATCAATAATTATAATTAACTGTAAAAATTCATATAAATAAATAAATACGTGCATTAATTTAATTCTGATTAACTGTTTAAGCAATAGTGGTAGAATGAAAGTTGTCCATTAACCTTCCTGTTGTCCTCGGGTCATTCAAAAAGTTTCTATATCACAAATTTGGGTTTTTTCAACCAAATCTTCAAAAACAAAAGCAACATGGATGGTTCTCTACAACGCTCTTCACCAGTAAAATAAATGAGTAAATCAGTTTTCTACTTTCATTGAATTTGGGGGTTTTATTTAATTTCATAGCATTTAAAAAAAGATGTGGAAAAAAGTGACAAAAATGTCAGAAAAATCTTCAAAAACGCAGAAGAAATTCCACAAAAATGTCAAAAGGCGCAGAAAAAAATGATAAAAACATGGAGAAAGTGACAACAAAACTTGGATAAAAATGTGAAAATGGTGATTCAGAAAAATAAAAAGTTGCATGGTCGACAAGAAGACAACACAAGGGTTAACAGCTTACGCTAACTGTTCTACCGTCACTGGTCAGTTTTGAGCATTGTGGCGCTCACAGTGTCAGTTATTCACAACGTTAATCCAAAGATATCAGTGCTGGCCTTTAAACTGTCAAATCCTGTTGTGCAACTTACAGTGGACTCGTCTTTTGGAATCCGTTCAGTGCAACACAAACTCTGTGTGTGGTTATTAATGATAGCTAGGGGAGAGACAAATCAGGGGGAAGATGGTAGTCAAGCAAGGCAGAGGGGGGCAGGAAGTCTTCAGAAAATAAAAGATTTTGTTCTTTATCTGAGCAGGGAACCAGCATTCCTCTGGCTAGCCCCTGGCAGTAGGGTTTGTGGTTCTGTTCCCTGCAGACATGCGCTGGCTGCCCTCTCCTTCACCCCCACCTTTGCCTGTTGTGCTTCTCAATTGCCAACAGCACAGGACCGTGGCATTACCCAGCAGCCCTGTGGTGTAAACAAGCATACCTGTACTAATCTGACATTGGGTGGCAGACAAAGAGCATGCACGTTTAGCAAATCCATCCCTGGGGGGGGGGGTGAAAGCTAAAGAGCAGAGAAGGACCTCCCTGGACCACTGTCCTCCTTATTTTACCCATCAGGCCACACAAATGTCTGATTTACACCGCTGCGGTTGGATCAGCCGGTCAGATACCTCGTGTCAGGACACCCTCTCAACCGTTGCCTCTGTCTTATTTACGAGGCAGACAGCGTTCGGCTCCATGGCTGATCATTTTTCCATGCGGGACGAGCCTGTCTGTGAATGAAAGCGACGGACCTACCGGGGGGGTGGAGATGTTTCAGTACTCATGCTTATTGCAGGCTCAAAGAAAGGGGTGGCGGGTGTATGCGGCCCCATTTCAGCTAGTGTCACAATTTAATTATCCACAGTTTATTGATCAGAGAAAAGCCCACTGATGACATTTTTAATTTCCTTTTTGCTGCCTCCCTATCTCTTTCTCAAGTGGGATTAGAATAATTGGCCTGTCATGCATTTTTCATTCAGCTCCTAGTACACTAAAAAAAAAGAAAGAAATCTCCAAACTTCTGCCTGTCTTTGTGTGACATCTCTCTAATGTACGGAGAATATTTCTTCCTCTGCTACACATGTCAGGCTTTCATTTGACCGGGGAACTGCATGTCCATGCCTTTCTCTTCTTTTCCAGACCAGTCCTTTACTCCACTCTACTGCAGGCAACTTATGCTTTGTTAGTGAGTGTTGGAGGTCACCCAGGCCTGGTGTCATTACTCAGTGACTGACAGACTGACAAGCCCTCTTGTCTTGGCCCAGTCGGCTGCAGGTGAACCCAAATAGCTGGAGCGTGATGGATGGCAGCTGACAGAGGACTGACAGCGACTGAAGGGAGAGACTGAGACTGAGTGCTATGCCACTACTGCTGCCGGCTAAACATTATGGAGGTCACTGCAGGGGTTTGGATGTGTGTGCAGCATCTTTGTTGGCTGCTGTAGTTTTATCAAACCCGGATGCAGATGGCTGTGGCTGTTTGCCTAGAGGTGATAAACAGGAGTGAAGTGTGAGTAGAAGGTCAGCAGCTTGAATCTCCATGTTGCCTGGGAAGAAAGTGATTGGATAGCACTCTCCACTCCATCAGCAACTACTGGCTCTAAGTGCCCTTGAGCAAGTAACTTTACCTCAACCTGCAGTGCTGGGGGCTTGACTGGTCAGTTCCCAGCTCTGTAGGTATGAAGTGTGTTAATGTGTAGTGTTACAGGAACACACTGACTTTTTTGCTTGACTAAATAAAATAAATACCTCTCTGTCTGTCTCCCTGATCACAGAGCTGCCCATGGTGGATCAGGTTTCGGGCCTTCATAACTAGCGGTCAGTGGCAGTTATATGAGTGACTGCAAGATAAGATCAAGAGGTGTGTGTGTGTGTGTGTGTGTGTGTGTGTGTGTGTGTGTGTGTGTGCGTGTGTCCACTCTAAAACTCGGGCCATGAACCCATCAATCAGTTGTAAGGACAAAGACTCATGTCAGGGTGCAGTGTGCACTCATTTGGCCATGTCACTGCACTTCTCTCACACACACACACACACACACACACACACATGGGCACACACACTATGCCCCCCCTGGTCAAATCTTGTCAATCAGACAGTTGGTCTGGTTAGGGCTGAATGAGTGTACTGATCTTTATAACAACATTGTCTAACTCAACTTTTCCTCTTTAACCCCTCAACACTTCCTTCTCTTTCACCAATAGTATCATTAATCTGCCTTAACCCTACCCTGGAAATCAGAGTTCTCACGAGAGCACAATTACAATTTGCTCAGCGAGTTCTTCTGGCATTGATTAATGCTGCTCATTAACTATGCCCTTGTAGCCGAGCTGCACCAATCACATCGGTGTATCTGATATAGGCGGGGCCAGAGGCCAGCTGCACCAATCACATGACATGACATGGCATGACAGTGGTCAGATTTGAGGATCCTAAAGGAAAATTCCAATTTATTACAGCTTGGATCTTATTATCCTAGTTTTTGGCCATCATTTGTATCGGTTATGTTAACATTGTACTCACCAAAATATCTGAGAGTTAGAAACACAGCAACATACAGTAGTCAGACAAGAACAAGCCAGATCTTAACCACTATTCCCTCCACCAAGGAGGTCATGTTTTCGGTTCGGTTTGTTTGTCTGTCAGCAGGGATACAGAAAACTACTGGCTCGATGTTCTGATGAAAGTTTTTAGAAGGGTGCAGCATGGGCCAGAGAAGAACACATGCTGGAGATGATCCAAATCCCACTACAGATACAGATACACACATCATTTCTTCACTTTCGTTAACATTGCGTTAAAATATTTTTAACAAATCCCTGAAGACTCTGTATATTTTTTATTATGCAATAATAATAATAAGTCTTTGCAACAAATATCTGCAACAAAGTCTCTCCTGATTGAAATTTACACCTACTAAAATACACACCTAAGTGGGAATGGGAAAATATTTAAATGTAGACATTTACTTTCCCAACTTACCTCTTCTGACCTCACCTTTTCCTCTCATGTCCCCCCAAAAACTCCAAATCCTGTCAATTGGTGCCAGTTAATAGGGTGAAGTTAAGTAAACAGTTCAGAGGCTGGTCATGTTCTTTCAAATTGCCTGGACTGACAGCTGAGGCTTAGTTGCCAAACACCTGGACCGGAATGAAAATATGTCATCCAATAAAAATACCAAAATGGAACCATGAAATCACAAAAACTAGGGCAGACAACCAAGAAGTACCAGTAAGAAAATATTCTCTGAGCCCTCATAAGCAACTGTGACAGTAAAAGTTTATGTCACAACGATTGGAAATGCACTTTTGACTACAGGTTTATGATCTCACCGCCTGGTCAGTGGAAGGTTCAATAGGTTCCCTTTGACAGTTTGGAAATCCCAGAGAAAACATGAGTGCAGCCATTCTTTCTGCTTGGATGTGGCTGGGAGTCAGTGATTGCATGCTGGTGGAGAGCTGCTCCACAGCTTATTCTCCACAGAGCTCTCCCAATGTGTTAGGCTTGGGAATCAATCAAAAAATAGACCCTGTCTTTTTTCTTCTTCTCCTGAACGCTTGAACGGTCTCTACAATGAATTCAGATTTGTTAACACTAATAGCCTAAGCAGCTGTGGCAATATGGGTTTAAGTCAGTCACATTATTACATTTAAACCAATGTCTTTCATCTGTCTCTGTCCTATCTTTCTTGTGTTTATACTATGTCCCATTTCATAATGAAACAGAAACTTCTGTCTGTCTGTTTTTTTGTTAGGTCTTACTGTGTAGCTGTTAAATGGCTTGGTGTTTGGTACACTGCCCATTCACAACAATAATGATGTTATTGATATTATTTGCAAAATGAGCCCTTTCCTTGTGCTTCTCGGTCTGTCTGTTGGTTCACCACTTTAGTCCAGATTGAAATATTTGGCACAGACACGCATGTCTCCCTCAGTATCATTTGTAACATACTTTGTTGATCCCTTCACTTAAAACTAATGAATTCCAATCAACCTGAGCTCTTCTTTGAGTCTATTGCTAATTATCAAATGTTAGTATGCTTATATGCTAAACTAAGATGGGGCCCATAGTAAACATCACATTAGCAACAAAAAATGCAACTGTGCCTAATTACAGCCTCACAGAGCAGCTGGTGTTGCTAAAAACTGTTACCTTGGGAATCCACTGTCTGCATGATGTCCTAGTCGCCCCTATTTTCTAGTGAATTGCCTCAGGCAAAATAGGACTGAGCAGCTATAAAAAAGGTACTTTTTTTGCCTTATGCAAATGATAGCACAGTTTGAAATGATTTGCCAAAAAATGTGCATAATCGGCGAGTTTGGCCGTTACTTGCTCATGATGAATTCCAACCTAGAAAATTGGGTTATTCTTTTTGACCCAACTTCTGAATTAAATACTTGACCCAAATGTTGGGTTATTATAACAAATTGGGTTATTATTACCCAACATTGTAGTTAATATAACCCAACTTCTGGGTTAAATACCAGTCCCTAGTCCCTATCCAGGATTCAAACCCAGAACCTTCTTGCTGTGAGGCCACAGTGCTTACCATTGGCCCACCACCAGGCTGGTCTGGGGGTCGCACACTGACAACAACGGCACGGTTGTGGTTAGAAAGAGATTAATAAGAGAATAACACGGAAAGGAACTGCAACACGATCTTGCAGGACACTATCCCCGGTCTCTGGGGTGAAAGTCCTGTGTTGTTTGACCTGTTGTTATTCCTGGCTCTAAGACTTGCTGAACCTAGAACACTGCATGCTAAGTGTTATCATGCTCATGCTGTATGCAGGCTGCCTCGCCAGCCAGGGAGTTTTTCTTGTCAGTGTCATGTAAGCTGACCGCTTGCTTATTTTTCCTGCTTCAGCACAGAGATAGTGTATGAGGTAAAAAGAAGGAGCTACACAACCCCGATTAATCATAGCAAAAACTGGGCTTCCCCAGGCAGAGAGACAGGATCCCTCTGTGTATTTATACATTTCTGCATGCACGCATGCAACTATAGGACGTGTAAAATTGTTGATAAATCTGTACTTGTCAGTTTAGATGTAGGCTGTATGTGTGTGTTTGTGTTTGGGTGTCCTTCCCCAGCGACCTACACTACCCTGTTTCTAAAGGATATAATATCCAAAATCCATCCATCAAAGTCATAAAGGATTCTATAGGACTAGTGTGTTAGTGTCTGCATGAATGTATCAGCATTCATAAATATATATATGATATATACATATATTATGTTTTTTTCCATAGTCTATGCAGAGTGTAAAGGTCAAGTTGCTGGCTGATGTTTTGTGTGCGTCTGTGTGTGTGTGTGTGTGTGATCTCTAACAGAATACCTCATTATTTAAAGTTTTGGCCATATTTAACATGAAAATCCAACATTATAACATTTAAGATATGACAGAAAATATGGAAAAGCATGATTTGTCTATGCAAGCTGAATGTATTTGTGTGCATGCACCAACTCTTGTATGTGTTTGTGTGTGTGTGTGTGTGTGTGTGTGTTTGTGTGTTTTGATGCGTTTCAAAAGTACTAGGCCACATGCTCCAATCGTCAGCAACAGATGGGATGATAAAATGCCACAAATGCAGCAATTACCACCAATAAACCACTGTCAGCTGTTCACTTAGTATAGCAATGCCAGGTTTCAGCATGTACTGAAAAAACATCATCTTAACAAGCCATCTCTGGCCTTACGTCTTTTTGTTTGCCTTTTCAATGGAAAAGAGAACTCCTTCATACATATTCAACTGTTCAAAAGACTGAAGCAGGAAAGTAGCCATGTTGCTGGCTTACATTAACACATTGGAGACTTTCCAGGAACCAAGACAGTATTGATTGTAGCTTGACGAGAAGGGCTGTACGATATGACCTAAAATCTTGATTAATAGCACAATTTACCTCGATAACGATAAATAAACAATAAATCCAAAAATGTAGTGAATACGTGTGTACAGACAAGGCAAGCACCAGCAGCGCCGCGTCAGACATAGAAAACGCCACGCAGCCGCCACGCCACAGACCCGCAACAGAAACGCCACGCAGGCAGTGTGCAGGAGTCCTCATGCTGTCCGTCTCCTTAATACTACAACCAAAGCACTGCAGGCCAAACGTTAGAGGTAGGTTAGATTTTATTAGTTTTAATTGCACTTGAAGTACTTTATGTAGTGGGTCATTAAGCCCAGGGAGACGGAGTTGTTAGTTTCCCTACAGCTGCTAGTGTTTAATCTATAGTGTTCTTATGTGTGGGGTTTTGTTACCCAACTGTTTTATGCCTGTGTGATTATTTTGTGAAGGGTATGCATGTTTTATACTTTGTTTAATTGAGCGTCAGCGTCAGTTCTGGCAGGCCAAGTAGTGAAGTCGCTGCTAACCGCTATTGGCCAATAACTGGTCACATCAGCGGAACACACCAAAGCCACGATACGTCTCCCTAACAGCAGGTGTCACTATTGTTGCCCAAAAAATGAAAACTGGCAGCTGATTGACGTACGCGTCACATGGGTCTGCTTTCCTCCAGAAATTCAAAGCCAGACTGTCATGGCGGATTGTTCAGAATACAATCTCATATTTTAGTATATTTTATTCAACAAAACATGATTCTGAAAACATTTTAAGGAGAAATAGGCCGTGCAACTGCTGAATCTTCACTTCAGAGCAACAAAGGTCAGTTTGAAAGATTTTCATCAGATTCTGAGAGACTCCCTTTCGGACCACTCCGGACAGAGGACAGCATGGAACACACAGACCAGACTCGAGTCTGCGACCTCACCAGACTGTCCGACAGCTGATTATCAGGTTGGTGTGTTACAGTCATTAGTCTGCCCTAATTAGTCTGCTTGCTGCTTTAGTTTGGTCCTCCAAAATCATGGTTGCAGCTGTCGCCATGGTCCCGCTACACGTCCTGCAATGCCATGTTACATCCTGCTACGTCCTGCTACGCCCTGCTGTGCCTTGTAACGCCGCACAGTGCCCTGCTATGCCATGAACTACTACAAAGAACTACTACATACTACTATTTTTCGTGACTGTTATTGCCACTCTTCATTGTAACCCCAACCGGTCGTCAGACACCGCCTACCAAGAGCCTGGGTCTGGGTCTGGGTCTGGGTCTGTCCGAGGTTTCTTCCCAAAGGGGAGTTTTTCCTTGCCACTGTCGCACTGTTGCTTGCTCTGGAGGAAACTACTAGAACTGTTGGGTCCTTGTAAATTCTGGAGTGTGGTCTAGACCTGCTCTATCTGTAAAGTGTCTCGAGATAATGCTTGTTATGAATTGATACTATAAATAAAATTGAATTGAATTGAATTGAACTGCTTGCTGCTTTAGTTTGGTCCTTACTGCTTGCTGTTCGCGTCTATGCTCCCCACTTCCTCCCCAGCTCCACTTTGTTGTGTATAATGTGATATACTCTTCTATGTCATCGTTGCTCTGTTAATATGGGGGAATAGTTTAGCTCTCCCAGTCTTAAACTGTGGGAGCGTCCCCTAATGCTGCTGTTGCTGACTTTAATTCATAATTTAGTCACTTAAATCTCCAAAAGCATTTTTATTGTCTGCGTTATTCTTGACTTAATGGACCTGACAGAAATGTATTATGTGCTCTATGACTGAGTAGCTTTACTATTTTTGTGTTTCTCTGTCTTTTTTTAAAGGCATAGCCCATAAGTAATGTATTGCTGTTGGGGTGAAAAGACAATTTCAAACAATATATAAACAGTGTAGAAAAGTGTAAATATAAAGTATATACTATATTGGAACTGCTTACCAACCCTTCCTTTAAGTGAGCTTAAAGACAAATTGATTTTTTCTTCTTTCCTTGGTAACTGCCTAACGTTTATATTACATTTTGGGAGTTCAGGCTCTTATACGTGCAGACCCAAAACATTCCTTTGTGCCACTCTATTGACAAGATACTCACTTTGAGACGAGTCTCTTAGTGTTTATCTGTGTCGACAAGGGGAATCACTACTCATAGAGGGAATGTCCCCTGTAGAGAAATAACACTCACTCATGGAGATAAAAATCCCACAGAGGGCAGCGTTGTAAACAGACTGACGCATGTGCATGGACATATGACGCATTCCCATAAAGAAATTGATTTAGTACCACATGGGTGCATAGAAACACTCTGCAAAGCATACACCTACATGCATGTGACGAGCTCTGCTGCATTATCTGATATATTGTGTATAGACAGGCAGTGCAGGGAGCTCTGCATGAAACATTAGTCAGAGGAAGTGACTCCTCTGCGTTGTAGAGCTCCCACACACAATAGCATCTTCCTCCATCAGGGAGCCCTCTGTCAGCAGGCCAGCTCTCATCAGCTGCCCAGGAACAAGGGCCTTCTTTCTGGGGCAGAGACGAGCACCGGCCCCATCCAAACCCACTGATCAACTCCTTTGGTGCACTGGATCCTCCTGCTGAGTGATATGGACAGAGCGGGACTATCTGAACACTTGTCTCCTTATGAGTATCAAACCTCAGTGACTTCCTGTTGCTCCGGTTTTCATTCCAGCATAGCCTGCCCGGTAATGTTTTGTATGGAAGAGGTTTAGGGCCACATGTGAACAAAAAATATTTAAATTCTAAGTTTAAAGTCAGAATTCTGACTTTATTTGCAGAATTCTGTCTTTAAACTCCAAATTCAGAATGTGGCCATAAACCTCTCTGTAGTGATGTACGTACATTCTGAAAACAGAAAGAGAAAACATGGGGTCATATTTACATGTACACACTTTGCAGTTAATGCTATTATTATTATTATTATTATTATTATTATTATTATTATTATTATTATTATTATTATTATTATTATTATTGTGCCTTATTTGCATGGAGATGTGGAAAGGAAGTGTTTGCACTGGCCAGTTTTGGCAGACCATACTTCTATATTTCATTTGTTAAGCATGCAGACTGCAAGCACATAGGGCTGAAACTAACCGTTATGTTTATTGTTGATCGATATGTTTTTTTTTTTTTATTGGTATTTGTGTATAAAATGTCAGGAAGTGGTAAAACAAATGTGTTTCCCAAAGCTCAAGATGCCTCAAATGTCTTGTTTTGTCCAAAACTCAAAGATATTCAGTTTACTGTCACCGAGGAGAGAAGAAACTAGAAAATATTCACATTTTAGAAGCTGGAATCAGACATTTTGTTTTATAAAAATGACTCAAACCGATTACTTGACTATCAAAAATAGTTGGCAGTTAACCAAATCATCTTTACAGCAAAAACATCAAGCATATGCAGTCTCAATCCCCAGCAATTAGACCAGTCCCCTGGAACAAGTAGAGAGGCGCTCAGGAAAAACAAACTAAATGTGCTGTATTTATATAACACATAGAGAACTACAGTATCACTGTAATGGGCTTTCTCCCCCATTAAGAAACTCATCAGCCGTGTTGTTTTCTTTAATCACAAATAGATTTTATTTAATGTCCCCAAATGTAAGCTCCCCGGATAAACACTGGATTTTTATTTATTAGTACATATAGTTATTGCAGTTCTAGCTGAGTACCCATTGTCATCAGCTGATAATGGACCTAATCATTTCACAGTCTGCCATCATCTCGGAGTTACATTTGGCATATTGCTCTGACCCAGGATCAGCCAGCAGGTGACCACTAAATACATTTGTCCCATTCACTTGTTACTCTATGAAACAATGCCAATATCAGAGAAGACAACAATAGGCAGTTATGCACTGCTAATTCTGGCCCATTGCTAATAGATAGAATATTGAAGAGAGGAAATGGCCTTGTAATGAACATCTGTCCCTGTTGGCTCAGGAGGACATGAGGGAGGAGTTGTGGACTCCAGCTGGTGTTGACAGATTTTTTGGTTAAGGGGGGGATTGGCTGGAACCCAGGGAGGAGTTGAGCTAATGACTCCAGCTGGTGTTGACAGATTTTTTGGTTAAGGGGGGGATTGGCTGGAACCATTGACTGAGGGGTTGAGAGTGAGTCGAGACCAAGACAGGCCAAGACCAGTATGAGTCCCACACTGCATGACATGATAAAATGTGAATATTGCTAACCATAGGCACTCAAAATGATCTGAAAGATCCACATTCTCACAAAAACCCCTACAGAAAACAAATTAAGACCGATTTATTATTTCTTCTTAATTCTCCTCTTTTATTTCCATAAGTGTATCAATAGAAATGCCTTAATAAAATAATAAAAAGGTAGTTTAACCGGTCTTGAAATAAAATCCTGAGTCCACTATATCTGAGACCGAAACAAGACAAGTAAAATTAAAAAGGTACTTTTATTGTCACATACACGCAGCAAAACTCATTAACCCATCCCTCAAGGGAGCAGTGGGCAGCCAATCACAGCGCCCGGAGACCAACTCCAGATCTGAGCCAGAGCCTTGATCAAGGGCACTGACGGGAGAACTAGTTCATGGTTTTTGATGGATACTCTCGCTGGTTCACTTCCTGCCCGGCTGTCCGATTGGCCGGCGACTCGCGTCAAATAGATGGCGTGTGTCTTTATCGGAGCGTAGAGGAACGGTGGAATATCCTGCATTGACTTGAATGGCTCTGACTGCTCTGTGGGGGCCGTGGCAGACACCTGGGGGGTTGGAGGTACTATGTTTGACCATTAGTAGTGCTCAGTGTTCATTTTAGCACCTGATTTAAATTTTAGTCTTATGAAAGAAATGTTATTGTGAAATAAAAAAATGCTATGCATTATGTGCAACTTTTTCAGACTCTTAAGGAAAAAGTTGCTTTCTTTATTCTTTGGTGTTAATGGTTGTTGTTGTTGTTGTTGTTGTTGGGGTCCCTTGGTGCTTTTACAATGCTGATTTTTATACTTTGTATAATTGTGTGTGTTCTTCTCACACAATAAATATCCACAAAACTAAAAGATATGTTTGCAACTCTGAGGAACACAAGAGTTTCATCTCTTGAGTGAAGCATAAACATGAGCAGCGTGTCGGAAAAGAATCCGGAGATGACAACCCATGGCGCACATGATCTGGAGCTGTCAATCCCAAGAATGACAGCACTGATGTCTGGCACGGCTGTATCCATGCAGGGAAGAATTAGCATAAGGCAGTGTTATGGGAGTCAAATGACAGTGTGGGAGGAACAATGAGCAGCCCTGTGTAATTGTCAAATAAACAAAGTATCAATGAACTCTGTGTCAACTGGAGTGTCAGTGCCACAATCAGCCGGGCTGTGACAGGGGAAGGTCTCAACAGGGTGCGGCAGTCTGAATGTAACCGGCATGGAAATATTTAGTAAAGTCTGCCTTCACCGAGCCTGGAAATCCAGACCCATATCCGAAAGATTAAGAGTCTGGCATCGAGTAATGAAAGTCGCACATCTCGAGGGGCGGCACCGAGCGTGCATTTGAAAATCTCACTGCACGCAATTAGATAACAGGGCAGCAGGTCAGATTACATTATGTGATTACATAACTGTAAAAGGCTTCTCCAATGTTTTCACAGTTAGTTTTTTAAAATGATATCAGACTAGTGAACACAATGAGCCTTTGGAACATTGGATGAATGGTTGCTGATAATGGGCGATGTAGATATTGCATTAAAGATCAGCCCCCCCACTCAGCTGGTATTCTGTCTATAATGGAGTGGTATGGACATTTGTAAGTGACACCAAACCTTTGACCGGTAGTGTATATTCCACATATATGTTTTTACTGAAAACAGCCGACCTGACCAGTGTGTCCAAATAACAACATTGACGAGAGTGTTGTGAATGAACCAAAACTGTGTTTTTTCATAATATGGGCACTTTATTTTTCCTTTCCCTTAAAGCTGTGCTAGGCACTTTATTTTTTGGCGTTGTTGGTCAAATATCCCATAATAATATTTCAACATATTGTAATTAAAGTGGTTTGAGAGAAAACTACACTTCTGTATTTTCCCTTTGCTGTGTTTTCAGGCTTTATAAAACCATGATTGGCCAATCACAAGTAATTTCAGAGAGAGAGAGAGAGAGAGAGAGAGAGAGAGAGAGAGAGAGAGCATTCCTATTTGCTGTTCTGCACATGCAAAGAGGAGAAAGGGAGGGCTAAAGGAAGTCCCATTGTACTTAAAATTCGGGCTTTTTTTTGCTTTTTACCCACTGCAGCTTGAATTTCTCTCCCTTGTTGTACTAACAAAAGCAAAAGACAGTTAGCAAAACGTCAATTTAATGGCACCAGGGGACAAAAAGGACGCATCCAGAATCAAATACAATAACATTCATTTTCTATCCTACATCCCTCTAGTAAACTGACCTACCCCTCCCACATAAGGGTACAAATGTTTTACACCTGTAACATTTCTGTCCCAGGAAAAAATCCCACTGCCTCCCTCTACTATTATCAGACATGGTCCCAGGTGGACAGTCAGTGTGTCCATCCACTACCAGGTGTCTCTCAAGTGTCTTTGTGGAACTACATCCGAATTTATTGTATGTCTCAAACAGTATTAATCAGGATTGTTTAGCCCGTCATGGCTCTGACCACATTAGGGCTCTTTACATCTGTGGGTGTGGGATCTAAAGGGGACCTCCTTTCCTTCTTGGAGAGCAGGATCTGACTGCATTTACTCAGACCACCCCCGCTGAGAGGCTCTTAATGCCCCTGCCTCAGACATCTGTCGCCATCTACTGTAGGTGCTGGTAACAGCGTGTCAGCGGGGGGGGGGGCCGTGGACTTTGGGAGTTGGATCTCAGTGAGCACGCCCATCTGAGAATATTAATGTCAGGAGCACTGAGGAAGCGGTACATCCTGAACGCATTGCAGGGAGGGCGATCTCTTTCCGCCTTTCTAATTTTAGAGTACATTTTACATCAAGTGTCATACAAATATTTACCAGATAAGGGAAGGTAGAGATTATTTTGTGCACCACAATGCTACCAAAGAACTTTTGATAGTGCCTACTGACTGATTTCCTATTAAAATGATAAGAACTGATGTCATTGACATTTGTCATGTTCAGCCTGCTGAACAGATTGAGAAAATATGACATTTCCCTTTTCTTGACATCAACATGCGTGTCACTCTCATGGTAAAGAAGATGGGTTTCTACATTAAGAGGCTCGGGCTGTTTCCCGAGACTCAACCAGCTGAGTGAATGTGGAGCAGGGTGGTCCTCAAGGAAGACAAATAAATGCTAAAATGAAAACCAGCAGCAGTCTCGATTCCTATGTCTGCTCAGTCCCACATGCTGCACCTGGAGCTGCTGCAGGGTCAGCGGCTGTTCATCTTCCAGCTGCACTTCACCTGATCTCCACCAGATGGCGTTGCCGTGCTGCAGCAGAGCCCCGCTGACCAACCACAGAGCCGGTAGCCCTGCAGTCACTCAGCAGCCCGGCCAATTGAATCACAGGGGCCACATCAGCACTCAGGAAGCAGCTACCTAAACTGCCTGGCTGATAGTCATCTCTTGCTCTGCTCCAAACCCCCTCCCCTACCCTCCCCTTCAAACACTCACACACACACACTCACATTAACAAACAACGCTGCCTGTGCCAACTCTCATTATTCTCTGTTTAAACTCAATTCAGTGAGCAGCTGCGTTGTTTTTCCCTCCCCTCCACCGTTCTATGTGCTGAGCTTGAAGGTTCGTATTTGATCAACTAATCTGGGTGAGTGTCCAGGGGCTGTGACGTTTGTACAGTATAACCATTCATATGACTCACAATGCATGAGCACACACACTCCTGAGGTGTCCAGTCAAGGTTCGGGGTATGTGGCACAAAGTGACCAGACACAGTGACACACACTCAGCTCTCTCCTTCCTCCTGCCCCAAGCAGTTAGAGACCGAGATGTGCTGATACAAGGAGGAGGTGGAGCAACTGGGCTGGCCGACAACAAAGCTCTTCTCTGTCCTTATTGCTGCAGCAAATGCACACCAATCATTCTTGTTATCCATGGTGCTCTGTTTGTTGTATATGAGAGGGAGAGGGAGGGAGGGAGGGATGTTTGTACTTTGCATATAAATTATACTCCAGATTATGCATCTTTATTCACAGTGCGCCGGCAAATTTGTAATGTGAAATAACAACGTGCCCCCTTTTCATTTGATCAGTTTCCTGCTCTGCTCCTCTCATTTCCAGGGGCGGTTAAAACATTTGGATGAATGGGTCAGTTTTATAGAGGGGGCACATTCATAAAAAGGCTCCAAATTTAGCACTGGAAAATTAATCAGCGCAATAAATCAATGCCAAATAAACAACATTAAATATTCTAATATGAATTAAGATAATTATCTGCAAATAGCCTGGACACAGACACGTGCATGGTCCCTCACCGCTCCTACATACTGTAGGAACAAGACCCCCACGCTATATGAGACAGCTGTATTGTCTGTGCACTAGTAATGCACACCAACATCATCTCACTGTCAATGCCACCACGCTTTGATGCTCGCCCTCTCCTCTCAGAAGAGGAGCTGGGAATTTATTTAAACAAATGTTGGTCTTTTGAAACTCAATGCCATTTTCATCCTTTCCCCACGTCCCCCAGAAATGTAATTCAAGGAAGGACATAGCTGCAGGACATTTTGACGGCGCCGAGCGCCGAGGCCCTTCAGTTGTGTGTCACTATGTACAGTGGCCTTTATATATGAGAAAAGACTTGATAAATGGCAGTGAGGCACAATCTAATTTAGCACAAACACATCACATCTTTTGTGCGAACACACAATGTTTATGAGGCAATGTGATTGATGATTATATCCAAGCAGAAGTGACAGTGGAATAACATTATTCACCTTAGCTTTGTCCTCCTCAGGCACTGCAGCCGGTAGAGTTATCTTCGCTATCATTAGTCAAGTATGAAATTGTGGTGATTCTTTGCATGGAAATAATCTAAACTTGGAGAACGTAGATGAGTAAAGGGGAAACGGGGTACATATTGACTAGGAAGACTATTCTCTGGCCTAGTTAAAGGTTCCATGACATGGTGCTCCTTGGATGCTTTTATATAGACCTTAGTGGTCCCTAATACTGTATCTGAAGTCTCTTTATATAGACCTTAGTGGTCCCTAATACTGTATCTGAAGTCTCTTTTATATAGACCTTAGTGGTCCCCTAATACTGTATCTGAAGTCTCTTTTATATAGACCTTAGTAGTCCTGTATGTGAGGCCTCTTTATATAGACCTTAGTGGTCCCCTAATACCATATCTTACCTTAGTGATCCTTAGTGGGGGTGTGGCCTTGACCAACTGCCATTGTGCTCGTTTGAAAGCCATGATGTCTCTTTCTCATGGGGGGGCCAAATTCTCTGGGCGGGCAGAGCAGAGAAAGGTGAGGAAACCTTGACCCTTATGAGGTCATAAGGGGTTTCTAGATCGTCCCATCAGAGCTTTCATTTTCTCAAAGAGAGAGCAGGACACCCAGGGCTCGGTTTACACCTATCACCATTTCTAGCCACTGGGGGGCCTTAGGCAGGCTGGGGGAATGCATATTAATATTAAAACACCTCATAAAGGGAAATTTTCATGCCATGGGGACTTTTTAAGGTGTGATTTTCCTCCTTCCATTAGTTAAAATAAAAGTCAGTGAAAGTAGTGCAGCAGATTTGTGCTGAAAATATGAAAAGCCCATGAATGTACCAGCATGGCTGGTAGACACGGATGAGCGCAAATTTACCCAAATGTGGATGTGGAGGGTGGATAAAAGAGAGGGAATTTCTGCGTGTCAGACCTAACTCTAATTATGGCTTCGTTAATTAGTGTATCTCACCGTGGACTCGCTTGGAAGGGTGCCACTTAGCTCAGCTTTTCTCACACCTATATCCTTTTCCCAAATCACGTCTGAGCTCCTTCCGTCTTCCACCTCGCCTCCCACCTTCTTCATTCCACCTCCCATCCCATTTCTGTCCGCATGTCTTGACAGCTCATAAGGCAAAGCAGCATATCACAGCACTGAGCCATCATAGCCCTTAACCAAGCATCTTTTGCTTCAAATTGCTTCCTCCTGAGAAGAGGAGGGAGAGGAATAAGATAAGAAGGCAGAATGAGAGGAGGATGAAACGGGCCATACGAGCCGTTCTCTCCCCATGTTGTCTCTCCACGAGATGGGAAGGAGGGAAAAGTTGAAATGTATATAACACAGTCTTGTATAAAGTACTTGAAAGCAATACTTGACTCAAAGTAAAAGTATTTTACCAGAAAAGGACTTTGGTAGAAGTTAGTCACCTTTTAGAACATTACTTGAGTAAAAGTCTATCTGATATTTACTGTACTTATGTATCAAAAGTAATTGTCGGATAGTAAATGTACTTAATTATTAGAAGTAAAAGTAAATAAAAACGTTGATTCTAAACTTCATTGTAAAGCATAATATTCAGAGTTTCACCATCCTTCTCAAACATCAAATTCAAACAACAAGAGAATTTTAACCCTCCTGTTGTCCTCGGCTAACATTTGACCCATTTTCAAAGTTTATTTCACAAAGTTGGGTTTCTTTTAACCAAATTGTCAAAGAATTATAACGTAGATGGTTCCATACAATGCTCTTCACAAGTAAAATAAATGATCAGTTCACTACATTCACTGAATATGGGTGTTTTATAAAATTTTATAGCATTTGAAAAAAATAATTCATAAAAATACATTGTCCTAAAAAGCTCTAAAACCTTCAGAAACGGAATGAAAAAAAATTCAAAAAGTGTTGAGAAAGACAACCAAAACGTTACATAAAAGGTTTTAATTTTAAATTTTGGTGGTCGACGGGATCACATCACAAGGGTTCATTTTTTGGTGAAAAAGAATATTTCTCTCCAACCTGCAAAAACATTTCCTGCAAGTAACAGTAACAAAGACGCTTAGGGGGGAATGGAGTGGAGTAAAATAAAAAATTCCCAGAAATATAAATAACGAAGTAAAGAACAGATTTGTGAAAAGTCTACTTAAAGGGCCACTATGAGTTGGAGTCCAGAGTCCAGAGTCAAACCCGGGCCCGCTGTGTCGAGGCGTAGCTAGCGGGTCAGCCTACGATTTGAGACAAAAATGAAAATATGCTGAAACCATGCAGGAACTCATAACCTTGCAGTGCAGTAATGAAGTATTTGTGCTTTGTTACATTCCAGGCAGCTTGATCTTCGGTTAAAGCCTCTGAGGTGAGTGACGTCAGAATCGCTCCCCCTCCAAACCACCCCGAGGAATTAAGTCCCATCTCAGAGATCATGGAAGAGACACATGTCACAGCGCCACAAATGAAAGTTCTTAGTCTGTATTTACTGGAGCAGAGCCCTCTGCACACACACACACACACACACACACACATTTACGCACAAACAAGAATACCCTGGTTTAAAACTTGGAAAACTAACCCCAAACTCTTAAATTCAAATTCTTGTCGCGGCTGCTATTCAAGCTCAGCGGCACTGCAAGATGCTGCATAAATTAAGTCACTGGAGGGAGCAAAGATGGGGAATGAGCACCGTCTGCCTCTGCCGGATCATATTAACTCCTGGGGCCATGTTGGCGGACAAAAAACCTTTGTTGAAACCAGGGTCTCACTACCTTCTGCTCAATTGGTCTTCATTAAGTCTCCACTCTTCAGCAGTTCTCCCAGACTTTGTTTACAGCCTGTGTTAGCGTTCTACAGCCATAACTACAGGCAGCTAAAATGAGACATTGGACAAATGCACACTTGTGTCAATTCACATTCATTTTTGTTTGGATTTAAATGTGTTGTCTGCTGTGTGCCTCATTATATTTTATAGGCGACTGAGTGATGAAGCAGAGGTTGGGTAAGGGGACGAGGGAAGTTTGCTCTTCAGCTGCCACCCCCCCCCATGTATGTCAAAGGCAGCCTCAGTGATTGCAGCGCTGACCCTTCTCTTTCACCTCTTTGACTCGTCCCACCGCTTTGCAGAAACAAACACTCTGAGGATGAGATTGTCTCCAATTGCTTGCTGCCTTGCAACCTGTTATTTTCTGCAGCCAAGAGTTCAGATAGTCTGAAAGGAGCGAATAAATAAAAATAAAAATGCTTGTGGTCCTGATTGTGATGCAAAGTCATGGCTGTGGCAAGGAAAGGGGTGGAGAGTTTAGGGAGATAATGGGGGGGGGGAGAGCAGACAGGATGTGTGCTATTTCAGACACGGTGGTTTCAGGCCAACTGTGCCCTCATTGTTCCATCACTGCCGGTAATGACTTCACCGTGACTTCCTGTCACATGATGATGACTCTACTGACCCCATTAGTGATGCAGCAAGTGACCCTGGTTTGGATTGGATGGATGACTTCACCAAGATCTTTGCTTCTTTGAGAAAGTGTGAACGTTCTTTCTCTTTTTTCAAAGTGCCTCGGGGGTTTCAAGGCACTTTAGAAGAACTTTATACATACAGTCCTAACTGTACCGAATGAGATTTAGTATGTTAAAGATCAGAGGTTGAAATGTAGTGATCTGGTTTAAAAGCCAAACAGGAATACAATCTTCCTACAAACCAGATCTAAAACCTCTAGTCCAGTTCCTTCATCCATAAAACAATAGTACATTGGACGACATACTTACCATAACCAATATAGAAATGGTTTGGTCACTCAGATATGAAGGAAAAGGTCATTGTATAATTGATCTTTTATTAAAGGTCAATGGGATGGATGAGGACTCATGGAATTTGATTTGGAACAGGGTCTACCCACTGGACAGTGGCACAAAAAGTGGGTTTGCGTTATATGCGGTGCATAGGGGCGCAGCACCATGGGGGCGCCAAAGCGATGAAAAATTGAAAGAAATAATAGTATTTTCTATAATGTAGCTGCTGTCGTGCATTTCTAAATCATTTCTGCATTTCTTCCGTGTTATATAACATTTTAGGGGACTAACAGGATAGAGTAGGCGCCTTATCTCATAAGATTCCATCACAGAATGTAGACATAGAAGAGGGAGCGGAGGCTCGGTGAGCGATGAGCGGGCAGGTACGAGCGTAGGAGTAGTGGGTTGTCTATGGAAAAAGATGGGTAACACAAAAAGGGAAAAGGAGATGGCATGTCCAGGGATGCGACAGCAGTTAAATAAGTGGATGGTGAAAGGCAAAAGGTAGGATTTAAAGTGGGACGTCTGTGCTTATTTGCTTGCAAATATTCATGTTAACAGACTAGCTAGTGTTCGCTAATGCTGGGAATCTAGCAGCCCAATGGGGCTTTACGGCTAGCTTAGCATAAGCAAAACCAAGGTTGCTGAGCTGAAAACTGGAAAATATAACGTAGCATGTACAATAAATGACAAGAATCTGGAAAACATAACTAACTAGATTTGCTGCCAAACGTGGAGGCTTGCAAATATTCATGTTAACAGACTGTAAACAGACTAGCTAGTGTTTGCTAACACTAGCAGCTAAAGTGGGGTTTATGGCTAGCTTAATGCTAACCAATGTTGCTGATAGCTAAATTTAGATTTTGGTTAAACCCTATGGTACCAATCCAAGGCATGACATATCTCAATTTTATTAAGGTAAAATAACAACTGGTAAATATCAAGTAGCATGAACAATAGGGAACCATCACCTTACCGTGGTGGAGAGGTTTGTGTGTCCCTATGAACCTGAGGGCTGTGTTGTCTGGAGCTGTGTGCTCCTGGTAGGGTCTCCCATGGCAAAGTGGTCTCAGGTGAGGGGCCAGACAAAGAATGGTTCAAAGACCCTATGAAAAAGCGAGGTAGAGAGGGAGTGACCCTGCCCGGAGGAGGCCCGGGGCCCCCGTATGGAGCCAGGCCCAGATGGAGGGCTCGTCAGCGAGCGCCTGGTGGCCGGGTTTGCCACGGAGCCCGGTCGGGCACAGCCCGAAGAAGCTACGTGGCCCCCTTATCTCCATCCCATGGGCCCACCACCTGTGGGAGGAACCGCTAGGGTCGGGTGCGCAGCCACATGGGTGGCGGACCAGACCCGGGCGGCAGAGGCTGGCTCTGGGGACGTGGAATGTCACCTCTCTGTCGGGGAAGGAGCCGGAACTTGTGCGGGAGGTGGAGCGCTACCAGTTAGATCTGGTGGGGCTTACCTCTATGCACAGTCTCGGTTCTGGAACCGTACTCCTGGATAGGGGTTGGACTCTGTCCTACTCCGGAGTTGCCCAGGGTGTGAGGCGCCGGGCGGGTGTGGGGATACTCACAAGCCCCCGGCTGAGCGCTGCTGTGTTGGAGTTTACCCCGGTGGACGAGAGGGTCGCCTCCCTACGCCTGCGGGTGATGGGGGGGGGAAAACTCTGACTGTTGTTTGTGCATATGCACCAAACAAGAGTTCGGAGTATTCGGCCTTCTTGGAGATCTTGAATGGAGTCCTGTATGGGGCTCCAGTAGGGGACTCCATAGTTCTGCTGGGGGACTTCAACGCACACGTGGGCAATGATGGAGATACTTGGAGAGGCGTGATTGGGAGGAACAGCCTCCCTGATCTGAACCAGAGTGGTTGTTTGTTGTTGGACTTCTGTGCTAGTCATGGATTGTCCATAACAAACACCATGTTCGAACATAGGGATGCTCATAAGTGTACTTGGTACCAGAACACCCTAGGCCAAAGATCAATGATCGATTTTATAATCGTTTCATCTGATCTGAGGCCGTATGTTTTGGACACTCGGGTGAAGAGAGGGGCAGAGCTGTCAACTGATCACCATCTGGTGGTGAGCTGGGTCAGGGGATGGGGGAGGACTTTGGACAGACCTGGTAAGCCCAAACGAGTAGTGCGGGTAAATTGGGAACGTCTGGAGGAGGCCCCTGTCCGACGGACTTTCAACTCACACCTCCGGCGGAGCTTTTCGTGCATCCCTGTGGAGGCTGGGGGCATTGAACCTGAGTGGACAATGTTCAAAGTTTCCATTGCTGAAGCTGCGGCGGCGAGCTGTGATCTTAGGGTCTTAGGTGCCTCAAGGGGCGGTAACCCACGAACACCCTGGTGGACACCGGTGGTCAGGGAAGCCGTCCGACTGAAGAAGGAGTCTTTCCGAGATATGTTATCCCGGAGGACTCCGGAGGGAGTTGCAAGGTACCGACGGGCCCGAAGGGCTGCAGCCTCTGCCGTGACAGAGGCAAAGCAGCGGGTGTGGGACAAGTTCGGAGAAGGACTTTCGGTCGGCACCAAGGTGCTTCTGGAAAACCGTTCGACACCTCAGGAGGGGGAAGCGAGGAATCATCCAAGCTGTTTACAGTAAGGATGGGACGTTGTTGACCTCAACTGGGGTGGTAATAGAGCAGTGGAAGGAGCACTTTGAGGAACTCCTAAATCCAGCTGGCACGCCCTCTGTGGTAGGGGCAGAGCTGGAGGATGATGGGGGATTGTCGTCAATTTCCCTGGTGGAAGTCGCTGAGGTAGTTAAACAACTCCACAGCGGCAAAGCCCCAGGGATTGATGAGATCCGTCCAGAAATGCTGAAAGCTCAGGGTGTGGAGGGGATGTCTTGGTTGACACGCCTCTTCAACATTGCGTGGAAGTCTGGGACGGTGCCTAAGGAGTGGCAGACCGGGGTGGTGGTTCCCCTCTTTAAAAAGGGGGACCAGAGGGTGTGTGCCAATTACAGGGGTATCACACTTCTCAGCCTCCCTGGTAAAGTCTACTCCAAGGTACTGGAAAGGAGGGTTCGGCCGATAGTCGAATCTCGGATTGAAGAGGAACAATGCGGATTCCGTCCTGGCCGTGGAACAACGGATCAGATCTTCACTCTCGCAAGGATCTTGGAGGGGGCCTGGGAGTATGCCCAACCAGTCTGCATGTGTTTTGTGGATCTGGAGAAGGCGTATGACCGGGTCCCCCGGGAGAAATTGTGGGAGGTGCTGCGGGAGTATGGGGTGAGGGGGTCCCTTCTCAGGGCCATCCAATCTCTGTATGACCAAAGCGAGAGCTGTGTCCGGGTTCTCGGCAGTAAGTCGGACTCGTTCCAGGTGAGGGTTGGCCTCCGCCAGGGCTGTGCTTTGTCACCAATCCTGTTTGTAATATTTATGGACAGGATATCGAGACGTAGTTGGGGCGGGGAAGGGTTGCAGTTCGGTGGGCTCGGGATCTCATCGCTGCTTTTTGCAGATGATGTGGTCCTGATGGCGTCATCGGTCTGTGACCTTCAGCACTCACTGGATTGGTTCGCCGCCGAGTGTGAAGCGGCTGGGATGAGGATCAGCACCTCTAAATCTGAGGCCATGGTTCTCAGCAGGAAACCGATGGAGTGCTTTCTTCAGGTAGGGATTGAGTCCTTACCCCAAGTGAAGGAGTTTAAGTACCTTGGGGTCTTGTTCGCTAGTGAGGGGACCATGGAGGTATTACATTCTGTTAATTGCACCGTTTAGACGAAAAGGGAGCTGAGCCAGAAGGCAAAGCTCTCGATCTACTGGGCAATTTTCGTTCCTACCCTCACCTATGGTCATGAAGGCTGGGTCATGACCGAAAGAACGAGATCCAGGGTACAAGCGGCCAAAATGGGTTTCCTCAGGAGGGTGGCTGGCGTCTCCCTTAGAGATAGGGTGAGAAGCTCAGTCATCCGAGAGGAGCTCGGAGTAGAGCCGCTGCGCCTACGCGTCGAAAGGAGCCAGTTGAGGTGGTTTGGGCATCTGGTAAGGATGCCTCCTGGGCGCCTCCCTAGGGAGGTGTTCCAGGCGCGTCCAGCTGGGAGGAGGCCTCAGGGAAGACCCAGGACTAGGTGGAGAGATTATATCTCCAACCTGGCCTGGGAACGCCTCGGGATCCCCCAGTCGGAGCTGGTTGATGTGGCTCGGGAAAGGGAAGTTTGGGGTCCCCTACTGGAACTGCTGCCACCGCGACCCGTCTACGGATAAGCGGATGAAGATGGATGGATGGATGAACAATAAATGACAAGAACTGGAAATCATAGCCCATAGTCTGCTCATTTTCAGGTTCATAATTGTATTTTGAGGTTGTACCAGAATAGGTTTCCATGGTTTCATTTAAAAAAATACCATCTTTTTTGTTGTACTGCACATTGCTGCAGATCCTGTTTTTACCCTGTGTGTTTAGGTCTCTTTTTTACCTACAGCGTGAGACATCTCACTTCTATCCTATCTTTGTTGGGAGCTACACATGCTCAGTAGCTCGGTCAGATCCCATCAGCTAGATAAGTCTCCAGCTTTGGTCAGTCCAAGGCAGGCTTAGTTGGGAGACTTCTTCTAGACCAGGGCCACTTGTGAAATACCTGCACAACAGGGACAGGAAGTAGAACAGGGACAGGAAGTAGTTCTTTTGGAGATTCTGGTCAACTAGTGGCTGTTGAAGCAGTGTTTAGCCATTGAGAACAAGCTAGCATGCTACGGTTAGCCACCTCGTCTCTAGTGACATAGAAAGCTGTGCAGATGTTGACCAGCTCACCCGGAGACTGAAGACAGAGGACATTCAGAAACCGGATCTCACTGAAAACAGCATGGATAGTTTTTTCCAAGTTTTTATGCATGTGGAAGCATCAGAGACACAAAATTACACCCCAAATCCCAGAAAAAGTGATTTTTTTTCATAATATGGACACTTAACATGTGGCACTTTGTCTCTTGGTTTATTTGATGCGTGTTACTTCTTCAGTGTGATTCTTGCTGTTCTGAGTTTATACCGTCATAGTTGAATGCACTTATGGAAGTCACTTTTGATAAATGCGTCAGCTAAATGATAGGTAATGTGGTGTAATGTTATATTTAACCTTTTATTTAACCATCTTCAAACTATACCAACGTTAGGAATAATAACCAGCACCACAGTATTATCTCAGTGAAAAGGCCATTTCTTGTGAGTACATTTGCTCTTCATAATGAAAGACATACAACAGACATTACATTACAGAACATCACACAGACACACACACACACACACACACACACACACACACACACACACACACACACACAGACATAGACACACGCACACACACACACACACAAATAAAACTGCCCTTGTCTACTGTCTCACATTCCCAGCAGCAAACTGCAGCTTTGTTCTAAATCGGAGGATCATATCAAATTTTGTCCTTTTGTTACCAGGACAACAGCATTGCTCCAGCATCATCTGTTCCAAAGCCTGTCAGGACAGCAGCAGTGTAACAGCAGAATGAATATTCCTATAGATGAAAATAAAATAAACATAGGTCTAGAATTCATCACAGGAAGCATACTGCTGCAGATGCCCTGCTGGCTTGCAGGGACCTGGGCCCCGTGCTATCGACTACAGTTAGTGATGAGCCTGTGAACTGGAGAGTGCTTTCATATTCTCGCTGTGGCCAGATGTACACTCTTGTTGTTTTTTTGCCCCTGATGTTGTGTGAGAAAGCCAAGGCTGCGAGTTTACAGCTCAGATAAAGACTGGAATAATCGGCACGTGGTTACGTAACGTGAGTTGTATGAGTCCATACAGCAGTGTTGTATAATTCATTGCACCAGTGGAATATGTAAAAATCCCCTTTAGGTCTAATTAAAAGACTAACAGCCTTTTTTATAATGAAAACTCCGGGGGATACAGTGTAATCGCATATTAATAGAATGATTACTAAAGAAATAACGCTCTATACGCAGATAAAAACTGCTGACTTTATAAATCGACCCTTAAAAAAAATTCATATAAGTGTTATTCATATGATCTATGACTATGAACTTGCCTCAGATCACAGTAAATGTATTGTGGATTGGAGGCTGATGATTTAGATGCAGATTGGCAGAAAGGGTGTATTTATACAAGTAGACACAGATTTCAGATAATCATAACTGTTATGTATAACAATGGCTTACAGCTCGAATGGGTGTTGAGGTTTGGGTTTACATTATACCACTTTAGCAATTGCAGTTTTTGTCTATTCATCAAATCACAGATTATCACTTTGTTTCCAATGTAGTCATTCATACTCATATATTCCAAGTTAGGAATTCTAACCAAACAAGCCTAAAGCCCCCACACATAATCAGGGGTAAAACTGTTCTGTGCTGGCTGTACCATCAGGTTCCTATGGCCCAACTAGGCGGAAGTGCTACCCTTGGCATGGCACAGCGCTCAAAATTGCAACCAAGTGTTTAAAGTTAAAATGATTTCAACTTTAAAAGTGCAGCCAATTAGATAACAGCTTTATGTGATGAAGCCAGAAGCAATGATGACGTATACAGTGATGCGCTTTGCAGATTTCGACTGAGCAGGGGTCTAAAAGTTGCCAGGGTTTAACGTTGCTAATGTAATTTGCATCCATTTTATGTGTCAAATCACACTAGCTTTATGCTTTGTCTGCATTGTAACAAAGTACAGTGCAAATGGTTTTAGCATTCTCCATTCACATACATGAAATGGTTAGCATAGCTTAAATGTTTTGCTACCAACTACCAAATCTATCACATGTACCCTAATGTTACTTGTTTAGAAAGCTTGAATAATAGGAGTATGCCGTTAATGGAACTCAGCCCATATTTCAGGAAGACTTCTAAATAAACTTCAACCATCTCTCCCTAAAACTATCCAGCTGTTAAGAGTTGTTCACTTTTCAGTAAGCCAACCAAAATTGGCCATGAAATTCATGATCCAATCACAGCACGACATCCTGCTTTAAATGGCTTCCCTCCTTGCTATGAACTGTCTTTTTAGGCAAACATGCAACCCTCCTCCTCCCCTTCCGCAAATCCCCAAAGACTCATTTCATATTTTTCTTATGTACAATACATATTTGCATATCTGCAACAAAGTCTCTCTTGATTGAAATGGTTTTAGCATTCTCTATTCATATGCATGAAACGGGAAAGAATTGGGTGGTGTTCCCCAGCCTGCCAGTAGCCTTCTAACCATGTCAGGCTAATTTGAATTCTCCATCTAGCTAATGAAAAGAAAGGTGAAATGCACTATTTTCCCATAGAGGAGATGATTGGAAGTGTTAATGAAGTCAGATAAGGGCTTCTCACATAAAGCCATGCTAATGGAATGACACTTTAACATTGTTGCTTGCTGTTAAATGGTAATGACGTGTCATTCTCCAATGTAAACATTAGGCATATGTTACAATGAACATTTAACCCCGGGCTAGTAGACGTGTAGTGCACTTGGGACAAGAACATGCAGTGTGAAAAGCCCTTTAATTTAGTGTGAAGCCTGCTTACATACAGCATGTAACATACAGTATTTACAGTTGCAGTAATTGATTTTTCATATTTCTGCATAATGTAATACAGTGAACTCAGTATGAGTTAAATGCAACCTCAAAGTCTCATTAAGGACTATACAACACAGGCACTCTCATTTATTTCCTTTCTCTAATTCTCTCACGGACACACACACACACACACACACACACACACACACACACACGCACACAAACACACACGCTCCTCTCACCCGCCCACGCGTTTGGCCCTGCAGATCTTCCACCAGTGTTGTTGACAGTCTTCTCACACCCCAGTGCTGGCTAGATAAAACCCAAAGCCCACATGGACTGAAGAAAGGCCAGCACAGGTTTCATAATTAGAGAGAATGAGTGGAGAGGAGGATGCAATGCAATCATACTCGGAGAAGAATGAGACCTTAATTAGTCATTCTTCTCATTCTATCTATAAGAAGGCTTTCTCCTTTTGAGCTCCTCTCTCCCCTTGCCTGGAAACCTACAGTATCAGTGAATTCTAATTAGAGAGCACTTGATGAGAGTGTGTGCTTACTGTGGCCTAGATAGGCCGGCTTCATCAGTATGAGCCCGGGTGCCCCCCACTAGTCCCACGCTGTGCCATCAAACGAAAGCTCCAGTCTCTGAGGGGTGCTGGAAAAAATGGGGGGGGAGGAGGGAGAAGACAGGGTGAGCTAGATGAAGGGATAACAAGACTGGGCATTGCCAGGGGTGGCCACATAGGGGAGGGGGAGTCTAGATCTGAGAGGTACATTAGTAAGGCTGCATGTGTTTGAAGTGGGTGTGTTTGTGACAAATGTGATGTTTGTACAGCTATGTGGCGAGTGTGTGAGGTGTGTGAGTGTGAGGAGGTATGGAGTATATCTCCTGTGGCGTGAGGGCTGGTCAGAACAGCAAGGGTCTCCAGTCTTACAGGGAGTGGGGGACTCTCTTCACCTCTAGGTTGGATGTTGGCTTGACTGGCAAGGCCTTGTTTGATTGGCTCTCACTGAAGGCCCAAGAGTCCATGCATGTACAGACAGACACATGTGACATTGCATTCTCCCTCTGTCCACACCATAGACTAGCTATAAACACGAGTTTATGGGCTCATTCGCTACTTTCAAGTCTTCCTCGATACAGGATGAATTTGTAAATCATGGTCCCATTTATTTTAAAGTAGATGATAAAGCAGGGGATGCTTAAGGGTGTGGCTGCACGCTGACCTGTCAATCAAGGCCGAGGATTAGCCATGCTAACCATGGCACTGTGTACATTAAAATAGACCTGAACTTGTTTTTGGGTGTTGTCCATGTTTTAAAATTAAATATAAAAGTACTCAATGCAAAACTAGTAACTAAAGTTGTCAGATGAATGTAGAGGAGTAAAAAGTTTAATATTTCTCTCTGAAATGTAGTGCAGTGAAAAAGTGACATGAAAAGAAAAGACTCAAGTAAAGTAGTACCTCAATAAAATAATAAATTCAAAAGTGCTTCAGGAAGAAGCTTTTTATAAGTTTATAACTTTTGTAAATGTTCTAATCAATGATCCAGGCAGCAGTTCGTTCTCGTCTTCCTCCTACATTTTACAGTTGAATGATGGCTAGAACAGCTCCGGGTCAAAGGTCAATATGGAATAGATTAATCTGCGTTCTTTTTTTCTCAGATTAGTTAATCAAAATGAACGCTTCAGAAGGGTTGAAAATCAAAAACTTTCCATTTTTAGCGTTTATTTTAGCTCAGCGCTATAAACACTACTGGCATGGCTGCGTCATCCTCCACAGCTCCACCCCCTTGTCGGAAAATCTTCACTAAACGTGCTAAACTTGTAGTTGTGTACCAACTACCTACAAACACTAGTGTGGACACATGTTTTCACACATAAACAGTGTGGATGCAGTCTGAGAAGAGGACCAAAATGGAGGTGAAGACGTTAGGAGGGGGTTGTACCTAGAAATGTTCTCACCCTGTGTTAAGTCATTTAGCAGCAGAGGCTACAAGCTATTATGCCTGAGCTTTAGCCGTGACAATAATTATAATTATGAGACGGCTGGAGCTGAAGAAGCAAGCGCCCATTTAGCAGATGAGCTTCCAAATGACCTCCTGGAAAAGAAATGGCACCTGGCCCACCAAGGTGTCAGCGCTCTCTCCCTCCTTCTTTCACCCTCTCCCTCTCTTACTCATGTCTTTCTTTCTCGCACCCTCTCTGTCGCCGTCGCACATTCAGTGTCAAGCTTTCTCAGCTTCCCGTTTGAAAAGTGGTAGACCAATGAAATGACATTCACACAAACTGACATACACACCACATATTCTTTACACTAGAGACACACACACACTTGTCCAACACACGCATACACATAATCCCTTTTATACAGTATGTGAAGAGACACAATCTTCTTGTCCATTCCCACTTCTGAGGACACACCGACCCTCTGATGTCACCAATAAAAAGACTCACATTCCCCTTTAAACACACACACACACACACGGATGCACAGACATGCGCACACACACACACACACACCTGTCTCCCTGGAGTAAAACCACACTGTGTGTTGCCTTATCTTGTGATGTGGCTGCATTGGAGGTGCAACACACTAACTACCTCCTGCAGAGCCAGAGAGATGGAGGAGGGAAAGAGGCAGAGAGAAGGAGAATGGGGGGTAAATTCAAGAGAAGAGACAAAGAAATTGAGCGAAAAAGATGAGAGATAAACATGCCGTAAATAGCTTTATGACAGAAAAAGAGAGGGAGCAGGAGATGGAGTAGATGGAATTAAAATGTGAACAGAGAAAGAGAAAAAGGAGAGATACACTCTCACTTTTACCAAAATTTACGTATTTACGCGATCTATTGCAACCATGTCCACAAAATACATTTAAAGATCTATTATAAACTGTATACTTGTATTTTGTGATTCTTATAGAGCATGTTTACATGCTTTAATGTTCAATAAAAGACTTTATTTTCTCATACTGCCCATGGCTGCTGCTCCTCCACTCACCCTTAGTCTGAGACGCTCTGTTGGAGCGCCTGTCTCATTAAGCCCCCCTCGAAAAAGCCCAGTGTGCTCTTAATTGGTCAGTGTGTTTTCCGTATGTCCGCGAGTGTCTGGCATCTCTGCTTGTGTTGCGCTCCGTTAGAGCCTGAGACTGACTGCAACGGAGTATGTAGCAGGTCTTCTGAACCAAATACTATGCAACTGGACATGTTTCAGCAGTAATGTGACCCAAAACTGGGGAGAAATTAACATTAGAAGCCAAGATTATAGGTTTCCCTGGCGTTAGCATACAGCTACTTGTAGCTAGTAGTCAATAGTAATGGAAGACAGGAGCAATTTCTACTGTCAGATCAACAAAGGCAGCCACGATTACAGCGTTGCCATCTATCTAAGAGGCTGGTATCTCCAACTCTGGACAACTCAAACCAAAACTATGTAGACTGATGAATAGCACTAAAGGTAAGAGGAAAAATATGTATTTCTGATTTTGGGGTCAACTGTCCCTTTAAACTAGCAAGGCGCCATGCTATTGACTGCATTGGCATACCAATGTGACAAAAACAATTGCAAACAGTTAAGAAACTAGTGTGATAGTTTATTAATACTTTATAAGTTGTTTAATTTGCACTGTGTTTGCACTAATTTACAAGTGCAGATTACAGCTCTGCACCGAGAGCTGGGAGCCCTTTCTACCTTTTGTACCCATATCCTTTTATGTGGGTTACATGTGGTTTAAACTTGTAATAGAACATTTCAACACACTTGACATTTTGTATAATGGTTAGGCGATACATTTTATGATAAAATAAAATTATGGTAATGAAGTCAACAAGTAATTAAAAAGTGACAAGAAGGGAAAGTGAAAATGCACTGAATGTGTTTTGCACAAAGAGAAAGAAGGATGAAAAAATGTAATAGAAGAGATGGAAGGGGGAAATAACTGTAGGCTACACATGAATGTGAGGGAAAGAAATGAAGATAGAGAGAGAAGTGATGAGAAGCCGGGGAGATGATACAAAGAGAGAGAGATAAATTACAGTATAGGTGGAGTACAGCATGTGGACTGTGCCTAAACAGAAGAAAGAGAGGAAACCGGAACAAGGAGGCAGAGCAGACTGGAGCTGGGTGATAAATGATTCGAGTGCTGCACGGGACGCTCTCGCCTCTTCATCTTATGCCGCTGACCTTGGGCTTATGAGCCGTAATAAAACGTGGCCAAGCACTCCTGAAATTGGTCCACTCGCTGTAATGCTCAGCAGCCCGCTGCTGCATTAGCATACTGCTTTTATAGAGTACAGTACATCCAACACATACCAATACTGCGCCTGGGGGACTGGGGAGGGAGATGAAGAGGATGATGATGAAGACAAGGAACGCAGCCAGGGGTCGATGGCGGCGACGGTAGACTAGGAGGCGTGGGGGAGGAAATGTAAGAGGAATGGTTAAGTAGGAGTGGGAGCAGAGCAGTGATTTCTGTCATGGCACGAGTGGACGTGGTGATAGAGAAGAGGAGGATGAAGGACTGTAATGGAGACAGAGGAGATTATAAGGTGAGGGAATAACATGAGACCAGGGCATGCTAGATTGATGATGACAAAGAGAAGAGAGAGAGGAAGAAATGTAAAGGAATGGTAGAGTAGGAAGTGATAAATGGTGGTAACGTAAAGCGAGGGGAAGGTTAGCCTTGGATTTCCAGACCTACGTCCACCGTGCTGTGGCTTCACCACACATACGTTCCAGGACAGGAGAAAAACAATCCCCATCGTCTGACTTATACTCTTCAGGAATACCCTCTCCTCCCTAATTCTTAACACTAGAAATGATTCCAGAACTACTAGAATTGCCGTGAGCGGCCATTTTGACCGCCAGATTCCAAACTCTATAATCTCTCATGATAAATACCTAATTGCAATATTAAAGCCTGTATTGTATTAGGATATCTTTAGAAAAGGGCCAAACACCACCAATGTACAATTTAACGAGTTTAATTCAACATTTGAGTAGTGTTGAGTTTATTAAAGGGATACAAAAATGTATTTATGTTATGTCTCTCCCTCTGTCTCTGTCTGCATGCTGGAGGTGGACCTCCTCATCTTAGGCAGCGAAGACAGCCACTGAGATGCACTCATGTTACCATGCCAACAACGGACCAATGAGAATGGGTTTACATACACCAGGTGAAAAGGAACCGCCCCAGGTGCAGGGAATATAGTTCTGAAATTTACAATGATTCGAGACATGTGACTCCATCAGGGAGCAGCATGGACCAAGTCTCCTGCTGGCAGCGGTATTATGTTTTGTGTTTTATTGTCTTTGTCATATCATTTTCATCATTCTGTTTCATTAAACCTTTTGTTAATTTTTCATTGGACCCTAGCCTCTCTTTGTCATCATTCTAAAGAAGAGGACAAAGGCTATAGTATAGGCTACAGTAGCCTACGTGTTTCAATAATTCATATCATGGCATTGTAAACCGTAATTATTTCATAGGCTACATTTATATCTGAAAGATATGGTACAGAAATTCATTCAACATAACTCATAACAGGCAAATAACACAAAAAACCTTCATGTTTGATCATGTATAACCTAACCTGGCACTGCCTCTGTGTTGCTGTCTGCTGTGGTGCTCCCATAGACTGTATATATATATTGATAATATCATATGGTCTATGGGTGCCCCGCTGCTCTTTTCCCCTCCATAAACTCCGCTCTCAGCTCCTCTGCCAGTTGCTGCAGAACGTCCTCCGGACAGTTTCACTGCTGGTGCTCTCCTTGGAGAGGATGTGTGCAATGATCCAGCCAGGTGGAGGATGTATGAAGTTATATGATCACGTAGGCAGCCAGCGGCCTTCTAGCTCCATGTACCGCTCCTTCCACGGCGCTGCCTCCTGGTTCAGGTCCATCCACGCCGTATGTATTGTGGTAGCCTGCGTTACCGACTCTGGCTTTGCCTTTGGCCCATCGCTGATACCCACACTTGTTACTCAAGACCGGTTATAACCTTTCTCTGACAGAGACGCTGATAGTTACTAAGCAACCAATATGCATCTTCAACCGCGGGAGAGATTAAAAACAATACCGCGGAAATCTGAGTGGTCAATATGACCGTATTGAACTTTTGTGTAATGTGTATAAAAACTATTTTATAATTGTATTTTTTTATCCAGCAAAGTTATTACACATATAAATTTCAAAACGGTCAATATGACCGTCATGGCTGTTCTAGTGTTAAGCAATGCCTTTCTACCATCTACTCGCATGACAGGAAAAGGAAAAAATAAGTTTTTGTGTTTAATTCTGTCTATTAGAACACAAACAAACACAGCAGTGTTGTGAAAGGTAAAAATATAGGAAGGGGCAAATTAATATAATTTTCTTTCTCAATCTCGATATAGTGCTTATAATTGATGGTAAATCAAAATAATGAGACGTTTTCAGCTCTTAATTATCTCCTTTGCCGCCTCTGACACTGAAGGCTTGGTTACAGAACTGCTCATGTCTTCTTTGATGGATCTATTTCTATATTTATTTCATTTGAATTTTCCCTGCTTCACTGCACGCTGACGTGCACAAAGCATTTTATACCTGACCATGACGCCACATTGAATGACTTCCATCAACCGTTGACCAGACAGTGATTTTCTTACGTACTTTCTAATGTACTAACACCTTTAAGCACATCTTACACTAAAAACGCGTCATTTTACCGTTTTACAGTTGCTGGACTAACTTAAACTGTGTAAGACTGGCATTCTTTATAAATTGATGAATGTGGTTCTCATCCTTTACACTGAATATTCCTGACAGAAATGTTCTCTCTCAAACACCAAACTGTCGCAAATTAAAAAAACACCCATCTACCTACCATCTACCTACTAGTTTCTTAATAGAACCTTAGTTAATACACTGTTAAGTGCTTTTATTTCATTTAAACAAGCAACGTACTGTATATTTTTACCCATACACAAAGTTAAAAACTTAACGATAAAATGTAGGCCTTAACTTGCTAGCTAAAGTTAACTAGCTATGAGCTAGCAAGTAAGTTCCATTACTCCACACGTTTGACTGCAACACACCCCACTTAAACTGAAAACATGGTTTAAATAACGACTAACAGCCTTTAGAAATTGATAAACGTGGTTCTTAACTTTTAAACCAAATCTCAATCCCACAGTTTTCTTCTGGGCGCCTGGCTAGCTAAGTTCACTGCCGCTGTTAGGTGAAGACAGCTGTCACTACCAGATGTCTGGTCGAGTGCAGATGTGAGTTGCTAAAGCTCAGATGTAAATGGTTTATGGCATAACGTGTCATACCAAAATTTGTGAAATCCATGAAATAATAAAGTTTTATTAAGTTTGAATAAAGTCATTCCAAACAATAACAGAAGATGGGAATCATTTCAGAAACATAGCTATATGGTTGTTTGGTTGCTAACGTTAGCTTAAAACCCATTCCCATTTGATGCTAACTTGTGGCTAAGCTAGCAGTGGACCACCTTGGTTAAGTAGGTCCATTTTTACTGGGTTGACATCACAGAAGTCTTTCGTTAGCATCTCTGAGGCTGCCCGTCGAAAATGACGCATGTGCGACTCACATCTGCTCTCGACTCACATCGGGTGACAACAAATATCCTAGCTTGTCAATGAGCGTGAAAAAAACAGATACAGTGTATCGCCATGTGTACTTTGGCCATCCCCACAAATTCGTCTTTAAACATCCCATTTAGATAGTAAATATATTTACATATATACATACATATTCATTGTAAATCTTTACAATCATTCAGGCTTGTTGCACAATCCAAATTGTCTTTAAAAGTTGCCATTTTCAAAGTTTGTTGTTGTTTCCCTACATGTCAGAGAACAGAGTTAGAGAATGGCAACACACAGAGAGAGGAAGGCAATGGGCAGGTGATCCTGGAAATGTACTTCAGACTAGGAGAAAGGTAAACCCAGGAACTTTCATGGTAGTTATAATATAGCCTGAGACATTTCCAGAGTTGTCTCATGAAGACAAAAAGTCATAAAGTTAATCGCATCAGTCAATATGAAATTTGAAATGTCACTTCTCAGCACAACATGTTCTGTTCCTGCAATGAAGGCAGCTGTGAGTGGGAAGATGAGGATGAAGAAGAGCAAGATAAAATCTCTCTTTTGTGGCCTTTCCACAGCCTCTCCATCATATTTACCCTTATTCTCTTCGCAGGGACAAAAAAACTCACCATCTTATTTTGGGGGAGCTAATAACAGTGGAACAAACAGCATGGCTCTCTCAGGGACCGGCTGGTATTATCTTCTGCCATTATTCTATTTCTGCAAGGTCTGTGTGCTCCTCTTGAGAGGCTCCTGGGTCTGTAATGGACAAATAATCAATTCATTCCAGTATAGAGCTTAGGACAATATACCTAAGAGACAAAAGCGAAGAGAAATTGAGCACATGAATTATAAAATGAAAAATATGAAAATACTGAAAGTAATCCCTGTGTCAAGTTTTTATTTATCTCTTAGCTCTCATAGCTCCTATAGCATTTTAATGCTACAAAGTACTGACCCACTGTTAGCATCCCATTGACTCCCATCAATCATTCATTTTGGCGGCACTTTGACAGCGAATAACTTTCCATCTGTTTTCCTGTTTTTTCTGGTTTTCCCTTTGCCTACCGTTTATTGGACACTGTTGCCTTTGAGTTTGTCAGCTTGCTAATGAAACCATTGTATTTTACATACCTGAGTTGTGCATCTGTGGGTCCATTCCCTGGTGTGTGTGACACATGCAGTTTAAAATTAGTTAGATTAGAAATCTAAATATGAGCAACGGGATGAAATTTCAAAAGATTGACAGTTTTTATTATTAGGTCTTGCAACCCTTGTTTCAGCCATGCTATCGTTGTGGCTCTGGGGATGGCAGTGTCGGTCTGTCAGTTGGTCAAGACTAAAATATCTCAAAAAGTAATAGATGGATTGCCATGACAAGCAGTACAGACATTCATGTTGGATTTTAATATGTAGATCTGTTTTTTTAAATGTGTAGTGCTGTCAGTAGCGAGACCAATGAAACCCATCGGTGGTGTCTACACCGTCTTATCCTCTTGCTAGAGTTAGCACCCAGCAGGCTTCAACAGGGCAAGTTATAAATGAGTTTTTAGCCTCTAAACATCTTCAAAATGTCATTACCAGTGCCTAGCCATCTGCAGTGATTCTTTCCAAGTGAACACAGTGAATCTGACTGCTGGAGATGTGACAGAAAGGCAGAAAAGAGACTTAGGAAAAACTGCACATGGTTAGGCACTGGTAATGTCACAAGTGTGTTCACATTCTTCATATTATTATGATTAATATGCATTTTGCTGGGATTGGTTGGGTTTCAGTGTCCAAAAGCTATCTAAATGTTATTTTAGAAGCTGTTTAACCATATTAATTAGCTGTGTGAATTATCATAAATTCAGACATCAGCAGTGTCAAACAAAAAAACTTTGATTTGATTGAAAAATTTGGCTTTCAAAACTTGATATACACCATAATAAAGTTTCAGTGTATGGACTACTGCCTGTATTTCTTAACTGTATGGTTGACAGACTGCCTGAAGCAGTGTGTGTTGCTGTGTTTGTGTGAGAGAGAGATGGGAATGAGACATTGTGTGTGTGGGAGAGAGGACATGTAACAAACTGTTAGAAAGTAAAAGACTGAGAGAATGAGAAATCAAAAATGACAAAAGAGACCAATCATTACAGAGCGTTATACAGGCAATTAAAATAGGACAGGCTAAATGACTGACAGGATGTTAATGACAGGAAGGAAGACACATCATCAGTGTCATAAGAAGTAATATCACATTTAACTTGAAAACAAGCCAGTGAGAACAGATATGTTTCAAAGCTATTTTTTGTATCTATAACTCAACAGTATGGGCTGCGCTGACAGATAACTGCAGCTTTTAGTTTGAAATTATGGATGGTTGGGGAATTTAAGCTTCACTGTCATGGAGGAAGGAGTTGACAACTCAGTTATATAAGAAAAGTGCCGTGTCATATTAAGAACTTGTAAGTGATTAAAGGAGTCTTAAAATGTATTTTGAATTTAAAAGACAACCAATGCCGAGAAGCTAAAACAGGGCTTATTATGTCGTCTCTGATTATGTTTAGGAATGTTACCGCTGAACTCGAGACCAACTGCAGAGTTGTTGATAGGGAGGAAAATATGATGCTACAACACTTAGGAGAACTTAACGGCTGTAATGGGTTTATTACATGAATTCTGCATGTAAAAGACACACTATGACGTGATTATTGACATATTTCTTAGCTAGAAAACAGGACTCAACCCTTGTATAAGGTGCTTGTATAACCTCAACCCTGCTATGAACATTTAAGTTATATACTGTACATCATTTATTTCAGGTTGCTGCAGGGATACCACATACTGTAAATGTGTACACTGTTACATGACTATAAAGACAAAAGAAAAGCCATAACGAAAAGGAAATGTCACAGAAATTTATTGAAATCACACAGAGAACAATAATGGCCAATTGAAGCCTATTGGCTTCTGAAGAAGGTTCTTCTAGGTGTTGGCAATCAGGGGGAAACAGAAATAAACTCTGTAACTAACAAGAACAAAACTATTTAGGTTTTCTTTGCAAAAACGTCCACATACTTTTATCCCAAAATGTTAGTTGTGTCCATTTTCTGCCTGCTATCAGACATCAGATGCCACTCTTTTCAGCCTGTGTTCAAAACCGTTCCCTAGCACAGCAACAGTGCACTATATGCATCTATATAATAGCTGCTCGCCTCGGTTCGACTCGACTCGGGCCGCGGTGCCCCGTCCTCCATTTTCCATTTCAGATTAGTACTGCCGAGCGTGGCTGGTCGTCATAGCAACTGCCATGATCTAACGCGACACACACACACACACACACACACACACACACACAATATGGAAGGTGTGTTGTTTTTGATTCTCGACATGTGGCTGTTACTCTACTTAAACACAGCGGGTTTGTTCAGGACCCCTGAACAAAAGGTAAAATGGTAAAGGGTAAAAATGAAGAAAAATTGTAAAAATGGAACGGACATTTGTTTCTAAACGTTGGAAATTTAAAATGCATCACGTATACACATACATGTATACAACCTCGTCCTGAGGGCTCGCGTTGCTTCAGGGATTCAAAGTATTTTTGTTTCAGTTTGTGTTCATGATGCTGGGCACAACGGGCGTCTCCTGACAAGTCCTTCATGTTTCATAGCTGTTGTCAAGGTAACTTGATAACAGCTCCTACTGATAATGATATTATTTTTAATATATAGTAAGGTATTTCCAGTTTCCTGTGTATATTTTCATAGACGATAACATCCCCCCGTCCCCCCAATACACACACACACACACACACACACACAACCATGCTGTTGTTTATTCGTAAACCCCGGTGGTAAATAATGATAAAAGATCATATCATTTTGTTCTTTTTCAAGCACATCTTGACAACCGTATTGTCCACAGAAATGTGAAGTAGTTGCAAATTTATACAAAACTATAATAAAATACTCAAATACTCCTACAAACACCTACAGTACATTGTCAGGCAGTAAACATGTTAAGTAGAACAAGTCAAGAATTCAAAATCAATCAGTTCAAGACCGAGATGGAAAAAAGAGCTCCGCAGCACCTGCCTGAAGGAGGCATACAAATTCCGAGTGAAGTGGGTGTGAAGTGTCAGAAGCTGATTGACGAGCCTTCCACCTGGCCTTCCAATAAATATTCTGTCAATTTGTTTCTGTTATTGGTTGCCAGGTTCTGAGTTCCTATATCACAAGCTGACAAGGTGGAGGGATTTTTTTATAACTGTATAACATATGTATAACATATTCTTTTCTGTCATAGAAGCCTGGCTTTGTTAAAATATTATGTTATAAAACTGAAGCTCACAATGCTACACTGGGGCCGACACTGAACATTCAGTAAAAAGAACCTTTGCCCATGTTACCCCCCCCATTCCCAAATCACTCTTGTGATTTAGAAATTACCACCCAACATCTGAGTTTAACACGGGTTGGAGTTCCATGTCTTCTTGGGCCTGGCCCAGGTAGAGGTTACCAAAGCTGCATACCACATCCCGGCCGTGGCATCACCGTCAGCCCTATGACGAAGCCATGGGGGAGCGCGTCAACTCGGGGATGGAAGTCTCCGGTTGGGCAGTGGTCCAGACTAGGTTACTCTCGCGTTGACACACCTGAGGGTGGCTGTGGTTCTGTGGTGGAGCGGTTGCCTGCCAATTGGAATGTTGGTGGTTCGATCCCTGGCCCTGCAGTCCCATGTTGAAGTGTCCTTGGGCAAGACACTGATACTGCGCCATTTGACCTTTGTTATATAACTAAGTGTCATCACCATGAAAATAATAATGTAACCACAACTTCTTATGAGACAATTGGGGTAGTATATGGTACCAAGGCCCAAGAACTGAGCCTTGAGGTATCCCGTAGGTCAGTGGGGCTAAAAAAGAGTTGTCAAGAAATCTTGAGGCCTATAAATAAGAGGCGAACAATGGTGGAACCATTCAAACAAACCCATTTTCTAGGCAAATTGTATGAGCAAATAGGAAAGTGAGATGACTTGTGATTGGCCTCACAATGATACACCACATAACCTTAATTTAAAACAGTTTTATTATTTGCATCTATTGGTAAGCATGGAGTGTTTTCAGTACAATTTTTGAAAGCAAATGTCTTATCGTTATTGCAATCCATTATTGGGTTTAAAATGTACATTTTTAATGTTTTCTTTGTCCCTGTATCACTTCTCCAGCAGAAGACGTGTGTGTGTGTGTGTGTGTGTGTGTGTGTTGGTGTTTGCACATTAGTTTGTGTGTGTGTGTTTGTGAGTAAGTGTTGTTTGTAATAAGTCCAGCTAACTGGGCAGGAGGCACACAGTCACACATGGCAGCCTGCCTTCCAGAGGAAGTGTGTGTTCGTCACACTTTCTTCTCCAGCAGCCATTGCCAATAACAAACACAGAATTTCTCACTTACACAATTAAGTCCTGTTTAGTATTCTTTCTGAGAAACAGCACAGACAGTTTATATACACTGTATACCTGTCATTGACACAGCCACACTTTTGTAGAGGATGATTTTGTAAAAATCTTCGATGGACTGATCACTGGGATGAAAATACAGAATTGCAATAATGATTGCAATGCTGCAGTACTGTATGATTTTCATTGTTGGATAGCTTTTTTTGTGAACTCGAACACTTTACAGGAAAGGCACAGATAGTTAAAAAAGAACTAGACTTGGTTGGAAGTTGTGGACTCTCTGAAATTGAATCCATTACACTGTTTGGTGGTTTTAAAACAGAGTGAGGACTAGAAAAGAAGTTTTCAAATCCAGGAATGTCAGCCCCGTGTGGAGGTATTCACAGTCACATCACCAACATATATTTGTGTCAATGTAGGAAATATATCGCTACATGAGTAAATAAAAAGCAAAATATTGCTAGTATCAGTGATTTCTTGGGGCATTTTTGCTCTTCAATCCCCCTTAATTTCTGACACTGATTTGGGTTTTATGTTTGTGATGGGACAGCAACAGGTTTCCTACTGCACCTTTAGTGAAGTTAGCTTTTCACAGTAAGCCATTTAGCCAGTTCATCAGTTGGCGTCCATGGATATCACAAAAGAGAAATTTTCTGTAATCTACAAATGTTTTTATCATTTGTGTAGTAATACAACAAAAAATAAAATTAAGTAAAATGAATGAATCTTAACATTTAGCAGGGAATTTGTTTCTGCTTCGAGCGAGTTTTACAAACTTACAAATGACTCATCATGACAAAATATGACATTGTATATGCGTTGTAGAATACAGGGGAGGTTATGGCAGCTTCAGCAGGAAGACACAGGAAAACAATACTTTGCAGTGGTAGAAATGGAGGATGTCCTTGCATCATATTTCCCATCACATTCTTCCGTGGTAGCACCACTTCCATTTCTGAGATTGAGCCATTTAACTGGACACACTGTGTACTTGTTTCTGAAAAATTGCCGTCAGCCGGGAGACAAGCTGATGCTTTCCCGGGCTGAATTGCATATTTGGTCTCTGGGGCTTTCAACTTTCCCTTTGAGCCTATATTCTCTGATCTCTTTCTTCCCTCTCTATGTGTGTTCTGTAAAAATATTACTCTCAAAGAGCAAACGGCGTGAGCCCTTTCACACAGCACTTACAACTGTTTATTTTGACTCATAACTTCCCTTGACCTCCCATATTGTTAAAAAGTCACACAAGCCCTGCTAAAAATTGTATTATTATGGATTTATTGAAATATATATTTTTTTAAATCAATCTACCTTAAAAGACAATTTTGTACTTTGTAGTTTTGGGGAAAACAAAGTTAAATGGTTGATAGTTTCTGGTGATGTTTGGAATTAAAAGTGCAGACAGCAGAGTAGCTGGCTGTAAAAAGAAAAGAAAAAAGCCTTTCTCTGTCTTGATTGAATGCAGAAACACACATCTAAAAAAGTAGAAATCATAGGATGGGTGTTAAAAGAGAACTTTAACAATGTACAGTCCCTCCAGGAATTCACGATGTCGCGATAGAACCACTTCACGCAAATTCAACCAATCGCCGCCAATTCAGTGTGACTCTCAATTTTGACCAATCACCGCACCTTTACTGCAAATGTGACCAATAACCGGCGTTTCCTGCGACTTCAACCAATCCCAGCATTTTCACGTGCCAGACTCTGTCTCAGCATGTGACTCTGAGAGCCAATGACCAAGCAGGAATGAGGACGGTTGACGTCACACAAAACATGAAAACCAGCAGCTGATTGGACGAACGTGTCACGTGCATCTGGTCATACTTTTGACTTTCCTCCAAATAAAATGGATTGGACCACTTGTGTTCTTGTGTCACTGTGTTCCCAGATCCCATAACTTAGTAAAGATATAACTGATAGAAATCATGTTCAAAACAAAAACTTTATGTTGCTATACTTTGCAATAATAATGACATTATTTATTTGTTATTACAAACAAGAACTGTACATGGCAGCTATTCACTAAAATTTAAACTTATTTGCTTTTCTGTCCATTTTGCCTTTTATGAATAATTGTCCCTTCATCTCCTGCAAACTGCAATTAAATGGCTGCGAGGCTGAGAGTTGAAGATAATGGAGAAAATTTCCCACCCAGTAAATTGAGAATTACAAGAAAGTAAGCTGGTTGCGCTCAAACGAGATTAAATAAAAACGGACATCGGCATTTTGGAAGTGAGTGCACAATCATTTAACTGTTTTGATGTCACGCTCTGGTGATGTACTGCTAATGCCTCAGCTCCGTCTGTCAGCGTGGCTCTCTGTTTTTACCTGTTCAAACAGCACAAGACACACAGCAAACTGTCCATCCTTTGCAAAGTCACATTGCTTCCAGTTAATATTTTCCTCAAAATTGAAGAAAGTTAAAAAAGTTAAAAAGGCAACACACGTGTTCATATACCTATCCACCACATACACTGAAGCAACACAGATATGGAGATCACACTCACACATTTATGTGTCTGAATGAATGCACATAGAATCATGAACAGATGCACATGCATATCCAGATGAGGAATTACAGAATTTTGCACATAGAAACGAGAACATCCAAGCATGCATGTACACTAAAAGGTTGAATATTTAGCTCATTTTCAGATTCCTAATTGTATCAGACCTTATCCATTCTCTCTCTGAATATACTGTATGTGTATGCAATGCTGTGTTTTAGAGCCTGTCTCTTTAGGACTCGTTTAAAAGCCCTGTTTTAAAAAATCTCTCATATCATTGTGGATTTTGATACTTTCAAAGCATTTATATAGCAACTCGACCTGCTTAAAAAAACTTGGAAATCTATCTTTTTACAATATGGGACATTTAAGCGAACTGGCTCAAAGACGTGCACAAATGCCAACACTCTCACTCCCATATTGTCAAATATTGAGGCTTGATCAGGACCCTCACTTTTTAAAGCTTTGGGTACCCCTTGGCCTCCCTTTTTTAACATTCTGGGTTCCCCTTTGGCATATTTTTTCAGTGCGCTGGGTCAGGACCCCTTCGCGACATTTTTCTGCATGCAGTGTAAAAAACACTTCCTTAGGATTAGAAAAAGATCGTGGGTGGGGTTTAAAATATAAGTAAAAATAAATGTAAGAGTAAATTTAAGTGACATATTGTACAACAATGGGGCACAAACCCTGGCCTCTTGGATGATGGCCTGTGTTGTTGTGCTGTGTTGCGACCTATCCACCTCCCCGTCCGTCCTCTTAGCTTAATACTACTCACCACCATCACTCTTCATACTACGCCATCCTACAGCGCCGCGGCCGACCTGCTGCTCTGCCCCGGGCGTCCCGTATAAATTGACCATTGACCATTGACCGAGCGTCAGTATTTGACGATTTGGGTATGACAACGGGTTGCAAATGCATGGATCCCTCACATAACTCTCTGACACAAACTGAAAACATGACTCACTCAAACACATACATACACATACACATGCGCACACATCAGCTCATTTCTCAGGAAATGACGACCATGGAGCATGACACAGATGTCAACAGTGACTGTCACGCCTCAGGGGATTCTGGTAGGCGAGAGCGAAGAAACGGGGAACATTTGTTATTGTGGGAGTCTGCCTTCTGCAGAGAGAGAGAGAGAGAGAGTTCTGAGGGAAAGCCAACTAGTAGAAGGTGGAGATGAAGGCGAGGGAGGAACAATTAATTATCTGACATCTCTAAATGTGCACTTGATGATGCATACCTAAACAGGCCTGAAATGGTCTGCAGGGAGAGGGGTAAGGAGAAAGAGGGGAATGAAGGGGAATTAAAGGAAAAGGTGAGAAACTAGATTAAGGAAGAGTAATGGAGGGGGGGAGCTAAAGATGGAGTTAAGTTGGAGAGACTGTTAATTCCGTCCATTTGAGCCTGAGCAGCAGTGGGTCTTCAGGTCTTTCTGAGGTCAGCAGAGAATGAGGGGAGTGAAAGCGAGAGTGGAGGGGGGTCGAGGTGAATGCTGATGAGGGGGAGGCTAAGGAACAGCCAGAGATTGGCCATGGCAGCCTAACCACAGTTCATTTACCATATAGCTTCCAAAGGCTTTCGGCTACTCTGCATAAAGAGTGAGATAAAAAAAAAAAAATTTGTCTGAGCCTATTGTTCTCAAGATTATCTTTAAGGCATTTCCTCCTTTAGAGAGAGGAAAAATAAGGAGATGGACATTAGGGGGATGTATTATTATTGAAGTTAATTAAAAACCCACCTACAAAGGGAGGATGAATGAACAAAAGCCAATATAACGTACAGTAGCTCCTTGAATGAGATTGCTACGTATCATCAACTTTTGAACTGAAGAAATTGGGCCTCTAACAAGTTTTTTGAGAGATGAAGGCAGAAATATTGCACTTCTCTTAAATACTCAAAAGATATTTAAATCTGCTGAATGGGTCCATTCCCTTAGAAAGTAAGTGAAAGCACTGAGGCTTCTCACCCACACACATTTCCTTTATCTGACAAGGAAAACAAAACTTAATGTTGGACAATTACATCTTATAGCATCTACTATGACCCTGGACAGGAAACATGGGATGCAGATACTCTTCAGAAGATCTTCAGAAGTAAAAGACAAAGAAATTCTTTTTCAAACATGCCTCAATTGTGCATGCTTTGAATAAGCCCTGCAGTCGCTCTGAAAACCCTGGGACAGCAGTCTTACGAGGTCAGACCTTGTAATGTTTACACAACACTTCCAAAATGGCATAATTTAATGCAGTCGCTTTAAGGTAAAGGATATAACATGTGCAATATTGAATTTCCCTCTTCAAACACTGTAGTACATGTGTAATTCAATTATTCCTTAACGTGGGATCCCCCAGTCGGAGCTGGTTAATGTGGCTCGAGAAGGGAAGTTTGGGGTCCCCTGCTGGAGCTGCCCCCCCCGCAACCTGATACCCGATAAGTGGACGAAGATGGATGGATGGATGGGTGGCTATGTGTAACTTCCAGTTTGTGTCGATAGGTCTTTGCTTTACGGTGCTGTATTACCCACTGTAGATTATTGAGTTAGACACATAAAACCTCAATGGGAGGTGCTAAATGGGAGGGCATAGCATGGCTAGTCATTGTATATCTCAACCACTTGTAATCACTACATATGCATGTGTACTAGGTAGCATTCCAGTTCTCCCCTGAACAGAAAACTACAGTACTTTGCTGTATCTCTGGAAGGTGTCCTACTGGAGGACAATGTCCTGAAAGGCCACCCTCTCTGCGATCTGTCACGTTGCTGTGTATGTACTTGGCCCTTTCTGGTTGGACTCTGCCAATGCCACAAAAGTTTCATGGAAAGCCACCCAGTCCATGGTTACGTCTTGAGTCATGTCGATACACACTCTGTGGCTTTTCTAAAGACTCTCCACACTGCAGTTACTGTAAAATGTCAAATACATTTTCAACAACCTGTTGCGCCCCCTGTTAAAAGAATAATAAATAGTTATAATGTCACGTTGTTTTTAAGATAAAACACAATCAAATGAAAATTGGTAGCAAATTAACAGGGAGACAAGCATCGCACACAAGACAATATTGCCCATTCATTTCAGTAATCTCCTTTAAATGTCAATGTCACAATGCTCAGGGTGCTGCACCAACCCCCCACAAACCCACCATTGTTCTTTGATCCCAACTCCAAAGAGGTAGCTAATTACTTATTTTGTGCACTTGACTTTGCCTGCTAAAGGTTTAGTCCGTAACTAAACTAAAGCTAATTAAGACTGTCAGCTTTACAAAACACTCTCTGTATTAGTCAGTATGGTTATGTTTAGAACATGTTGGAGATAATTACCTCTTCTGACGAGTCCATGATGTAGATTTAATCCTCCATGTCCCTCTTGGCTACAAGTAACTGTGTGAGGGTGGGGTTGGGGGAAGGGGGGGGACGGACGCGTGATTAAAGAAGGCTTGTGTCATTTGGATGCAACAACGGTGGTGTTGTCTTTACTTCCTTCCTCATGGGGGCAACAGAAACTCCACACTAATGGCGTTTTTCCATTGATGGTAACAACTCGACACGGCTTGACTCGCCTCTACTCGGTTCAACCCATTCTCTGTCCGTTTTCCGTTGCAGATTGAGTAACGCCTCAGCGTGGCTGGTTACCATAGCTACGCGTGATGACGTAATTTTCAACGTGATTCACAACAGCACGTCGGCTACTCGCCAATGTTTTGTTTCAAAAGAAGCTAAAGGAAGCAACTAAAATCACCGCTAAAAAAAACAGGAGTTTGGGAATTCTGACGGAGTTCAGACGTCGACATGACTGTTGTTCGCCGACACCAAAGGGTAAGTTAAGTTTCCTGGTAACGTTAGCTAACATTTGCATGTGTTAGGGGCCCTGTTAGTATTTACTATACGCTATATAAAGTACATGAACTTTAGCAACCATGATTACACACCAAAATATGTCTGCTGTGGACCTGCAAAACCGCCGCCGCAGACCGTCTGGTGGTCGATGTCCGACGGGTGAAATCTCTGGTTCTGACCTGCTGGGCTTCGTATAATCTTTATGAGAGTCATATGGAGAGGCTTATGACAACGATTGGGATGCATCTGGAACAGCAGAGCCGTGGGGGACACTGTCACAGGGTGCAGGGGAAGAAGACCGGGATGGACGGAAGGGTTTGATGCGCTACTTGAATAGCTAAATAAAAACTTTTCTTTGATATATTGTCTCTATAGTGTGCAATATTGGAAACAACATAAATCCCCTAATATATAGCCCTTAATATTGAACAGTTAAAGTGAGAATAGTGCAGAGAGTAGATAATCTGTCGGTGTCTGGCTAGATTAATGTCGCGTTTGTTCCGGACACACCCTCCGTACTCTTGTTTTGCTAACAACGCAGCGATCCGACCAATCAGCCGTCAGGCTGCAGGTTTCCACGTCACCTTTTAGTATCGCATCAGCTCGCTTAGAACCTCGACAGAGGTAGTACAAAAAAAAGTACCTGGTAGCAGGTCCCAGGGACTTTTTTCGTAATGGAAAACCCAAAAAAGGCGAGTAGAGTAGATACCACCCAGTGGAAAGCCGCCATAACTGTACACTCTACCAAATGTATCCACGCCTATCTGTCAGGTCTCTGGAGTCTGGAGTTTACGTCTCTGAACCTGATCCAAGCTTTTCATCCAAGAAAAATGCAACAATGTAACAACTTCGGGTGGTCAAAATTAGTGCAGTAAGAACTACTTAACGCAAATTCCTTAAAAGACAAATTATTATTAATAATTATTTTGATGCGTGGTTACGATCTGTGATTTGGGAAATCAGGAAGTAAGCATTAATTGTGAGGTAACTATGGACCATAATGTGGTTAATCGTGATTGAACATTTTTATTGATTGACAGTCCTAATAATGACCTGATGGGTTGCCGGGAAAGATGGATAATTTGCCTATATTATATGGATAAAACCTATAATATTAAAAGGAAGAGAAAGCACCTTGGAAGCAGCCTAGTTTCACTAAAAGCAGCTAAAGGTTAAACATGCCTCACAGGACAACAGACAGACTCATATGAGATCTGCTTGATGACCCGTGAGGCATATTGAAGGACATGATGAAGTGTTTGTCCTCTCTTCTGTCCAAAAGCTTCTTCAGGGCTCTCTCTCGTGGGCCTCTTCAGACGAGATCTTGTGAATTCATGCAGAATAGCACCATAAAACCACAGCTTGTTTCCAAGCACTAGTCCATATTGCAATATGGACTAGTGCAATATCCAAATTGCACAATATTTGTGAAAGGCAAAATATGTGTGAAACCATTCTGGATGTTGTGGTGCTGCAGAGAAGTCCCAGCCTACGAATCGTATCCTACCAACTAAAAAAAACAGTCTTTGTCTGGCACAGATCCTCGCGAACATCCCTCTATAATCAAATTTATTTGTTTAGATTTTAATATTTTTCAATCAAAATGAGAGTATTGCAGTCGCAATATCATTCCAAATAATCGCAATTAGGGGAGGCTGGATAGCTCAACTGGTTGCATGCACAAAGGCTCAGTCCCTCTCTCTGCTTTCATCATTGCTTTCACATCTTCATCTGTCCTATATAACAAAGGCCTAGAATGGCAAAAAATGATTGCATTTAGATATTGTCCCCTTGATGTGCAGCCCTACTCAGAAGGTCTGTATAGAAACTGAAGGCGGACATACAGTAAAGCAGCTGATGGCTAAAAACAGAGAATGGCAGACCAACACCGTGTCCTCTCTGCTGTGCAGAAGCCTCCAGGATGCGGCTGTGTAGGATGAGAGTGATAGTCAGAACAAGGAGCAGTTATTAGAGTTCTGCCAGCAGGGCAGACACTGACAGGAAGCTTGGTCAACTGTTAAACACTATGAGCAGCCACGATGTGACACAGAGAGAGCTTCCACAGGGTGGACCAGACCCCCTTCGAGCCCCCCCCTCCCCGCAAATATAAAAACAAAAAAATCACACAAACATGTATGATGTTTTTGCAGAATTTTGCAAAATTACATGATATAGTGTATATGTATTTTACATTGTACGTTCTGATAACTTATACTATAATTGTATTTATTGTGTTTTGAAAATGGCAATTGTGCACTTTAAAAAGTGTGTTTCCTGTAATTGCAATAATTAAATAACTTGGTTCTCTAAAGACTTTCCTTGGGTCCCTTTTGGATCAGGTCTCTCTTGGTTGAGATTTGATGTATGCATTTTTGGTCTGTTTCTGAAGTATATTTTGACATTATGTCCTTTCATTTCTGTCTTCACACCCTGTGTCCGCTCCCCTTTCCTGTGTACGCTAGCGTTTCCGCGGCCTTAGTACGATGACAACGCAGAACAGTTCCACTCAGAAATAATTCTATTGAACTTTTTTCATGCAATAAGAAAGTATGATGAAGGACCTTAGCTATTTTCCCTGGCCGTCTGTGTAGAAAGGGAAATCTGCGACTCTGTCTTAACTGCAGAAAGGCTGTGTCTGGGCTCCTGCCGGGGCCTCTGAAATATTCATGGTATAAATATTGCAAGGCTCTGCGTCTAATAAAAGCTCTGGTCTTTATTAACGAGGTGACTGAGGGATGCATTGATCAAGCTTTCTGTTTTATGTCGTGACAATTTTCTTCTCTGCCATTTCTCTCTTTGTCTCATATTCTAACCCTTTGTATGTCTCTTGCTCTTTCTTACACTGATTGACACTCTTTAATACACGTATTTAGTGGCTCTCTCAAACAAGCTTCCTCTCTCAAGACGTACTCGCTGCTCTGCACGTCGCCTGTTTATTAGTGAATGACACCCACCCCCCCTCTGCCCCATCTCGCTCAGTCTTTTTATGTTCCTCCACATTGACTTTCTCTGCTGCTTTTGGCCTGGTTTCAACAGCAGCCTAACCACCCGGCATGTTGGCGAGAGAGCCCTTAACGTCTGAGTGCAGTGACGGAGAGAGAACGAGACCCCCTGGATGTCTGTAACCTTATTTCACTGCAGAAATGGGGAGTCAGAGGAAGGCTGAACTATGATCTCCAAGACCTGGTCTATAATATGTGGCATAGGACTGGGTGACTAACTTACTTTAATCCGTGACATTCCACTTCCGGCATTGCTTTGATGCCTCAGGAAAATCCACCAGGATGTCTTTCATTTGACCAGATATCCATTACCTTCCGCTTTCTTTGTGTTGGAATTTTAAATTCCAACTTTTGAACGTACACATGTTCCACTAAAACAAGTTTCTTCCCCGATCTTATTTTGCAGCGGCACGTGGCTCCGCTCTGCACTAAGCTCCGCCCATGACTGTTGTGATTGGTCTGGCAATGCAAGACTAGCTTTGTATCAGATCATTTGGCAATGGCTTGAATGTAACGGACGTTCATAAATATAAAGTAAAGCCTCTTAGTACTTCTTATGCAAATGGCTTCTGTTTGAGACTTGTCATTCAGTTCCAGTGAACCTAACCACGTTTTATGAATCCCTGAGTGACTGGTGTGTTCAGGTCTCCTCTGAGAGTAGTGCTGTGTCTCAAATCGCGCACTTCCGTTAGTGCACTTACAGAAGTACACTTCGCGCACTACGTACTGTCTTGCATAGTGCGTAAATTTTGACAGAGGAGTGTTGTCTCAAATCGCGCACTGCCATGTGCACTTACCGGAAATGACGATCACATTTCATCTCTTCTTCTTCTGTAAATTTGTGAATTTCACCAAGGGGAGAGCTTTCCAGTCTGCTATTGTGTTTCGCGAAAAATAATTCCTGCATTGTTTTTGATATTTTAACAACAATAAATGTGATGTTTTTATTTGCTCCAGGATGACGACTGCAACACCGCCGTCATGTCACCCCCCCCCATTAGCTGAAAACAGTACACACAACTGGATTGTATAATATTCGTTCTTGTTAGTGCAGTCTTTTAAATTCATTAATTATGCCTATTCTTTGCAGTCCACTCTTATATGTATATATTTATTATGTTTCTGCTCTAAAAATAAGTAACGTTAATATTCATTCATTCATAACGTTACTGTTCATCTTAATGCTGTTTCATGAGGAAATCTTTGTAGCCCAGAGATAACACTGTTATAGTGAAGCATTACCCTTACAACTTACCTAATAGACAAAACATCATTACGTCTTTTATTTTAAGTTGTATTTTTGTTCTAAATGGTCTTCATACAGTGACGATACAATAGTGAAAGCAGAGGGAACAGACCTGACATTTAAATAGACCCCATTCCTTTATATGCTTGCTACAGTCATGCAACGTGTAATACAAAATAGAACAAAGTTTAATACTTTTAATATCATTTTATTTTATAAATGTGCTTGTAGTTCTGCAGGCTCCCCCCTCCCCGGGTCGTAGCTAGTCTGATGGGGACAGGAACATGAGGGGGGACTTCAGACTCTCCAGGGGATCCTTCAACGGTCTGATGGCCATCGTCGCCCCTAAATGACGGCCCTCTATTCCTCGTTTGTCTCTGAAGAGATGGGTTATACAGGATATACATCAGGTGGAGGCAGTATATACAGGATATACATCAGGTGGAGGCAGTATATACATCAGGTGGAGGCAGTATATACAGGATATACATCAGGTGGAGGCAGTATATACATCAGGTGGAGGCAGTATATACAGGATATACATCAGGTGGAGGCAGTATATACATCAGGTGGAGGCAGTAACAGCGGATACATTTTAACATTACGCTACTGTTTACGTTCCCCGGCAGACAATCAGCTGATCGCTATTTTGGTGAGCTGACGCTCACATCGGATGATGTACAACTTGTTAAGATCACACTTTTAACACTAAAATCTTCTACAGCGGAACGATAGTTTAACACAAACAACAATATACTACAACACATGTAACGTTAGCTTATAACGTATTTGCCAATCTGGTTAAACTGCCGCTGTTAGCTAGCTATGGTTGGCTTGCTACACGTCCAATTACGGTACCAATAAAGGTTATAATTCGTGGTACAAAAATCATTACCGACTGTAAAATTAACCAAATAAACATATACAGGTGGCTTATATGTTATAAGTATAGCAAAAACACTCACGTTCAACTTACATTTGTATTACTCCGTCGGTCTCGCTATCGCGTCTAACGGTTGTTAGCCCCGCCCCTTCCGCTACGTAGCCAAGATGGCGACCGTTGAGTGTGGAAAGTGTCCATCGATGTACACTCATTTTTCGGGGCGTTTTGAGTGCACCATCCGGGTATTTAAGTACACTGCGTTTGACCGCACTTCGACAGTGTGAACGCACTATGTACTCAAATAGTTAGTATTTAGTACAGAAGTGCGCGATTTGAGACACAGCGTAGGACTGCCCTGGTTTAAGACTGTTTCCCTACTCCATTACCTCACTTCCTTTTTCTCTGTCTCTTCCTTCCCTTCCTCCTCCCTCCCATCCTGCCCCATCGTGTCTCCGACGTTTTTGTCCCACAGAAGTTTGTCAGTGACCAATCTCACTCATCAAGGATAATCTGATAAGTATTCATTATGAGCTTCCTCCCAGTTTGAAGCGTCCGTCTGTCATGTTGGGGCAAATGAGAAGGCCAGGGAAGGGAGGGGGGGTACAAGGGTAAGGAAATCTGTCCCCATTTGGACCTTTGGGTCCTTACACCGGTTCTCACCCACATACACATACATATAAACCAACTCCATTCTCTTGTTTCAACATGTTTTTTTTTTTATACAACTCATATTTCAAATTACTTTTGCAAACTCATTTTTATTCTGAGAAAAACGGATGTTTAAAGTCTCCTATGTTACAAGGAAAAAATGACTTTTCTATACAAAAGCATGACATCTCAATATGTTGGCATGCAGGTAAAACAACCACATTGGAACAGTGTTTTTTTTTATTTGTCCAATCTATTACTCTATGTGATCATAAATACTGGGACTAATGGTAGTAGCTGTCTTTGCTGGGGAAGAAAGTCATTTTAAAGATTAAATTTTTCTATAAATACTCCAATTACGGACTTTGCAGTGCTGTTTGACTTTAAATAAATCAATCAAATTGAATGTCGTGGAAATGAAAGAACTGCTGGAGTGCAACCATCAATGCCCAGGAATCCAAGAACGATGACAGCAGTTGATGAAAGAAAAACATATTACAGCTGTGAATGAAAGAACTACAATCAGCAAAAGAAATTGCAGACAATCCAACAATTCCAACACAGAAACAGTCATAAGTCATCTTTGGAAAAGGATAGTACCGGAGAAGTACAAAGATACACAGCTGGTGTAGCAGGCCTTTCATCTGTAACCAGAACCGAGCACAATACAAAGCAGGAGAGAAACAGCAGAGCACATCTTCTCACCTGTGGGAGGAAGCGTCATGATTGCCACATGCATGGCTGCCTCTGGACCTGGCTCACTGGATTCTACTGATGTTACTGATAATGGCAGCCAAGTGAACTCTGAAGCATACAGAGAGAGCTTGTCGGTGCTGTCACATATAATTAAGGAGTCCATTGGGAAGAAAAGGTGGGAAATGTGGGCCAAGTCAATTCGATAATTTAAAGATGCGCTCAGCCAGAGGCTGTTTCTATGAAGTCTTTTTTTCCACAAATAATCAGAACAACTGCTCAGCCCGACAATAAATAAAAGCATCACACTAAACTGGCACTAGGAGAGAAATCTAATTTGCAATGGATTGTAAAAACCTATATAATCTGTTGAAATCAATAGGTATATTTACATAAGATGTTCTGAACTATTCTCTTGGCCTGTGTTCCTTCTGTGCATACATGCCCACTTGAGTTAAGTAAGTCAAACTACTTTTAAGAAGCACAATACTTGGTCTCTTCCACTGTTTTGTCATTTATGGGCCCACTCTACCGCTAGTGGCCATTTTCTGAGTGTTTTTGTATTTCCCAGGGGAACCATCTTTGGTTAGGCTAAGTAGCTCTGAGTCATTTCCAGAGGACTGAATCATGGCAGGCAGCAGGTGGCTCAGCTTCCACCTTTTTTAGTAGCTGGAGGGGAAGTATATTCTGATAAAAGCGTTCAAAGCACAGCAGTAGCCTGCGCCAATGATAGAGACAAGTGCTTCACACTGGTCCTTCTTTTTCAGAGGTTTGCCCATGGAGGGGTGCTGGATTCAGTAGGTGGTTCATGTCAACCACAACGTGACATTAGTCCGTCCTAGAGAAATACGTGGGACTGGAAGCTTAGCTTGGTAAACTCACTAGCCCTAGTCACACTCACAATAGCTCCCAGAGCGGTCCTATATTTCCTTTCTACTCTTCTCTTTACTGTTTCATATTCACCCTATCTGCACAACAATTGGTCCATTTTTTTAGAACAGTTTTTACCCAGATAGAGGAATAAAATAAAAGTGCATGGTATAGTACAGCTAATAAGTTACCATGGCTTTCTCCATTTGGGACTCTATAGGTCAAAGGCATAAATTCACGCGTCAAAGTTCACCAAAGTTGAACTCTACGTGACCATTTCCTCGAGCAGATCTTCTGATTGCTGCAATTCCATTGGAATGGCATGATTTCACTGCAAAATTCCACTGTTGTAAATCCTGGTTTGAGCAGATGTTAAGGGGGGAAAGCATCAATGTTAGTGGATACTCTCGGAGGCCCTTAACCAAATACAGGCCACATACTTGATTTTGATATGTATGTACTGTATATTCAGTATAGTGATGATGTAAGACCAAAAAATGGAAACATGTTAGAACTTTTTGATTACAAATCCAAATGTATATTGCAGTGTAAGGTAGACAATCCTCCTCCTCCTTCCTGGCCACTGATTGCAGGATGTAAAGTGTTCTGATTAATGTAGATTACCATGTCCGACTTCAACATGCTAGGCTATCCAAAGAACGAGGCTCGTAGAAGGTGAAAATGGTATTCCATGGATGTGATAGAAAAAAGAAGATAAACCAAAATATCCATATACAGTGCTGGAGTATCCCAAAATTGACCATGTGTTTAAATGACTTTCCTAAAAGCAATAATACAGTCTAAAATCTAAAATCAGCAGTGTACAATCAGAAAACATTTGGCTCCACATCCTGGTTTATCGAAGCCTAACCATAGACTGTATATTAATGGTCAGAGCATGTGAGACATCACCCATTGATTTATGGAGATCTGCTATCCGCCGTCAAGGTTGCCGTTACGGGCGCAGCCGTCTTGGTTGTGGATGTGAAGATTTTAGACGAGAGGGAGGAGTGAGGGGGGAGCCCTTACACTCTACATTACGTTACATATTTTCACTGGCAATCACACCATAGTCACGCCATAAAACACACCTAGACCATAATTAAAAAACCAGCGATTGAGACCATAAATAATAATTTATAGCCTTTATTGATCTCCTATGGGGAAATTAGTTTAAACTCTGTTGGTATTTCATACACACAGGCCTGAAATACACACACATGCCCAGGTCCTTTACATGCACTAATGAAGAGATGTCAGAGTGTGGGGGGGGCTGTGACTGCTGAACAGGCGCCCTGAGCAGATGAGGGGGGTTCGGTGCCTTGCTCAAGAGCACCTTGGCAGTGCCCAGGAGGTGATCAGGCATCTCTCCTGCTACCAGTCCACACTCAGCATTTGCAGCACTTCACAGTTGTCCATTAATATTAACAGTCTTAGAGCCTAACATACACTAACTTCACTTAGAAAAAAACAACTCAAGACGAGTCAAAACCCATTCTACATTACCGAGATTCTAAAGTATATTAGACTACATATTTTAAAGTTCATAAAACGAAATACTTTTGCAATAAACAATAAAATACCAAAAACTAGACCTTAAAACATGGCTCTTACAAGCATCATGAAGGAGTTGTTGCGTTGCAAGATGCACAAATCTAAATTGATGGTTGTCAAATGTTCTCCAGTATTTCCAGAGAGAGAAACAGTCCTTACAGCACACAGTACATCATTACAAGCACCCAGTGATTTATGAGCACTCTGTTTGGGCTTCTAAGCTAGGTGTACAGCTAGAACCTTACTGCGTCCAGACAAGGCTTGGCCACTTGGAAGCGTCTCCGTTTACAAGCATGGATGTCAAACCGTGCAGGCCCTTTAAGCCAAAGAGGCTTCGGCTGTTTGGTTTTTAAATATATTAAGCTTAATACTGATGCAGCACGAAGGACTCCCGCTGAGACACTCCTGTCTCCAAAAAAAGATTCAAGTGGCCTCTGCATGGAACTACTGCACCCTAATTAGAAGCTCTTTTTTCTGACTCAGTGCGTTATGAAATATGCTCAGGCTAAACAACAAAGTTTGAGTCAAAATCTGTTTTCCATGTTGGTACAAAGAGTAACCTAAAGAGCACTCAGGTGCTGATTGGATCAGTTATTACCTGATCATTAGTTTAGTCTGAAAGAGATGAATATGTACTGTATATTTACATATTATCTTTAGGTTCTATTTGTGTTTAAAAACTGCAGAGGTGTAATTTTCAGAGTTCAGCTGCAATGGAAGACAACTTCTGTTGTTCATCACATCAGAGACAATACATCTGTGAGTGATTTATTGCTGAAAATGCTCCAAACCCTCATTTTCCATTTTGCTCAGTGAAATGTTAAAATATGCATTAAATCTTATATGCACTATTTATATACTATAAATATTACAGAGTATGATATATTTGGTATATGATTCATTTGGTTTTATATCTGAAGGCTATTTTGAGCATTCCTTTATTTTTAAGGGCATACTTTGCAGAAATGTTAATGTACTTTGGTTGTTTGTTGAAAACAAATATGGAACTATTTTCCTATAAATTGTCTGCTTATTAACATACTATACAGACAATATATAAAATAGTTACAGGAAATTTTTACAGGAGATTTTTCACAGAATGTGCACTAGGTAAATGCTTATTGCATTGGAAAATAAGCTGCTTGTTTGGCTCAACACACTACTTCCTGTATTATATCACAAATAATTAATATTGTGACTTTTTTTAACAGCAACCATAGAGAGCCAAAGTCCAGCACCTTCTCCATAACACAGTGTAGTTTATCATAGAGGGTTTATAAATTGGTCTTTCGGTGACTTTCTGTCCACAATCTAAGCTAAACAGGTACAGTATCTACTACTGTACTGGCATATAGTGTATGGGGTGGGACTTTGGTTCTAGTAATGATAATTTATGGATGTGCAGTTGCATATCAAGCTTCCTTTCAAAATAAAAGCAGCATTTGGGCCTGCTGTGGTTCAAGAGGTAGAGCGAGTCGTCTACTTATCACAGGGTTTGATAGATTCCCATTCCCTTTGTCCCTCACTCCCTACAATTCATATATTTATATATCGTCTAATTCACATGAATTTATTTTGTCCAATTCACATGCAGTATACACATACTACATACTGCATAAGATACCTTTAATTACGCATTTAATAAATGTTAAAATCCAAGATCAATGTGTGACAGTTGGGCTGGAGCATATTCATTCTATCTCATTATACATTTTGTAATATGATTTTTCTTCATTGGGAACTATGAATGGGTGATAGACAAAGAGAGTGAGAGACTGACAGACAGGCAGAGAGAGAGAACAATATGGTATTTGGGGGGGCCCATCGTGTTTCCAGAAACCTTGATAAAGTACGGGCCTTGGCGTTTCGATACGCCCGTTAATTAGCTCTCTCTCCCTTGGTGGGGTCTGCCTGATTGAACGACTAATGGTTTGCTTTAAAGTGCTGAATGAACAAATGTGTGTGCGCGCGTATCAAATTAGTGTGTGCGTGTGCTTCAAAGTGCTTTGTTTGGTTTTTGTATGGCTTATTTCCTAATGTGTGTGTATGTGCTGATGAGTGTCTGTCTGTAGCTGTCTGTGTGAGCGTGTGCATGTGTCAGCATTTCCAGACACTTGACTAAGGTTTTTTCTCTGAAGTTATGATGGCAGGGGATTGGATCAGTCCACCTTGAGTGGAGTCATCCTATGTTTTCCTTTAATTGCTTGGAATTGGATTAGATGTTAATTTTCAGAGGTGGGGGTTGGGCCTGGCTCCCCATTCCATCATAAGCACACAGTAATGATCACTTGAGCCGTTTCACTTATAAACATCCAGATAATGTCAGGAGAATTGTCCTCACTTCCTGGAATACTCTGGTTTAGACGAGGGGGGCCTGGCTAGAGCCTGCAGGAGGTACTTTACACCATGGTCATAGTCGGCTGGCAGTGGTGGAGGAAGTACTGAATCTCAGTACTTAAGTAAAAGTACAAATAATTAGAGACATATTATACTTTAGTAAAAGTAGAAGAACCGCAATGACAACTCTAGTTAAGTAAAAGTACTATGATAGTATGACAACTCTACTTAAGTAAAAGTAAAAAGTACCTAATTTTAAATGAGAAATATGAGAATGAGAAATTTCGCCCATGCATGCTACTCGCTAAAGCCCGTCTACATGCTGCTCTCCCCGGTACGTTCTACACTCACGCCACTGTCCAAACGTCGGTATTTTTTGCATTCGGAGTGAGAACGGGTTGCCGATCCATACCTAGCTCTGTTGAGTCACCGAGCATCGGCGCTACAACGTGGAACGTCTCCTGCTGAGGTTCTTATGGGACGTAGCACGTCTGCCCAGGCAAAGAACAGACTGCAGCGCATTGTGCACAGAGCAGAGAGGTCGACTGGACAGAGGCAGCTGTCAATCAGTGAGCTGTATGAGTCAGGAAGAGGGCGGCTATAGACGCTGCTGATCAGTCCCATCCAGCATGTGACATTTTAAGGCTGCTTCCCTCAGAAAGAAGGTACAGTACGGTGAGGACATGGACCTCACGCCCCCTCAGTTTTTTTCCAAGAGCCATTTCCTTCCTGAATAGCTGATCCACTGCCCCCCCAGCATGCTTCATGCAGCTATAAGCACATACTGTTTGTTTGTCGAGCTTCTGTGTTACCGTTAAATTCCAGTTTGTCTTTTGATTGTGTGATTGTGATTCTGTAGTTTTTTTTTCCATTTGTGATCTGTGTAATAGAAACAGCATCAGCACGCCCACTTGCTTGCCATGAAACCTGTGCACAATAAGCAGCTCTATTGTTCTATGTCTTTACTAAACTCCATCTGAGGTCCAATCCAACTGATTTGGACATTGCGTTCACACATATAGGCCGGGTAATGTCTATATAATTTCAAGTTTGCAGCATGTGTGAAAGGGGCTTTAGAATGGGCCTCCAAATCTGTGACACTGGTAGTGCTAACACAGCTGCATACAGTATATTTATATTAATCTTCCATCAGAGTACCAACAGCTAACGTACTCTCAGAGCAACTTCAAAGATGTCAAGACATTATCTTTAGTCAAGTCAAATCAAATACTTTCTGTCATCTCCGAGGGATTATTAAGGGGATTTAAATGATCACATTAATGACCAGAATATTGCTTCTGCCTATAGTATGAGCATCGGGGGAGTAATGTGCACATATAGATACTATGACCATATACAACTTACTGATCACAATCTGTTTAATTACTTCATACAATTTAAGACTAATATTTAAATATACATTTTACAGGATTGTAATTGGCCAGCATACTGTAGCACGTTGAGCAACCAATAAAGCTATGGCACTTGACTCAAGTATTGTAATTGGTGAGAGTGTGTTGCTACAGTATGGGTATCAGCGAGAGGATGGAATACAAAGTAAGAAATATTACTATATTATTATTGAGTTTTGAGACTTATTGGACACCAAAACCCAGAGGCTTATAGTACTGGGAGGCAGCATTAGCAATGCAAGAGCGTTTTCACGGCGGCCATCATTTTATCAGTCATTGTGAGGTAAACGATGGCATCATCAGCATCAGGGTTTCTTCTAGCTGGGGACGTGCTAGAGTTGGAGAAGCTTTTTCCTAATTGCAGTTAGATCTACAAAGATAACAAGAGCATTGTTATGCAGAAACGCATAATGTAATGCTTCAAACATATTCACATCACAACGGGATATTTTCCAGATGGAGTCCTCTTCATAATATTCATATATGGATGTCTTTAGTTTTTTCCTCAGACAGGCTTTTGTTTTCAAAGGGGTTGACATGAGCTGACGTGATTGGACATTATTGTAGCCCGCTCTGACTCTGCATACTGATACTGAATTCCTTCTCTTAATAATGTATTCATCCTCCTCTGCTCTACATTGCTGGATTTTGCCAGTCTCTTGGCTCTCTAAAAATGAGCTGGTCACACTTACATGCAGCAGAATGTGCTCGCATGGTGAATTTGAGAAAACTAGATGCCTCAGAGTCCGTGGGCACATGGACGCTCTTCTCCAGCTCTCTCAGGCACAAAGAGATTCTCTGTAATGTGAAGAGCAGGACTTCACACTTAACTTCTCTCCATGTCTCCTTCTCACTGTCTCTTAACTTGCCTTTACACTCTGTCTCTTTTCTCTCCAGCTCCCTCACTTAACCTCTCTCCATTCTCCCTTCATACCCACCATCTCCATTAACCTTCTTCTCACTGAACACCCTGCTGCTACCTCTTTGTCTCGTCGGCTGCCTTTGTCTTTCTACCTTCCATATTTCCCTCTTTCCGTCCTTCTCCCTCATCACATAAATCGAGTGAACACATCACCACGGAGAGTCTTTTTATTCTGTCAACTGGAGATGGACATTTGGTCTTCAGCACCTTGCTGTCTCCTCACATACACCCGCAACATTGTCTGTCTCCCTCGCCTTATGTCTGTTTCACCTTCCCAGCATGCTCTCTCCATCAAACGCACAACTGATCTGTCTCTCTTTACCTCGGAGTCCATCTGTTTCATTCAATTATTTCCTTACTGTTTAAATCACCTCTTCCTTTGTAGTTCTTTCCTGTTCCTACCATCTGTGACCTCACCCTTCTCTTACTTTTTCTGGTGGAAATTGAAAGAAAGTGTTTGTTTTGGCAACGTTTGGCAATTGAAGAAACACTCCACAGTTTGATTTTTACATGCTAGAGTAACTAACTTATAGTGTTCTGACCAGCCTGTGCAGAACATTATTGAGCAACAAGTCTTTTCACCATTGATTCCTGCTTCTCAATTGTGATTTCTTTGCTGGTTCCTTTAATCTATCATAGTAAATGGAATATATTTTTGTTGTGGACAGTTGATCAGCCAATACAAGCAATTTCAATATGTCAACTTGGGTGTTATCTTCTGACATATTATAGACTAAACAATTGTGAAAGAATAGAGACAATAATTTAGAAATCAAAGACTTGGGTCGACATTTTAGGTTATTCCATTCACGTTTTGCTGAGACTTAAAGCCCTGACACACCAAGCCGACGGCCAGGGACTAGTGGTGATGAAGGCCAATTTGCACTGGAACAGACAGAGACTACAGCTGACTGCCAAGTACCATGTACGTTCTGCACCTGCGTAAGAGGAAACAACTCTCCATACCAGCATTGTCATTCAACAAGGGAAACTGCATAATGTTGTTATGATACCCACAACAAACAGCGTTCACTCAATCAGCGTCAGAACCAGCCGAACAGAGCCTACCGCCCCATGCTCCATCTCTGTCAGAAAGACAGTGGACACTGGGACATGGCTAGCCGGACTGTCCCTCTCCCGGTCTGGCATCCATTCCCTCGGCAGAGAAGTCTTCCTAAAGAGGCAGCGAAGCAAATTTCACTCCCCAATGTGAGTCGAGTGCAAATGGGAGTTGCGCATGCTCATATTTAAACAGTTTACGGCATAACGTGTCATACTGAAATTTGTGAAATCCATAAAATAATAAACTTTTCTCATTACAAACCATAACAGAAGATGGAAATAATTTCAAAGACGTTTTAACTATCCATGGTTGTTTGATTGCTAACGTTAGCTCAAAACGCCATTTAACTGACAGCCTTTGTTGTGTTTGATGCTATCTATGATTGTTTGATTGCTAACCAAATACAAATACAAAGAATTACAGAGCATGCTTGATGGTTGTGTTCTGTGGTTAATTATGAGCAGTTTATCCAGCCGTTTAAACCACAGATATAGATTTCTGGCAAAAAAAAAAAAAAAAAAAAAAAAAAAAAAAAAAAAAAAAAAAAAAAAAAAAAAAAAAAAAAAAAAAAAAAAAAAAAAAAAAAAAAAAAAAAAAAAAAAAAAAAAAAAAAAAAAAAAAAAAAAAAAAAAAAAAAAAAAAAAAAAAAAAAAAAAAAAAAAAAAAAAAAAAAAAAAAAAAAAAAAAAAAAAAAAAAAAAAAAAAAAAAAAAAAAAAAAAAAAAAAAAAAAAAAAAAAAAAAAAAAAAAAAAAAAAAAAAAAAAAAAAAAAAAAAAAAAAAAAAAAAAAAAAAAAAAAAAAAAAAAAAAAAAAAAAAAAAAAAAAAAAAAAAAAAAAAAAAAAAAAAAAAAAAAAAAAAAAAAAAAAAAAAAAAAAAAAAAAAAAAAAAAAAAAAAAAAAAAAAAAAAAAAAAAAAAAAAAAAAAAAAAAAAAAAAAAAAAAAAAAAAAAAAAAAAAAAAAAAAAAAAAAAAAAAAAAAAAAAAAAAAAAAAAAAAAAAAAAAGGATAAACATGCTGAATGAAATTTTCCTATAAAATACTCCAGTGCTTTTATGACAAACAGTTATGATGATGCACTGGTCAAACACTCAACTTAAGAATATATCCGCTACCATTCAGCAGATCAAATGATTTGCTTTCCCTTTTGCACTATCAATCATTTTGTGAGAGTAACTGTCATTTCTTTCTCCAAATGGTGGACATCTTATTTGGATTGAAACCCATCCTTTCACCGCAGACAGGCTTATCATCCCTTTTCTTCACCTTCTTGTTTATTTTTCTCTCCCTCCTCTTCCTCTCCGTCCACTCAGGGCCCCGGGGCCGGTCTATCGGCCTGTCAGACAGCCAGGATCCGACGTGTCCGTCAGGGCTGAGTCAGCCTGTCACTCTCTCAATCAGTGAGTCAGTCGCTCTTCACTTTAGTCTCAACTTTGTGGAGGTAAATAGCAGCGGGGTGAGTGGTGCATGGAAAAAACATTTCCCTTTTAGCCACTGCTCACAAATGAGTGTATTAGTATTCCACACAGCGAGGCACTTTCCAGCGCTCTCTAATCGCACGTCATCGCGCAGCTTCCAACCGATGCAGAAAATCAATGACATCATAGCCACATAATTGCATGTTACCAGCAGAGGCACGAGGCCCTGGAGCCTTTGGCAAGCTTGTGTGTAAGAGAACATGTCAATGCTCTTGTGTACGCGCGTTTCTGTTCAAAAGCTTGTACACCAGCATATGTTCATTATGTGTGTAACACAGTGGCGAGCATGGGATTCATCCCCAAAGCAATGGGAGTGCTACAGTCTGCATGGCTCTCTGGTGAATTTGAGTGCTCTGCTGAATGACTGTAAAGGTAGCGGAGAATAGAGTACATTCTCACGCACTTGGTCTCCTGGGCTTCTTAATATCTGCGGGCGAACACTGCACCATCTGCACTGCTCTGAACACAGAGGAAGAGGGTGGGAGGGAGAGAGAGAGAGAGAACATTCTCATGGAGAGATAGTAGCAATGCTGAGCAGTGACCTGCCACTCTGTTTCCAATTTCAAATGCAGAACTCATCCTTGGGGACCCTCACCTTTTCTCCCCCCCCCTCTTTTCTCCCCCCTTCTTTGTCTCTTTCTTCTCTCTCTCTTCTTGGCTTCCCTCCTTCGCTCCCTCTCGCCTTTCCATCTCATCCCATCCGCTGCTCTCAATTCGCTTTTTCAATTTCGAAACGCTTTGAAGCCAATGCCAGCCACAAGATCCCCCCACCCCCCCGCTCCCCCACCGTAAAAGAACTCTGAGACTCCTTACCTTTTTTTCTCCTCTCTATATTTCTCCTTTACTGTGTCATCCATCCTCCACCTGGCCCTGCCTTATTCGCTCCATTTCTTTTTTTACTGGATGTATTGTTATTGCTTAAAAAACTAGTTCCTGGACAGGGGTGAAGTAAATCTTTTGTGACCTGGTATTCCCTGCTGGGCCTCTCCCTTTCTTTCTCTCTATCTCTCTCCCTCTTTGACTTTTTTGGTTAAGCCTCCCTCAGCCGACACAGGCACCAAGCTGTAACACGATACAGATGGAATATTGTATAAACAAAAAAAAAGCCCCCCCTAAAAGAGAATGGCCTTCTCCCCCATCCTCCCCCATCTCTGTTTTTCTGCCCTAGCTGCACCCTCTCTTGATCCTTTCTTCGTCAACAACCCGGTTTTTGTTTCAACTGCTTTGTAGTTTCCTCTAAGATGAGTCAGTGACCGGGGAGGGCGTTTTCTATGAGGTCTACGTGTCCTTGTACACTGTGTCTCACAAACCGCCCCGCTTGTTCCACACATGTCTGTCCAGTTGTCTCTCAGCCGCTCCATATATTTGGTGTTTTACAGCAAATATTTTCTCACTTTGGAGTCCTTCATGCACTTACCTCGGCAGTTCTTCTCTGTGGACCAAACAATGCATAAAATTTTAATGAGTTCAATATTTTGCATTGCTTTGACACAAAATGCATTCAGAGAACGCTTGAATTTATATTTCTGAGGTGTTGTGCATTTCTTCAGCGCAGGGTCCAAGCGTTTACTATTTCCAAACTGATTTAAGAGCAATACCATCCATACATTCATGGGGCCATCCCAGCATGCACTGAGCAAAGGGCAGGGCTCACCCTAGAGAGGTCCCCAGTTTACATTGTCACTGGGCTACATCAATATAAATGTCAAATATCAATGGCATATTAACTTTAAGTGGATATTTATTCATAGACAAAGACAATAACTGCTGATTCAATTTATGTGAATACATCAGTCAATGTTGATTTCTTAGTTATTTCATTTTGTTCGAAGAGGAAAAAAAGTTTATGGTTTGCTGAAACAGCAAGGCGAATAGAGGGAAAGGAGTATAATTCATTGTGGCATTTACCACAGAGGAAGACCACAGCCTGCTGTCTGAGATAAGACCCACCATAGCAGCTCTTATCTCACTAACCATGTCATATATTTGCACTAAACAGATACAGTATTGTGTTTTCTGTTCTGTAAGAAGAGTGCTGATAGTGACGATCAGTGGAAAGACATAAAACAGTAAAAGGACACTGTGTTTGAGGTGTGTGCAGGTAATAAACCCCACTGACCAATGACTTCCCATCCACATTACTCTACATATTACTCAGGTGGAGGCCTGATGCTCCATCCCATGGTCAACTTCAACAAACCTGTTTAGTTTTTAAAGCTGCACAATGGGGGTGGTGATGGTGCAGTGGCTATTACACTTGCCTTTGGTGTGGGAGATGTGGGTTCGACTCCCACTGTGAAACATCAACCAGTGTGTCCCTGAGCAAGACACTTAACCCCTAGTTTCTCCAGAGGTGTGCAACCTCTGATAAATGTGTAGATATCTACTGTATAGCACAATTGTAAGTTGCTTTGGATGAAGGTGTCAGCTAAATGACATGTAATGAAACAATGACATGCAGCATTGGGTCCTCATGTAATAATTTACACATAAATGAATATTTAAACTTATTAGCCACTGTGACCAAAGACTCTGTTAGGTTTTCAGAGGATGTAGGACCCAATGCAGACCCTGACAGGTAGCGTAGGTTTGCCAGACGATTTAAATAAATCACAGTCCATACCAAATGAGTGTGTCCTGATTACAGCAGGCAGAGTAACAAGCAGGTACAGGCCAAATCCACAAACTGGAACAGGAATTACAAAATACCAGGAACACCGAGAACAAAAGGGCTAGACGACACGCACTCTCACAAAGAACACACTGAACAGTAAATACAATAATCTGAGAAGAGACAAAGACAGAACAGAGACCAAATACACAGGGTCATGAGAAAATAATGAACAGGTGACACTAGACTTATAGAATTATAGAATGAGGACGCATTGTATTTCACTACATTTCTCTTCAGTCAGCTCAAAGTCCAACCAAATTCACATTCATTTCTGTAGACAAAATAATGTCGTGTGATTTAAAGTGACCATATGTAACTTTTAAATGTTTCTGAAGCTGTGTAATTTTCCATCTAATGATCATAAATGACCTGTAACAGCAAACGTGAAAGAAAGAACGCTATGTCTAGTTTTTATTTAGTTTTTATCTGCAAAGTCACAAAATGATTTACGCCAAGTAGACGGTGCTTATGTCCCCCCCTGTACTTGTGTAAAGCGTCCTTGGGTTTCATGAAATGCGCTATATAACTCTAAGTTATTACTATGTTGTGTTTTATTGCTTTGGCTTGTGACACAGTGACAGTGATAACGTTGTTACCCGGTGTAGCTCCCGATACATCCAAAGTAGGCTAAGTTACCGTATGCAACACTTGAAATGCAACGATGTATCTGTAACGTATTATTTTATTGTAAATGAATGATTCCCTGTCTTACCAAAACATTCATGAAAAAAACATATGACCTCCTTGTAACGCTAACTGCTAGACCTTTACAACAACAGGTGTGGTAAAAACACTACTGCATCTCTCCAAAGGGGACACTGAAATCATTACAAATGGAAAGTTACATATAGCCACTTTAAACGTATTGGTAATAGTATTAGTGAAAGGCAGAAAAAAAGGTTAAGGGGAAAATATCAGAAAATGCTACTTGTCATTTTAGCCGGCTGGTGTTTGATTGACGTGTATGGTGATTTGTTATGGCTTCCCTTATAATGTCCTACAAACATCATACACAATTCGACACCACTTCACTAACAAAGAGAGGTACGTCCTTTAAAAAAGCTGAGCAAACTTTATCTCTGTAGAGAATACATATTACAGCTGTCTTCCCAGACGTCCTGCTCCTCGGAGCATTCTTATTTACGCTGTGGGCTGTTCCCAGCAAGGGACACACACATTCAATTCACTTGTTTGGTACTTGTCTCCAACTGAGTGGGAGAACGGTCCTACTTTTGAATCAATGACCAATTCAATTTCATGCACCATGCTGACATTTAACCAACAGAGCCAGAAAGGTTAATGGAATTCCACATGTACGCACAGACGGCCCGTACAGTGGCTGATTGTATCACAATGCTACTTAGTGGAAAAGCCAAACTAAAAGGTGGAAATCCTCCTCCAGCTAAGCCCTATATCAGCACATTCTCACACAAGGCACACTGGATGGCAGTGCATTGCATTATCATCTGTCTGTCTGTTATCTAATACTCATGTTTGGTTTTAAAATCTCTCTCTCCCTGACTGCCATTTTTCTTCTGACTCTCTTTTGTTATCTCCCATTGGACAGCTACAAATTCCTGGGAGTGACAATGTCCTCCACATTGAGATTGGGGGACAACACCACTATTCTCAAGAAAGCACACCAAATACTTTTCTAAAGACAATGGTGCCTCTGCAAAACCGCCTTGGGAAGGAACTTGTTTAGGTAGCACATGTGTACATTCATAGTAGTAGATAGTCTATCTATCTCTCTGGATTTACATTGCAGAGATCTAAAGACCAGGTAACCATAGTCCTCAGATTGGACAGATAGTCTAGCTAGCTGTCTGGATTTACCCTGCAGAGATCTGAGGACCAGGTAACCATAGTCCTCAGATTGGACAGATAGTCTAGCTAGCTGTCTGGATTTACCCTGCAGAGATCTGAGGACCAGGTAACCATAGTCCTCAGATTGGACAGATAGTCTAGCTAGCTGTCTGGATTTACCCCTGCAGAGATCTAAAGACCAGGTAACCATAGTCCTCAGATTGGACAGATAGTCTAGCTAGCTGTCTGGATTTCTGCAGAGATCTGAGGACCAGGTAACCATAGTCCTCAGATTGGACAGATAGTCTAGCTAGCTGTCTGGATTTACCCTGCAGAGATCTGAGGACCAGGTAACCATAGTCCTCAGATTGGACAGATAGTCTAGCTAGCTGTCTGGATTTACCCTGCAGAGATCTAAAGACCAGGTAACCATAGTCCTCAGATTGGACAGATAGTCTAGCTAGCTGTCTGGATTTACCCTGCAGAGATCTGAGGACCAAGTAACCATAGTCCTCAGATTGGACAGATAGTCTAGCTAGCTGTCTGGATTTACCCTGCAGAGATCTGAGGACCAGGTAACCATAGTCCTCAGATTGGACAGATAGTCTAGCTAGCTGTCTGGATTTACCCTGCAGAGATCTAAAGAGCAGTTAACCATAGTACTCATGAATCCACCAGAGTTTAGAATGCCCATATTTTTTCATAATATGGACATTTTAAGACCCGAAGGTTTCAGGTTCCAGAACAGCACAAATCCTGAAGCTGTCCGCCTTCCTTAACACTAAAAACAGCACTGCAGGCCACTTGGCAGGTTCAATAATTATGCAATAGGCCAGATGTTTTCAATGAACAATGTCAATTTTGTCAATGTCAATTTTATTTCTATAGCACATTTAAAACAACAACAGTTGACCAAAGTGCTGAACAGGGTCAAAGTCAAATACATATATAACAAGTGTAAAGAATTACTAGAACCAAAGTAACAACACAGGGAGACAAACAACAACAGTTAAAAATATGATATGCATGGGGAGGTTATTCCAGAGTGAGGGGGCGCCCACTGCAAAGGCTCTATCGCCCCTAGTTTTTAATTTTGATCTCGGGACATCCAAGAGCAGCTGATTGGTCGACCTCAACGTTCTGACTGGAGAATGATGGCATAAAAGATCAGCCAGGTAAGATGGCGCCAAACCATTTAAGGCCTTAAAAACAAGCAATAAAATCTTAAAATCTATCCTGTAACGGACAGGTAGCCAGTGGAGGGAGGCCAAGACCGGCGTTATGTGTTCACATTTTTTGTTTTAGAACAAGAAGCAACCTGTCTTCCTCGCTGCCTTTCTGTTTGTTTGTCTGCTTGCGTGTCTTCCTTGTATTCAATCTGTCTGTCTGTCTGCCACCTCCCTGCCTCTAGAAGACCTACTCTTTTATGATCCAATTATATGACCAACGTCCTCCTCCGTCATTTCCCTCTCCACTCCAGCTGTACTTTTCTCAGCGCTATAATATGGACTTTCCATAAAGCGTGAGACTCTTGAGAATGTCTCTGATCACCTGATACCCCTGAGTTCAAACCCCTCCTGTCAGCCGCTCTGCTCCCCTTCTCTGGAACTCATCACCACCCCAACTTAGAAACATTGATTCATTCCCCCCCACCACCCCCCCATTTCAAATTGCAACTCAAAAGACATCTGTTTAAAACTGCCTATTCCACTTAAATGTCAATTGCTCTGCCTTTTTTCTGTTGTTGTTATTGTTGTATACTATTTTTGCTGTTTTTAAAATGTCTTATGTATCCCTGTACGGTGTCCTTGAATGCTGAGAAAGGCACCTTTAAATAAAATCTATTATTATTATTATTATTATTATTATTATTATACCCCTATCCTGGCTTATTTGCACTGGTTACCTGTTAAATTCAGGATCCAGTTGAAGCCATCATTGGTCGGGCGCCGGGCCTTCATCAGTGATCTGCTGCCCCTTTATGTTGTCTGCAGAGCTTTGCTCGTACTAAGCTGAAAACTAAAGGTGAAATAGCGTATGGAACGCTAATGTCACAATGTGTTAAGAGTAACAGTCTCTGTTGAAATGTTTAAAAAGCAGCGAAAGATGCGTCACATTCTCAGTTCACATTCTCAACTGTATTACTGTGTATCTTCTATGTAACATTTTTTTTCTATGTAAAACATTTTGCCATCATGTCAGTAACAGAGATAGATAATGGAAAAGGAAGAAGAAAATAAATAAATGTATATGTATATATATTGCCGTCCATCTATTCTTAGCAAGAATGCATTTTGTGACTGTGTCTGGGATAAGTGCCATATAAATAAACTTTACATACTTACATACTACTGATGTGATTTCAGCCCCAGCTCACGCCCATGGCTTGAATCACCGTAGCAAGATGGAAGCGGTGTTTGCCGCCAACACTGCCGAGCCCCAGTAGCCCCAGTGATGAGAGCAGGGTAGACACTGGGTCCCGGCTACGGTAATGCATCCGGACAGCTTGTACAAAAACACAATTACCCCAACACAAGGGAGGGGTGCTCGCCTTGTTGCTCTGATCCGTTGGCTGGCTGGAGAACTTACAGGGCACAGACAGTATACTGTGAATGGCGGGGGGGGGGTACACACACACAACCACATGTGGTACACACACATTAACAGAGTTACATTTAGCAATGCGTGAATGCCGGTATACAAGCCAGTTTGGACAAAATAAGGGATACCACACATAATTAAAGCATAACTCTCGCCAAAATGCAACCTAGAGTGTTTTTGTGAATGTACCCAAGTCAAACTTTAGTTTAAAAGCATAATTAGGACGGAGAGCCCACCTTTTAGATTCTTGAATTCGGTCAAATGGCCTGTTGAATGGGAAAAGACCCTAGGTTGCATTTTGGCGAGAGTTACGCTTTAAGGATTCAATTAAAACCAATTTATTTAACCCAAATAAATAATACTTTGAAATGCAATTAAAGCAAACAAAACTCAAAGGACAACCAAAAACAAGCCCTGCTGGCGGTGAGAATAGAGAGAGAGAGAGAGACAGAACTGTTTCTCTAACCCTCTTAAATCGGAAGCCGGAGGGGAGGACACAGGTGTGCCACACCTCTACCTCTCGGACTGCATGGAAACATACCAGAGAGCCACCCACAGAGTGGGAGGGGTCGTCACAGGCGCTCATTCTATTAAACTTTTACTTAAACATACATGTTAGTTGTTGTCAGTGTTACCAGAGACTTCAATCTGCAGTGAAGACGTTCCTGTTAAACAAGAATTATAGAGAATTTTATTACATAATTAGCAAATAAAGTTCACCTCCCTCCTTCTCTCCGGAGCCTACGCTCCATTTCTATGGCTTGCTTGCCCACACACATGACCTTTCTGTTTCTGTGGTGTGCTCACGCTCTATGGATGTCTCTCTCGCCTTCTGACTGAAAATAGCAAATATTAAAGAAAGTTTATCCCTTTTTGGTAGTCTAATGGACGAGGGTTGAGACCCAGTCCAGCGGACTTGGGCGGACCTTTTTTACATGACTTGACTGCCACCATAGTCTTGTATCTCCACAGCGCTGTAGAGTAAGGCTTCACCACACATAGGATAGGAGAAAAGAACGCTCTGTGTTGGCAGCATTTCACAGTTGTCTTGGGCGACGCTAAGCTCTGGACGCAGCAAATAGAGTTTCAGGAAGGAACTTGTGTAGGTGGAACATTCGCACATACCCCATATACATTATTAAGTTAAGTTATCTGTTCACACTATAGAGTAATGTAAGCTATTTAAATTATCTGGATACATGGTTTAACGTAATTTGCTCTTACCTGTGTATCGCCTCATGTACTTCTTCTAAAGCAATCCTCAAAATCGTCCCTGTGAGAACCAAGCAGGTCTTCCTTATTGCATATCTAAATGTTCTTTAAAACTTGCCATTTTTAGCATGTAGCTTGCTAGCTCGAAGTCTGTTGTTGTTTTCTGAAGGTAGGTGAGGGGGCCGGGGTGTCAGGCCCACATAATCCAGGTCACTGTATCTGTCTTTTCCCTTAACTGTGAGAAGGCATTTAAAGAGGAGATATGAGGGCCTACCGATGCTTCATAGCTGTAATGTCCTGTTGAATGTACTGTTTATATAAGCTGCAGATCAATATGCACTCTCTGCTTCACAAGTGTATTTTTATGTCTGATTAGTGTAACACATGTTTGTGATGAATCTGCTGCACCTGTGTGAGAAATTTCCAGTCAATCGGATTTGATAGGCCACGCCCCCATGGGGCCACCATGGGGCCGATTGGGTTCATATTTCTATAGAGGCACATGCACACTGTTTCCAGTTATTCCCCCAAGTCCCGCCAAGGCGGCACGGCAGACAACAAATAATAAAAATAAGAAGAAGAAGAAGAAGAAGAATATCTAAAACAGACAAACATAGGAGGGTTCTGCCGCTTTGTGGTTTGAACCCTAATAAATGAAGTAGGTAAAAACTGCATTTAAAAAAATTTCACATTAGGAATATTGCACATTGGTTTAGAAACATTCAACTTGTGAGTTTTTGTCCGACCATAGTTGTGATTGCTGTGGGGGAGAAGCTGTGTTTGAGTCTGTTTATCCAAGTTTTGAGTGATCTGTATTGCTTTCTAGAGGGAAGCAAGCAATGTATTTGTGATAACTCAAAAAACTTGAACTAGTACAAGGTTGAATTTAAAATAATAATAAGAATTTAATGAAAGCAGTAACTGTACACATTAATGAAAAGATGGTATATATTGTGAAAAGGGGTCAAAGTATTTTCAGATTGACATTTGGCTGTTTGGCTAAGTAGATGCACTCTACAGTCCTGCCGGATGCACAGACAAATCCTAACCTTTGTACTCAGTGTTAATGGCTGAGGGGCAGAACAGGAGAGCTTCAGGAATATATAGGAGCTCATATGCTAAAACAATAAGGAGTGGTAACAATCCTGCAGCTCAGCAGGTCAGTGGATCGATGCGCGGGGATTACATGGTGCAACGTGAATGTCGATAGGTCAAGAGACATACTCGCTAATGAAGCTGAGTTATGACTCATTCATTTGGCTGCTGGACACACACACTATCTGCTATTATACAACTTTGTTTTTTTTCTCTCTCTCTCTCTCTCTTTGCTAGGAAGTGAGGTGGAGGTGTGCAGAGCTCTGTGCTACCTTTACCCAGCTTTTTCTTCTTAAAAAGCTTTTCTTTTCTTGTCTTTCATCCCAGCGAGGTGTAGAGATAAATGTTCTTGGAAAGTTGTTTAAGTGGTTAGATCCGGAGCAGGGTGAGTCGGGCAGGGAGGCCGTAGCTGGCCAGTATGGCCTTGCAGTTGAGAGGAGGAAGGGATGCTTTCGCTTCCCCCATGGAATAAGCTGTGTGCCTGGAAGCAGGGCTATGGGGCCCCCCCACCACCCTCTGGAAAAAGATACAGGACAATCAGATTCAGAACCAACAGACGAAAAAACAGCTTTTCCCCCCCAGGCAGTCAAAAGCACAAACCCTCCTCTCCATCTCCTCTTTCTGTTAACACTTAAATAAACCCTAAAACGTGAAAGAGCATGTATATATATATATATATATATATATATATATATATATGCATGTATATGTGCCACCTTTTCGTATTTATTTATCTTGATTGTTATATTTTACTATTGAAATTCTTGTTTGTTGTTATTTTAAATTTTACTATTTCAATTTTATATTTCTGTTTATCTGTGATGTAACTGTTATATTGACAGCTGCTGAATTGCGTTTCATTGTTGAAAACAATGACATTAAAGATCTATTCTATTCTTATGGGGATTTAATCGTTGAAGAGTGTAATGATATGTGTACTGGAACTTTGCAGAACCTACCTGGATCTCTTTGTCCCAAAAGGACTTGCCCATATTGTTTAGGAGCTAAGTAAGACTGTTTCCAAAATGGCCTCTGGGTGGCCCCCAGGGTGGGCGGCCTGCCAGTGGACTAATGTTCTGGGGAACAGTTGGTCTAGTACTATGCAGATTTACAGAGACAGGGGAGCTACCGCAGAGCTCTCTTCTTCCGAAAAAAAGAAATGGGTGAGATTTTAAAAATGTTCTAATGAGTATGTTAATAAAAGGTTGTGACTGTTGTTCTTGTCCAAAGTCTAAAAGAGTCTTGTAAACGGACTAAAGACCTGTTAGGGTTCAATTGTGCAGAAGGATCCAACATATTGCATACCTGGTAGATCAATATTTGATAATCTTTACTTTCTGCGGGACATGATGGACTTAGCTGGTCTGTCAACCAGAAATGTTGGCCTGCTAGCATTAGATCAAGAAAAAGCTTTTGACAGGGTGGATCATGGGTATTTGTTTAAATGGTTGTCTGTTTTTGGTTGTGGGAAACATTTCATTGCAGGAGTAAAAATGTTGGGTATGTTGGGGCCTCTTGTTTAGTCAAGGTGAGAGGTGGGCTGAGTAGGCCTGTCATGGTGGGGCCAGGGGTCCATCAGGGACTTCCTCTCTCAGGCCAGTTGTACACGCTGGATCCTGAACCATTACTAGCACTGGTGGTGAGAGGGGTGAGAGGGACCGAGCTAGGTTTTTTTTTATACCTTTTCCGCTGCTGATGACGATTCAGTCATAGTTAAAGATAAGTAAGTTGTACAAGCTTTGGAATGTAGCCTTCATTTATTTGAGACAGCCTCCTACTAAAGGTAAATTGAGTGAGGCTTTCTTATGTGGTAAATGGAGCCAAGACATGGTACCTAATTTGGACAAGAGGGGCTAAATATGTTGGGAATATACCTGGGCTAGGAAGGATGGTTCTAAAGAACTGGGAAGAAGTGCTGAAGGTTGTGAATGGAAGGCTGTTCAAGGGAAAGGTGTCTTATCAATAACGGGTGCTAATTGTTAACAACCTAGTGGCATCACCCCTGTGGCACCGACTGGCAGTCTTGGTTCCTCCTCAGGGGGTATTAGGGGGGTCCAACCCCCTAATACCCCCCGGATGAGACTTGGACCCTCCCAAAAGGGATGAAAATAATAGTTTAGGGGTGGTACTAAAAAAATGTAATGAAATATAATATAATATAATAAGCATAACCAAAATTGCATGTATTTAAATGCAGTATTACCATCACATACTAACAATTCAGGAAATAATATAATGAAATACGATTTTCAAACCCTCACTCCCCTTTGGGCTGTACCATGTCTCTGGTACGTTCAGACTATGTTCTTTGGGATGGTTCTTGGTTATCACTTCACTAGCTGTCAAAACGTACGTACCGGTACGGGCGCAGGCGCTGGTGTGTCAGCGAAATTAAGAGTAAGTGGCTGAATCCACTTTAATCTCTGCCTCTGGTTTTGACTGCCATGTATATCATCATGCGTGTTGTTTTGTGGTAAATGTTATGAGCAGCTCGTCATCTGAAACAGGTTTCAACTGTCTTAATTTGGTTGGTCAAAGTGTTTCTCTCATCTATAATGAAGTTATAGTCTAGCTAGTTAAAAGTTCATGCAACTCCTGCAGCTCTCTGTACCAAGCAAATGTTGTCCGTATCTTGGTAACTAAGCCTTGAATGGTTGCATTAATGCAAGCAGTTTATTTCTCATGGACAATGTTGTTGGATTAATTATTTCCTGATGACCCAGACAGGACGGAGTATGGCGGAGTTCCCGGCTGTCTATTGGGAGATGTTGAAAATGTAGTCACTTTTTTCCAAGCGCAGAAGGTAGAGACCCATCATCAACCGGCTGATTCCAGTGCAGTCAGACACTGTTTAAAGGTGTTTAATGGCAGGTGGTGCGATCCCACTTGGCCAATTAAAGGAAATGTTTTGTATGCTGCATTGGTGACGATTAGGTACCTCTGGGCTTTGAAAGATGTAAGGGAGCATCAGTGGCAGGCAGTGCTTAGAGAATGGCAGGCTAGGCCACAGGTGGAGGAAAGAAAGATCAGGGGATCTGCGGTGGAGGGTTAGTGTGTGGTAGAGCGAGGGAGATGTGAGAGAGTGACGGCGATTAGCTTTGGAGCGAGTAGCGACTCTAGAGTCCTAGTGACAGAAACAAAGTGTCTCCCCTGTTCTTTCTGACCACAGTTGGAAATCTGTAGCAGGAGAAGTTAACCCTCTCCTTGGTTTCATGATGTTTATGGAGAAGGACAACCAGGAAATGAGTCGGGGGGAAATCAAGGGGGTAATCCTCTCCTCTTTAAACGGAACTCCTATGGCGCCATTTGATGCTAATAAGCCATCACCTGGCGTAAGCATCCCATTGACTCCCATTCATTTTGGCGCCACTTTGATAGCAAATAACTTTCCATCTGAAGCGTTTAAAGACTCTATTTGTCTGTTTATTTCTAAAGAAACACAACAATGTATAAAAGGCTCCGTTACCTTGTAGCTCACGTTATGGCTACGTAGCAGACGTTTTTATAAAAATAGGCTAACGATTGTGTCATAACCACGTAACTTACTGTCCCATAGTCGACAAATCACCGTATTGTCAGGAGAAGCTCGCAGACAGTTTGGACTTCCATCAGCTGTTTAGGTTTAATTACTAATTAATTAGCATGTTAGTTAGCAGTAATTAGCCTGTGCCTATCTAAATGTTAACTAGAATGTTAATTAACAGTAATTAGCCTGTGTCTATGTTATCTCCTAACATATACCTACCTCTCCGTCTCTGCTGATTGCGAATGATTGAGATTTCTCTTGCACAGCTACCAGAAGACTTACAAATTTCAGACAGGTTGCTCACGTCACATCTACGTCTTTAAGTTCAGTTGGAGGCTGCGCAGTAACGCTCAGCCATCACCGGGAAAGAGCTTCTAGTAGACTTCACTGGTCTCCGTCCAGACCAACGGGATCTGTTGGTCCATTTCTTTAACTGTCTATGGGGGAAATGTTACACTACAAAGCCACGGGCGAGCAACGTGCATCGGAGCAACATGTAGTTACATTTTTCGAGAAGTGCACGTCAGGCTACGGCGTAGATTTTTGTCTTCAAGTACCTACGCATGTAGCAATAGCGTAGACTTTACGCAGAAGTATGAACCAGCCTCAAGAAGGAAGGCCTCAATACTAGACATGTGGTCTAGTATTTGGACAGGCCAAGCTGGTCTCATGGCTTACAAGGAGAGACCAGGTGAGGGGGTTGGCCTGTGGACCTAGCGTTGCTGTTCAGGGGTTCTTAGGGCCTTTGGTAAATGATATTGTGGTGCGGTGGGGCAGTTGGGGAGGGGGGCTTGTCTAATGGGGGCTGGTTCGGATGAAACTGCTATGTCATGTTTTACTGTGTGTTGTATATGGATATGGGGGCTGGGTTGTTAGTTTCTCAGTGGGGGGTTGTGGTGTATGCAAGGCAAATAATATATATCATAATAACAATAGTAATAAGCTGGGTTCAAGTGTATAGGTTGTAATTTAGCTGTAATGGTGTTTTTATAAGTGAGCTGTTTCTTTAAAGAACTTCCAAAGCATTTTATTATTTCTCTCATTTTCTTTCTTTCCCCTTTTTCTCTCAACTTTCCATCTTTCTCACTCGTTCTTGCTTTGTTTTTTTCCTTCTTTCTCAGTTTTTCTTTCTTTCTTCACTTCTCACACACTTACTTCTCTTTACTCTTTATTTTTCTGTATTCCTCTTCCTGCAGCTGTCTCTGTCACATTTCCACATTACCATCAAGCTCTCCCTCTTTTTGTTTTTATCTTCTTTCTTTCTCTCCTGAGCTCCCTCTCAATGTTCTCAAGTTACTTGTAACCAAATCTCAGGGTTCTCCATTTCCTTCCTGCTAATACCCACCTAATACCCCTTCCCACACTCATACGCACACACATGCGCGCACACACACACACACACACACACACACACACACCAGTCTAAGCATCCACACAAAGTTCAATCTATGACCAAGCGGTCCAGATTTTCGCAGCAGCCACTGTCTGTGGTACAAAGCCCTGTCATCTCAGCGCCATTGATTCCTACTGAAGGCTTATTCCTGACAGCTGATGGGGAAAATGTCATTCCAAAAGATATCACAAAATCCTAGCTATTTCTAACCAACTGCACCAAAGTTGAGAAGAGGACTCTTGAAGATTTTTTACTTATTTGACTTCTGCTGTATATTTCTCAACAGACTGCAGTCTGTATGTCTATAACATATCGACAATACAATAATGTGACAGGATTGAAGCACTTTGACTTTTTTTTAGAGAGATGCAATGGAGGATTGTGGGGGGGAAGCTGTCATCTGTTCAATACTGGGCCAAATTGCCGCTTTTAGCACTGCTTTCCTAACCACTCTCTCACTAGACTCTAAAACACTCTAACTCTTTCATCAGGAAATGGTGAGTTTCTCTTGTTCTTAACCTTTATTTTGCCTTTCCACTCAGCTGCATTATCAGGGTCTGCTCACATAAACACCTGCCAAGATGGTGATAGAGTGGTTGAAATGTTCCTCCCTTTTAGCCGTAACCCATTTGTGTATGTTTGTGCATTAGCCTGTGTGTTTTTGCTGGCTCGTAGGATTGTGGAGTTGTGTGTCAGACTATGAGTTTCAGGTTTATGTTACAAATTGTATGTGTGCTGTATTACCCAGAGCCCAATTTCCATGCATGCTATGAAGAGAATAAATGGACAGGCAGAGGGATAGAGAAGGACGAAATGGCATTTCCAGCTGAGATTTAAGCCTTTGTTAAGGCCATTAAAAGTGAACACAATACTTTATCCTCCAAACAGTCAGCCCACATGCTGGATTTCTCTGAAATCATAGCAAAGCAGAAGAAACAGAGGCATTTTTACAGGATAATAATACACAGACTGGAGACGAATGAAAAGAAAAACAACATTAAGTGTTTGTAAGTTGTTTGTAAACTATTCCCTTGTTTTGATGGTGATGGTCATTTTACATTTTTAGCCAAAATCGCCTTTTTTTTCTTGCATTTGTCTCATCTGTGCATGCGTGTGTGTGTGTGTGTGTGTGATCTAAATTATGCTAGAACAGAAATTAGAAGATCAAAAGAGCAACACATGAACTGAATGGAGTAATGTCCACTTAAATGTTAGGTACTGATAATGAGAAGCCAGCTGCCTTTTTGTGACTCCCTGAACTTTGACATTGACCGGAGCCTGGTCTACATCCTGAAGCTTTCCATGAGTTTCTACTGGTCTCTACCTCTAGGGGCAACCAACACAGTCTAATGACCAGGTGTGTCATTATCCCTTTCAGTCAATTTCTGATGTGTACATGTCTGGAGACAGTAACTTCAAAATAAAAGTCAACACCTTTAAAAAAGAAAAAGAAAAAAAAAAAGAATCAAACTTCTTTTAGCTCCTCAGCAGTAGGGTTGGGTACCGTACTACGGGAATAGTGGGAATTGGACCGGATTAGAATACAAAAACAATAGTCCAGGAAGAGAGAAAGGCACGACTTGTACAAAATCATTTGAATCCCAAAATGACACCAAGGTAACACTGGTGACAACCAACATTACAAAATAGGGCTGGACAATATGAGCTGAAATCTAAATCTCAATTTAATCAAATCACATTATTACATTTTAAGGTGTGTACTGTAACTGTAACTTTTAAAAGTGGCATATACTTTTCAAATGAAAGACTGCATATCTTATCTTTGGGATTTTAAAAACAATTGAAGGAAACACACAGATAAACTATTAACATGTATGTTTTTTTATATTAAATCTGAGAGGTTTTGAGTTACTTTTTCAATGAATCGTCCAGCTTTATTGCAAAAGTACAAGTCAAACCTATATATAAAATGTTTTGTTCTAGGTTATCGCTCTGACTTGTGATTTTAAATCAGGACTGGTTGCTTTTTTGACAGCACCGGTATTTACCTCCAGGAAGACAAATTCTTTGAGAAGAAACAAAACCCTCACAATGTTTCCCAATCAATGTGTGTGTGTGTGTGTGTGTGTTTGTGTGTGTTTGTTTGTTTAGTTGAAGGCCAACCAGTGTCCGCCGCCATGCCAGGTCCTCTGGGACTGATGGTGGACAATGCACAATAGAGTGCTGACTTGATTTCCTATTACCTGCGCTGGAGGGACTCTTTTGTCTGTGGATGGCCACCATAATGGAGTGTAATGAGAGAATTGAGGTGTTTGCGGAGGAGTAGTTCTGTGCAACAAGAGGTCCAATTTCTTCTCTCTAAATTTGTTTGTGCCTCCCCTCCCGAACCCGTTTCCTCTTTGTCTCAGCTCCTAATAGTGTCAACACATAAAGAGATAGCCAGAGAGATTATGTGTTGGTGTTTGTGTGTGTGTGTGTGTGTGTGTGTGTGTGTGTGTGTGTGTGTGTGAGTGTGAGAGAGAGAGAGAGAGAGAGAGAGAAAGAGGGTGTAGGCCTACATGCAAATGTGTGTGCGTTGGTGTGTTACTTTGATTTTTCTGGTCTCTCTTGTCTCTATCAGTTTCTGAGATCAAACCACATTTTCTCATCTCCTCCTCTTTTCCACACTATCTCCCTCCCTCTCTCTCTCTCTCTCTCTCTCTCTTCATCCTCCCACTGTCTCTGTCTCTCTCTTTTTCCACTCCATTCCTGTGGGGCGTCTTTGGGTGTATCTTTCCTGTTTTCCTCGCCCCCATCCAATGCAATTTTCTCTTTATCAACATTTGATTTCCACCGAGTGAGTTGTCCTCTGCACAGGCAGCAACAACAGAGACGGGGGCATGGCAAAGCAAATACTGTTTATCTAACTTCCCTCTCCTCTTTTTCCAGATCTTTGATTTCTCTTTATCTCCTTCCACCTCTCCTTTTCTTCTCACTCACTCTGTCTCTCTACCAAAATGCAAATGGGAAACAAAGTTTTTGGGTGTTTTCTGAAACGAGGGATGCTCTCAGACCGAACCGGCTTCCACACATTGGCTGGGCTATTGTTCTTACATATGCATACACAACATGTACTCGTGAAAAGAAGTGGCTTTGTTATTTTACCTTTATTTAAAAGAAGAGAAAGAGACTCATTGAGATTAAAAAATCGCTGTGAGTGTCCTGGCTAAGACCACACAAACATACAAACAGAAATACATAAAAACACTAAAGACATAAAACCACTGAAACAGAAAATCCCTCAAAGTCAATCACAATCCTAAAGACATCAGGCAAAACATCTGCAGCCAGATGTGGCTCCCTCCAAGTCAATCAACATCCTCTTAAAAGCGACCAATGAGAGCAGCTCAGTGATCTTCATGGATTTCTGTAACTTGTTCCAGCTAGAGGGAACCCCTTCCCCCTAGCTCAGTTCTAACCTTTGGACCAGACAGAAGGAAAAGATCCTGGGAACCAAGATCATAAGTCCTGCTACTATTTACACTGATATAGGTCAGAAGGTAGGATGGAAGGAGACCTAAAATAATGAAGATATGGCAGTAAACTGGGGTTAGGTCTCTACTGCAGAGCTAGTTAGCCGGGCGTACCAACGTTTGCAGCTTACATTAGAGACAATGACTACACTGCTTAATTACAACATGCAAACCTATTTGGCAGGCTCATAGATGCTCTTCAGGGGAGGGGTTTAGGGAAAATGTAGAGTTTACAGTTCATTTACATTCCTGTTTTTTAGGTCTATTTGCCATCCTTGATTGCCCCCCACCCCACCCCACACGCACACACACGCACACACACACACACACACACACACACACACACACACACACATACACACACACACACAGACACACACACACACACACACACACACACACTGGCTGCAGAGCCCTCTTTGGACTCATTCTCCCTAAAAGAAAATGTCCCTCTCTCATTTTGCTCGCCTAAAGACATCCATTGTGACAAATTCATAATTCAAAGTCCTTTTAATGATGTGATTAAAAAGTCATTTTGAGCTTCTTTGCAACCCCTCCCACTCCCACCCTGATGCGCGCACACACACACACACACACACACACGTTTTTTTAAAATAACACAATTTTTTTCTCTATCCTCCCCTCTACATCTTGGTCTGCAGAATAAAAGTTTCTAATTTGCTCTTAATGAAGGCTAACTCCTAATGACGCCCGTCTACCCCTCCCCCTGCTTTTGCTCCTCTCCTGAGCAGCTTTGACGTTTTGCAGTGGATCATTTGTTGCCCCATGTTTGGAGACAGAAGTCCTCCAGGAGAAAGGCTAATGGTGGCTGCCCATTGGAGTTTATTATTAGGCTAGGTTATGGTTTACATTTAACTCTCTGAACCCTAAGGCCATTTTTACAGTTTATTGTCCGTCTGGATTTATTTTATAAAAAAGCTTGTAAAACATCAACCCTGTTGTCTACAGTCAAGATATGAACATGATTTTTTTTTAGGACAAACTGGGTTATTAGAATATTTGGGTTGGAGTGAGGTCACTTGTATGTTAAAAATGGTTGTAGGACCTTAAAGACAAATAAATAAATAAAACAGAACATGACTCTTCCAGATATGTATTGATATCACAGACAGATAAGTAATACATAAGCCATTTTCCTTTCTAAAACACTTCTCATATGTCTTGGGAGTCACACTGTGAAGAAATAATCATTATAACTTATACAGTTGACAAAATACAGACATTTTTGTTCTCATGACATTTACTTATGCCAATAATCAACATAATAATGTCATATGTATTGATATTACACCCACAGCAATGCTACACAAGCAAATGCGTGTCTAAAATTGTGCTCCTCTTGGCCTTCCATACAGCCTATTGGCTTTTTTGTACCCTCTGGCCTTCCATACAAGAGGGTGACGTTGTCTCCCATATATGGGCATGCTGGGGCCTGTATTTAATGTGAGTTCCCCCAGCCTGCCTATGGCCCCCCAGTGGCTAGAAATGGTGATAGGTGTAAACCGAGCCCTGGGTATCCTGCTCTGTCTTTGAGAAAATGAAAGCTCAGATTGTTCCTTATGAGGTCATAAGGGGCAAGGTTACCTCCCCTTTCTCTGCTTTGACCGGCTAGAGAATTTCGCCCCCAGAAATGGTACATACTAAGGGAAGCTCATTGTGGGACTGGCTCTAGTGGCTGGAATTCTGGACCAAGGCTGGATTCTGGGAAAGAGACTTCAGATACAGTATTAGGAGACCACTAAGGTCTATATAAAAGAGACTTCAGATACAGTATTAGGGGACCACTAAGGTCTATATAAAAGAGACTTCAGATACAGTATTAGGGGACCACTAAGGTCTATATAAAAGAGACTTCAGATACAGTATTAGGGACCACTAAGGTCTATATAAAAGAGACTTCAGATACAGTATTAGGGACCACTAAGGTCTATATAAAAGAGACTTCAGATACAGTATTAGGGGACCACTAAGGTCTATATAAAAGAGACTTCAGATACAGTATTAGGGGACCACTAAGGTCTATATAAAAGAGACTTCAGATACAGTATTAGGGACCACTAAGGTCTATATAAAAGAGACTTCAGATACAGTATCAGGGGACCACTAAGGTCTATATAAAAGAGACTTCAGATACAGTATTAGGGACCACTAAGGTCTATATAAAAGAGACTTCAGATACAGTATTAGGGACCACTAAGGTCTATATAAAAGAGACTTCAGATACAGTATTAGGGACCACTAAGGTCTATATAAAGAGACCCCAGATACAGTATTAGGGACCACTAAGGTCTATATAAAAGAGACTTCAGATACAGTATTAGGGGACCACTAAGGTCTATATAAAAGAGACTTCAGATACAGTATTAGGGACCACTAAGGTCTATATAAAGAGACTTCAGATACAGTATTAGGGGACCACTAAGGTCTATATAAAAGAGACTTCAGATACAGTATTAGGGACCACTAAGGTCTATATAAAGAGACTTCAGATACAGTATTAGGGACCACTAAGGTCTATATAAAAGCAACCAAAGAGCACTATGTCATGGTACCTTTTTCCACTTTCACTTCCTTGAAGTTTAAAGTTCCTTTGACTCTTCATTCTGTCTGTCGGTCTGTCTATTTACTGTCTGGATGTGTGTCTGTCTAGGTCGGTAGTTCAGGTTTCCATAAACCGTTTATGACAGTTCTTAAGTTCTTATCGAGTTGGCTACTTACAGTAAATAAATAACAGATTCAAGAGCATTAGGACTGAAACCACATTTTTTGTGCCATTATTACATCACTCCTGTCTTTTTTACACTTTTAGCTACTGTCTGCTATATTACAGAACGACTCCTGTTGACACACACATAACCGTGATGTTGTCAGAAGAGCCACAGCTTCACACTTCACTTTGATTAGCATTAGAAAAGCCTTTTTCCCCAATTCTATAAAAGTTGGACCAAGTTCTTATATACAACCCTTCATATGAATCAAGGCCACAACCTATGGTAGTGTATGCTAATGACAAAGTGCATACCTTTCAAAATAAATACTATTAAAACAATATATTGTGTCACAATACATATCACAGCCCAGTGAACAAAACCAATAAAAAACTAGACTATCTATAGTGTATATTTCACAGACAAGAGCTATGCTGTGTGTGTGTGTGTGTGTGTGTGTGTGTGTGTGTGTGTGTGTGTGTGTGTGTGTGTGTGTGTGTGTGTGTGTGTGTGCGTGTGTGCGTGTGTGCGTGCGTGTGTGTGTGTGTGTGCGTGCGTGTTGGCTAAGGTCAGGCTCATAGGTTTGGAGGAAGCTGTCACAGGGCAAATGTTTTAGACTGGGGAATTCATCAGCTTCTCTTATCACAAACCAGCCTCCTGACTGTCAAGGGTGTGTGTGTGGTTGTGTGTGTGAGTGTGTGTGTCTATACATAAGGGTGTAACTATGTGCATCACTATCCAAGGCAGCATTAGTCCCTGCAGCCTACTATACAATTGTATTTCTATATTTCTGTATCGCTTTTTCCATCTGTGTGTATCTCTGTGAATATGAGTGGATGTGTGTTGAGAAACAGATCCGTGGGCACACTAGCTATTATGGAGCCGACAGAGCCAGGGAACTCCATTAATAAAACAGGCAGAGGCAGCCGGAGGTGGGTCCCTCGATAGCTGGCCTGGCTTTTTCCACTGTGTGTGTGTGTGTGTGTGTGTGTGTGTGTGTGTGTGATAAAAGCAGATCTGTCATTGAGGGAAGACCACATTGGGTTGGTTGGAATAATACAGTTACAGCAACCCCCTGCTACCAGCACCACCCTGCTGTCCCTGTGTGGTCCTCTGACTCATCTTGCACACTCTCCCTCACACTCACACACACACACACACACACACACACACACACACACACACACACACACACACACACACACACACACACAGAGTGACTGGTCATATGCCAGCTGCTGGCAGAGCTGTGTTTGTATCTAAAGAAAGATTGTGGTTTGCCAGTGTGGTAGAGAAGGTCTGTGTGGGCATGTCAAGGTGAATTGTATGTGTGTGTGTGTGTGTGTGTGTGTGGGTGTGAGAGAGAAAGAAGTGGACAGTTGTGTATTTGTGTGTTTCCTGCGTCCAGTCTTGCTGAAGGGTTAAAATAAGACGAAGCAGGAAAGGGATAAGGAAACAATCCATCCTGCAGGATGTAGCGTAAAAGACAAACACACACACACACACACACACACACACACACGTTGAAGCACACATGAAAACTGTGCATGTGCCCAAAAACGCAGACTCGCAATATGTTCTCCCGCTGCCCACCCACACATCAACAAAGACATTTATTCCTGTCTTCCCATAATGATCAATAGATGTCAAGACGCGCATATAGCGTACGCAAACACACACACACACATTGCTTTGTAACTCTGACTTTCACCCTCTCTCCACTGCCAAAAAAAATGTAGCAACTTGTCCGACATAAGAGGTGAGCGTTGGGCCGTGATGGAGCACTGCAAAACAACACCATTAAAATAAATGGTCAGGCTGTCACAGCATCAATTACCTAAACTGACAGCCTCTCTCTCTCACACACACACACAGATCAAGCTAACTTTATTTCTCCTCCATCTAAACTCAACTGCTCATTCTCCACCTCCTCCCACCTCCCCATTGGTCCTCTTGCTTTCTCTCTCTCTCTCTCTGTCTCTCTCTCTCTCTTTCTCTCTTTCTCCATTTTATTTTATCTTCTATGGAATGCTCATTATCTCTCTCAGGGAACAGTTGTGTTTTTCTGATCAATCCCTCCTGTCTTTTTCCTTTATCTTCCCCTCCTTCATTTGTCTTTTTTCCCTCTTTCAATCTCCGACATGCCCATTTGGCCTTAGACATGGACTAATTGCTATCACAGCTTATCAGACCGCTGCTTTGGCCCCACTGTTCTGGCCTGGCCTGCCCGCTGCGTGTGTTTATGTCTATGTGTGTGTGTGTGTGTGTGTGTGTGTGTGTGTGTGTGTGTGTGTGTGTGTGTGTGTGTGTGTGTGAGTGAGAGAGTTGCTTGGTTGGTGGGAAATAGGCTCAGTCATGGTTGAAGTGACGGTGCCAAATCTAAACATGAGTTTTTAAAGATGAAGGCCACAGTAGAAGCAGCACCTGGTGCCAGCTGTTTTTACCCTCTCTCTCTCTCTTTATATCACACTCTCTTTGGCCTCTAGTTTCACGGCAGTACTGTGGAGGTAACAGTACTGCAGTGTATGTTCACTCTGGTCTCATAGGTGTGTTATGAATATTCCACCTGATCCCAATCTGGATCATAATACTCATATGTTAAGTAACAGCTTTTCACTGTTTTCACGCTGCATTTCGGACCCCCTTGACATTGTTCATCTTAAAGGACAGTTCTGGCCATTTTTTACATTAATCTTGTTCGTCATAAATATGCGTGTACTTTCGATTGAATAAACCTCGACCTGAATCGGTGCAGGCAACACGTGCTGTGTATATGCCGTCAATGCCGTCAAGAGCATGTCAAACCTGTAGGTGGCAGTGTAACGACAATCTCAAGTCCACGTTAGCCAATCAGAATCCCGACTATAGCAACAACAACAACCAATCACATCCTCTCTTCCTCACTTCCTCGGCTGCCTAAACCTCCGTTTGTCTCAGTTTACATGCAGTCGTGCAAACGAAGATTTCCAAAATCTCCCTCCATCCGGAGTTTTTAGAAAGACTTGTTTTCAGAGGCAAATTCTCCGTTTGCGTGGAAATGAAGGGAAAAGTTTCCGTTTGTCAAAATAACCATGGACGGGTAAACATGGCTTTACTCGCAGTTAGAAATGGGCGGGCTCAGTTTGATCACACAGTGCTGTGCACCAATAAGAGCCTGGGGAACAGCATAAATATCCTGCATATTCCATTGCATTTTTTAAGAAAATGTGCCGCATAATCAAGGAGTTTTAACTGCAAGAATCACAAAAAAAACTCTGAATACAGTAGTAGAAAAGTAGCAAATCCTCACGTTGGACAGGAACTTTAAATGTGATTGTATCTTATTTAGTTGTAAATATGGAGTGGTATACTGTACAGTAATATTTGTGTTTTTAGGAGCAGTGTTCCCCATCAGAGCTGTAGTTACACATCTGTTTGTCTGCTTGTCTGGAGGTTAATGGATCTCAATGGTGAAGATGTTCATATCAGTAGCTGATTCAGCTGCTACAGCACACACACACACACACTTTCTTTGCACATATTGTTGCTGGTCTTCCCTCTTGGACCACACCATGAAACCAGAGGACCAAGTCTTTCTGTCTGTCTCTCCAGTAACCCCGTCCTCTAACAGCTGCAGCTTTTACTGTACCCATTCAACATGATGTAGTCAGCAGCACAATGTGTGTTTGTGTGTGAGCATGTGTGACGGTGACCTAATTGCAGGGAGCTGGGGTTGGCCATTTCCTCTGTTTATTTTCTTGTCATTAGCAGTGCTCAGAGGGGAAAGGCAGTTCCTACTCTTGGTCATTTGGAGAGTCAGTTGACATCTCACTGGAGATGAAGGTTAGAGGAAGCAAACTAAAAGCCCTCTTTACTGGGATTAGAAAAACAGGCTAATAGGCTAATAAAATATTAGCCACGCTCCTCTCTTAAATTACTTGTTGCTTTTAGCTGATGCCCAATACCAGGCGGGAGTGTGTTGGAGTTATCCCACAATGTACTGTATATGTTTTTAAATCCTTTAATGTGTTCTAATAAGACTGTAAAGACATCTTATATGTGTTGTAAATCTGAAATAAAGTTTGTAGTTAAAGGTGCTGTAGGTAGGATTGTGAAGATTGACAATTTCTCAGTCCCTTGACAGTGATTGACAAACTTAATTACATTCTGATATTATTATAAGTAATAACGTATCATAACATAACACATAATTTGTTAGTGCCCGAGCACCAACAATTCTTCTTCTTTTTCCCAATGAATCACATTTTTGAGGGGCTAAATGTGTGTGACAATGCATCAGAACCCGTGTCTTTTTTATATTTTATGGGTCTCATGCTTAGGTGTAACAAAAAGGCTTGAAAGCCCCCCCTACAAAAGAAGTAGCCCCTACAGTGCGTTTTTCTCTATAGATAGATGTATGAAATGTGGTGGGCATATGTATCATGTCCAGACTTAAAAAGCATCCCAGGAAGTCAGCCAATGTTCTGTGCATTTTTTTGACGTTTTCAAAAATTTGGTATCCACCTGCTCAGCAGATACATACACACACATTTACACTCCGATGGGGCAGCGTCGGGGGGGCAACTCGAACCACCAACCTTCTGATTGGCAGGCGACCCTTTGTACTTTAACAAACTCCTGCAGATTTATCACGCCTGTCTTAAAAATTGGTCAGCACAATCTAATCACAATGTTGATGTTTAATTCTTAATTTAAGTCTTTTTTTTATTCTAAAACCAATTTGTTATGCTCTAATTAGCCTTGGAAGAAACACTCAAATACTATTTCCGGCATACGCTAGTTAGCTTCGCGTGCTAATGATCGCAGGTTACATTAGAGCAGATTGATTTAAATAGATCAAACTAACTGAGAAAACGTTAGGAGATAAGGAAAATAAGGAGAAATCAAAAGCTTGACAGGCCTGCTGTGCCTATACAGTTGCTGAGCAATGATTGGAAAATCCCTGTGTGGGGGGGATAGATAACAAACTCGCGCTCAGATGATGAAACACGTTGCAAACAACCCCACCATGGCCAATGATAGCCAACATCAAGAAAATACAGCCCAAGCAGCAACACAAATTACTAGAGGAAACAACGTTAAATTAGGAAAAGACTCCTCAAATGCTTCCATGCTAGCAGGAATAAATGAAAACTATCGACTCGCACCAAGATCATCTGCAAATTATACACAAAGAGGACTCTCTGTGGACAGGACTAGAATTATCAGACTACAAGTTTGCTGAAAATTGCTGGATAATTGGGGCCCTCTCAGGTTGAGGGGGGAAGTCATTGACATGGTTGAATAACAATTGAAGGGCTTTTCCACTGAAAATACAATTTTCTTTCTGGGTTAGCTGGTACCTGTTAAGTGGCATGAATGAATAGTGAAAACGAAGGCTTGGAATAAATGTGCTTACAGGTATGATCATCATCTTTTAGTTTGGTGGTTCCAAACATAAGCCTATGTTTCCTGTAGTTGCAGGCTAAATACTTTTGAGAAGTGTATGATTAAGTGTAAGATATTGCTAAAATCATTAATCGAACATGGCAGACAGTGTCAACCAGCACAACGCCCTGGAGGAAAATATGCATCAAGCTTTGGTTTTTAAATTATTTGACATGTATGCGCCGGCTGCATTCTGAGCAGTGTGCACTTCCAGTGGGACTGAAACCTGATTTGGACTCACTCAACGTTAGATGGGCACACCAGGTGCCGGTGGCACCAGCTCTTCTGAGATGTATGAATCACTATATTAAAACGTGTTGCACAACACAACTTCTTATGCAAAGACGTGTTGCTACTGAATATATACACAGTAAATATATACACAGTAACTGTCACGGTCACATAGCTAGCTGAACCAACTGAAAAAACTAATTAGCTTGCTAATACATGACCTGTTTACATTACATTATGTGAAATGGCCAATGCTGTTTAATGATAACGTAAACTGGGAATATGGTTAATTATATTTCACAAAAAGAACACAACATTTTGCTTAGGTTAGCACAATCTGATCTTTCCTACAACAAAAAACATCTGTCCACAAGAAGTGATTGTTTCAGCTGACAATGTTAACTTATCAGTGAATAACAACAGTTGTTGTGTAGTCTACCTGCACGTGAGTGGCCAATAAACTTTCAATCAGAGCCCTGGTTGGTTGACAATTTTCATGGTAAAAAAATTATAATGCATGATTCCATTTTATCCTTTTTCCATCTTTACCTTCTTGACTATTGTTTCATATCCCTGCTGACTTCCCTCCATTTCCTCTTTTTCACCTTTACCTTGACCTCCCCTGTCTTTCCTGCCTTTGTACTCATTTCTAACATTTTCACAACGACGTTACGGTTTCAATGTTCTTCATTAGAGCATGATCATTTTGTAAATCACCGTCACATTTATTTAAAAATAATGCAGGAGATGCTTTAAAGTGGCTGTCACTGTCCGATGTGAGTCGAGTGCAGATGGGAGTTGTGCATGCGTCACTTTGGACAAGTAGCTAACGAGAGACTTCTGTAATGTCAACACAGTAAATATGGACCTACTTAACCAAGTTGGTTCACTGCTGGCTACAAGCTAGCATCAAACACAACAAAGACTGTCAGTTGAATGGCGTTTTGAGCTGACGTTAGCAACCAATCAACCATATAGCTACAACGTTTTTGCAATCATTTCCATCTTCTGTTGTTGTTTTGTAAGGAGAAAATTTTATTATTTTATGGATTTCACAAATTTCAGTATGACACGTTTAGCAATGCTAACCATGACACTGTGCACATTTACTGGTTTTGGGGTGTTGTCCATGTTTCCGTCTTAAACTTTCACTTTGTCCAAGTTGATCGTAACATTTTGGTCGCCTAAAAATGTCTTGTTCAGAGTTCTGCCAACCAAGCTAGCTACCTAGCGTTAACTGGTAACTTCAAAAACTAAGATGGCAACAGCCAAATTGCCAAATTTGAGGCTTTAAAATGGTAGACCACGAACCGATGAGTGACGTCATGGCTGCTTTGTCCATCCATCTTTCTATCCACTACTGCTTACCAGCCAAATATCTTTCAATCACCCTTACTATCCCATCTTGCATCTCTATTCCTTATTTCCTTATTCTTATTCTTTCCTGGCCTTTCTTCCTTCCTCCCCCCCCCCCATGCGTCACACTTTGGCTTCCTGTCTTTGTCAGTCTGAGCTTCCAGGAATTGATTTGGAGGAAGTCTTGCTTTCCGGACTTGAGGTGATGACACCTCCCCTACTCTCAGCTGTTTCACTCCCAATCCAAATCTAGCCAATATGGAATCCAATGCATAGGCTGTACATGCTGCATGTTAAAGGAATAGTTCAACATTTTGGGAAATACACTGATTCATTTTCCTGCAGAGTTACATGGGAACTTGTCTGTCAATGATGCCAGAGCCAGCAGCTGCTTAGCTTAGCACAAAGACAACAGCCTGGCTCTGTCAAACAGATCGGCACAGTGTTTTTTTCACAGGGGTGTATGTGTTGTGTTATTAGTATTTCTTGACCGGGTACAAGGTTACTTCCCCGTTCTCTGCTTTGCCCGCCCAGAGAATTTGCCCCCCACCCCATGAGAGAGAGACATCATGGCTATCAAACAAGCCAAGTGGCAGTTGGTTGAGGCCACACCCCCAGCCTCGTCGATCTTGTCAAAAAAACGATCTCTCATGGCTTCTTCTCCCAGTGTGGTGTCTGAACACGTCTTTGAGGATGTTGACTCCCTGTGATCTGATCATAAAGAATCAAACAGATGCTTGTACAGACGAACCAGCTCTTCCCAGCTGATCGTGTTGAACTGAAAGTGGAAGCATAGTTAAAAAACATAACAGCTGGCGGAGCCTTCATGCTGGAAATGATTGCCGTGGTGACGTCATTTTGTGGTGCCTGGAACATGAATTAAGCTTCAAAGATGCTGGTAGGCAGATTTTGATTCCAGAGCCAGGCTTGCTGTTTACTCCCACAACAACTGTGTCCTTAATGCTAAGCTAGGCTAACCGACAGCTGGCTTCATATTTATTGTATAATGAGAGTAGTATAAATCTCCTCATCTAATTCTCTGTACAAAGCAAAAATTCCTATTATGTCAGACCTTTAACCGGGTATGATAGGTAAATAAAGGTAGAATACCATTATTATTTATCTTGAATTTGCTATACATTCTCAGCTTTTCCTGTTTGAATATGCATATATTACCCCTATTTAACCCACCATGACTTTTATGACCTGGGAGTTTTCAAAATGGGAAAGTAATTAATTGTGAAGTATATTTCATTAAGTGTCTCCCTTAATACTCAAACTGTTTCATCAAAGTGTCATTGTTTTGCAAGTAAAGATCTGAAGATGCTTCAACTAATTAACTTTAATGACGCTCCATAATAAGGTTTAATTGTCATACCCGCAATCAATTTGTCAGAGTAGGTATTGTAATCTTTGTTCTAACGGCAGAGGGTCTATATTTGGAATGAAACTGCACACTGAGTGAAAATGTGGAGCGCACACACACACACACACACACACACACACACACACTGGCCATATGTTTATAATCTCATCGTCTCTCTTAGCAAGCTCTTGTGGGGCAGATCTCGTAGGGCAGTTCGATAGTTCCTAAAAACTGGAATCTGATCTTGCACACTGACTCGCAGGCATGATAGTAATCATCAGTCTAAAGAGCTTAGCTAAGCTGCTTTTAACACATGATCAGTGCTACACACACCCACTTCCAGCAGTTCATCCAATTCCCAACTCAAATGCTGATCTGCCAACTCCTAACAAGCAACACAATCACATATCATTTAGCCCACTCTACATCTCCTACAGTAAGGTAGGAGCATGTTACCTTGTTTTAGTATAATTCAACAAGTCGTCAAACAAGTGGATCTGCCATACTCTTCAAGGCAGCAAACAATTAAAATATCACTTCATATGTGAAGAAATAACTTGGTGATAGCGATGAGCGTAGCTTTACTTGTGCCTATTATCTGTGTTTTTTTCCAGGCCATGTTGCATATCTAAAGAGGATTACATTTTAAACTCACAACAAGGGAAGATTGCCCAGCAGCACAACCCAAATATGAAGATTAATCTGTTTGCTAGCATAAACCGTCAGCGGGATGCAGGTGAAAGGGTCCAGGGTGATGTTTTCTCCAAACATCTTTACTGAGCCGACACTACAACACCTTAGGGTCACACAGCCCTTTCTTTCTAATGAAAAATAGATGTAGCAAATAAAATATAGATGCCCCTGAAATGGTACAAGTGTTTATTACAGACAAGTCTCGTCGACCAACATGAAGCAGCCTTTGAATAAAACTAAGAAATAATAAAATAATAAAGATAAGATGTTACACATACTGTATATTTCTGAGAGAGCATGGTGCATACCCTCGCCTATTCCCATCCTTTCTTTCTCATTCTCAGGCTCTGGCTCATCAAATTTGTATGAGTAGGTATTTTGGTAAGTGATTTACATAAGAATGACATGACACTGTCATAAACACATGACACTCACATGACATGGTCATGACACAGTCAATAACAACAATAACAGTAACCATAACCTGTCATGACAAAACCAAATGACACTTACTAAAAAAGTGTTTAGTCATAACCGTTTATGACTTGTTTGTAATGTTTTATGACACATTCATGACAGTGTCATGTCACTGTTATGTAGAAAAGTAAAGTAAGTAAAGTGTAACTGGTATTTTCAACCTCAACAGAAGCTTCGGGGTCCTTCTTTGTTTTTGTTATAACTGACATACAGGTATTCACATATTCCCTATACTGCTTTTTACGCCATTGCTGAATTAATTCACTCTTCTAACGTCTTTTTTTACTTTGCTCTTTCCATGCAAGTTGTTTTGTGTTACATTTTGTGGTGTTGTGCCAGCTGTTGTTTCTCTGTGTATCGAGGCGTACTCCACCCCATCTGCCCTGGTTGTAAAACCCTTTGGATCCTGTTATGCTGTTTTAAATGTGCTATGTAAATAAATAAAGATACATTGTAATTTCTCTTTTTTCAGGCTGACATGGTTAAAATATCTAACACAGTTTTTACTTGAGCTTACCAAGAATGAATTCAGTTGGTAAGCCAATCAAGCTGGTCTCTAAAATCTTAATTTTTTGGCGATACCGATCCCAGTTTCCTAGAATGAAAATCGTAGTATGCACAATTACAATTTGAAATTCACTCAAAGTCATCTCTCCGTCTGCCTGTTTAAGGACAGACTTTGTCACGGCAATAGTGTCCCAACCATGCAATATGTGCAATATGAAGTCATGAAACTGTACAGGTGTAGTTTAGATCAAAGTGATAGCTTAGTTCGGAGATGGGGGAGGGGCAAGTGCCCGGGAGGAAATGGATAGGAAGTAGGGTGTGTGAACCCAATGGCTTCACTGGACTTCATCTTGACTGGACTGGACTTCCTTCCTTTGACACACTGAGCTCCTCTCTCCTCTCCCTGTCCATGTGTGTGCATCCTGTCCCAGGAATGCCTGTTACTAACCTAGCTCTGGGGAGTTTACTCCCCGGACATGGGGATCCTTATGTTATTCCTAGAATAGTTGGTACTTTATACTTATGTATGTATAATGTACATATGTAGTATAATGTATATGTGCTTCTTTGGTCTCATTCATAGTCGTAACACAGCAAAATTACATTTGGACTAGCGAGAGAAAGAACTACAAAACTACTGAATTAAAAAAAGTAGCAAGAGACGTAGAGTTGCATGGAGGAAAACAAGAGCTGTTTAAAATGATTTAAACCTAGAACACAATACTTTTTGTATAAATACTTTTTAAGGCCTAAAATTTTGATTTTGAAATGTTAGATTTTTTAAGAACCTGCAGAAACCTGATAAAGCTCCCCAGTGAAGGCCACGACCGGAGGGGAAAACAATGACACCATGTGACACTAAAGTAGCACAAGTACTGATTTTGCAGTTCCAGTGCAGTGTTATCAAAGCAGACCTTGGCACAGTGCGACAGCAGGGGAAGTGCCGTGACCTCGGCACAGTGACACTAGACTGGTATCTTAAGTGGGATATCCCGGGTCAAATGTCACCCAGCGCTGGCAGGATATCCTTCCCTCCTCTCTTACTGGTCCACCGCCCTCACAGTCGTCTACTTGAACACAACGTTTGATTCTCTTTTCAATGTTTAAAGCCTGACCAGCCTGTCTAAGGAAACCAATGGATTCCTTAGACTTTACACATTTGATATGATACCAATATATTTATTTTCATTCTATATTTAAAACGGAGCCCACTACAGCCTCTGAAAGACAGTCAGACTAAATGTTTCAGGTTTTTTGAGAAAACATTTGGGGCTAGGGCCCTCAAAGCTACCCACCTCTGGCTCCACCCCTGGACAGTGATAGCATTGCCTCCTCCAATCACTGGCTTGCTTCTGTTGTTTTTTGTCTTTAGTCTATAACCCTATGGATGACATGGACTCGACTACCAATTATGAGTCCTGATAACTGTCTTTCATTCTGTCCAATTCTTCCTTTGCTGGACAGACACAGCGGCTTACGATTACAGCAAGCAGCCGTAAATCACCATAAATCTGTCCCCAAACACACTCCCATTGAGCTACTGTTCTGCTCAACATTGCAATAACCTTTATTACCATGAAATATGGAGCCTACATTCATACCTGCCCTCAGCAGAAAACAGAAAGGGCCAGAAAGAAGGCATTAAATATTGAAGTGGAGACCATTAGGAGTTTCCTTTCTGCATTCTGATGCTCCATTACTCTCCATGACAGACTGTGAGCCAATCCCTTTCCCTTTGCCCAACGCATTTCCTGAAAGTCTGCTGGATGACGAAATCATCGCATTTAATGAGCTCTCAGTCGCAGCCCTCAGGATCACTTCAACTAGGAAAAGTGTTAGCATTACAATATGACCAGCAGGGGTGGGAAAAAGTTGTAAAATGTCCTTTTCATCTACGCACTGTAGTATAATACTGTAAGCCTGACGTAAACAACCGTTCTATGGGCCAATCAGTGCTGAATACCCTACACTATGTCACCTTGTTTCGACCTGCAATTGCATATTCACAAGTGGCCAACCAAAGGCAGCTTTATTAAGGTGCAATCTAATTTTGATGATTTGTAAACAACACTTGACCCTGACAGACTGACAACAACACTTACACTAATAAAAGCGTGTGCTGAACCTGCTGAGTAGAGGCTTCACGTATTGCAAGCTGGCCGGATGGGAAAGTTTTCTTCTGTCCTACTGTGGGTTATCTGTGTGTTAGTCTAAAAGTGCCTGCACAAAAGCACTTAAAATGCAATAAGCTCAACATTTGTAATGTCTCTCAATATCTTGGATGTATGTGTGCATCTATTTAGATAAAGGGTATACTGTATCTGTATGACTGGGGACATTTAAAATTCACTTGGACTAAAATATGCAGTGTGATCGCTCCCATGCAATGCAAAAATAATGAGAAGACAGAGTTTGAGCTAAATTCCGTTCATTATAAAACATTAGGGGGGGAAGTTCATGGTGGTTTCTGTACAGATTGTCCCGCTTTTCTCCACTCCAAATCTCAAAGGGTCACGACTTTAGGTGAGGGCTGCAGAAATAATATGGATATGATGACCTTCTCAGACTCGTATCACCCATAAAACTTATGTAAATCTGTAGTTTCTGTACTTAAGGAGAGCTGACAAAGTGACACATTCTCTGCACTGGAGTAGAACACCAAAATAAAAGTGATAAAAGGCAAACTACTAATTTGTAATTTTGCCTTAACGCACCTATACTATTCCTAAATGGCAGCTTCTGTTCCCACAAGTAGTAATAACAGCATAACGGTATTTGTTAAAATGTCGTATAACGGTAGCACACTAGAAGTAGAGAAGAATTAGAAAGTCAGCAAACCGAAGCAATAATGACATGCTTATCTAAGATTTGCTATATAAATTGTATCACTTTTGAGTGAATTTTACATTTTAGGTAAAAAAATATACTGTTATAAATACATTTCAAGGATGCTATTATCAGAAAAGAATTGCACACAATAGAGAGACAGTCAGTGGCGAGGTGATTATTTTCCGATTTATCTACATTCCTTTATAAGACAAGTTGCACACTGTCAAATGCTTTAGGCCCCGACACACCGACCAGACAGCTGATTTGGCAGAAAATGCAGTCGGACTGGTCAGAGGTCTCCATAACAGCAGCGGCGCTAATCTGTATTGTGGCCCAAATGAAAACCGGCATCTGATTGGATGAACGTGTCACGTGGGTCTGGCATCTCCGGAAATTCAAAGCCAGACTGTCATGGTGGCTTGTTTATAATACAATCTCAGATTTTACTACAATAGTTCACCGAAACATGTCTCTGAAAACATTTTCAATGATTTTCGTCAGATTTTGAGAGACTCTAGTCACGCTCATCCCGCTCCTTGTTTCCGGGTTAGCACTCCACCAATCAGACTCGAGTCACCGACCTTGCCACACTGGCTGATGGATGATTGTTGGCATTTAGCTTAACCTACAGAAATATAGTTCGCCTAAAACTGACAATTTGGACATTTGACTATTTTGGTAACAAAATGCTTTCTGCATACGTACTGTTGGACATATCGTTAGCGTGTTGTCAGGATCCCACGGTCTTCCCGTCTTCCTGCTGATTCCTCACGTCTGTATCCACCTGTATCCAAGGCTCAATTTTTCGGTTCAGCAGCTTATAAAATCTTAGTTATGGCTTCTTTTTAGGCATTTTTCTGTTGTTTGCTTGCAGATGGAATTGACAAGGAGGCACCTTCACGCAATACAAGTCATCGGAGACCTGAGAGCTGTCCCCTCCAGTGGGGGCGGGACTTAAATGTGCTCTGTTTCTATAGGTTGGGGTGAGACTTTTATTATTTGCTTTGAAATTTGAGAGTGGAACCGATTTTCAACTAAACAACAACTTGTTTGCTTTCTCACCTCAAGATGTAGTTTCATGGATAGGGAGAAGCACCTCTTTGCATGGAATGTGTTGGCATGCAAGTATCTTTTTATTGAATCACAAGAGGAAAATTATCCATTCATGTTTCTTAACAGAGGCACTGCTGGCTAAAAAAGAGAGAATATAATAATGAGGTAATGAAAAAGAAATGGCAAAGAGTGAAAGTGAGGCAGGGAGACAGATAGAAGTTAAGGACAGAGAGAGAAAGACAAGCAAAATTAGAAATGCAGGGGCAGACGACTCTGAAGTCGGAGAGAAGGGAGAAGCCGGAGAGAAAGATACCTAGAGCAATTTCCATGTTAGTACACAGTGCCGTATCCCTGCAATGCAGACAGCTCTGCGGGCCAAACAGTGTTTTATTCATGCAAAAGCGTGACAAAAAAAAGTGCTAGGACTCAAGGCTGTTCAGGCTGTTGCTCAATTATTCATCAGAGAGAGAGAAATGTATCCTGATTGAAGTTGCTTTGAACTTAGGGCATCATTTTTCACAGCTGTTTTTTTTCTTGTCTTTTTTTCAGCTGTGTGTAATGCGCCGCCAAACATGGCTGTATCTCCCAACCCTCCCCCCCACTGGTACTATAACTGTTAATTTATACCAATCTCAATTATTTATAATGCAAAAACCTATTCATGCTAAATTAAGACCACATAATGCGTTAATAGTCAAAGAGCTATACCCTGCTGCTTGTGCATAATGTGTTTTGACAAGCTAGGAAATTCAATTTTTCGTCTTTGACATGTTGTGACGTTAACGTTAGATGATGATGTCGTGTTATCATTGTGGCTACTAGTGTTATAATATCTCTGTCATGCTTTTTTATTTTGTGCTACATAGACTGAATGAAAGAAGTGGATGTAAATGTCTAGGTTATATAGCGCTTTTCTAGTCTTAACGACTACTCAAAGCACTTTAGACACTTCAGGCACCCTTCACACATTGGCACACAAAAAGAATATGGTGTTTTTGAAAATGAAACCATGGAAACCTATTCTAGTACAACCTAAAAAATACAATTATGAACCTGAAAATGAGAAGAATATGAGGTCCTAAAGGGGACCTTAAAGGTCACATTTAACTTCATGGTTTTTTTTTTTACATTAATATGCCTGCCTATGGCCCCCCAGTGGCTAGAAATGGTGATAGGTGTAAACCGAGCCCTGGGTATCCTGCTCTGCCTTTGAGGAAATGAAAGCTCAGATGGGCCGATCTAGAATCTCCCCTTGTGAGGTCTTATTGAGGTCTTACCTCCCCTTTCTCTGCTTTGCCCACCCAGAGAATCCCCCCATGGGAAAGAGACATCATAGCTTTCAAATAAGCAAAATGGCAGTTGGTCAAGGCCAAAATTTCAAGATTTGGGAAAGAGACTTCAGATACAGTATTAGGGGACCACTACGGTCTATATAAAAGAGACTTCAGATACAGTATTAGGGGACCACTAAGGTCTATATAAAAGAGACTTCAGATACAGTATTAGGGACCACTAAGGTCTATATAAAAGAGACTTCAGATACAGTATTAGGGACCACTAAGGTCTATATAAAAGAGACTTCAGATACAGTATTAGGGGACCACTAAGGTCTATATAAAAGAGACTTCAGATACAGTATTAGGGACCACTAAGGTCTATATAAAGAGACTTCAGATACAGTATTAGGGACCACTAAGGTCTATATAAAAGAGACTTCAGATACAGTATTAGGGGACCACTACGGTCTATATAAAAGAGACTTCAGATACAGTATTAGGGGACCACTACGGTCTATATAAAAGAGACTTCAGATACAGTATTAGGGGACCTCTAAGGTCTATATAAAATAGACTTCAGATACAGTATTAGGGACCACTAAGGTCTATATAAAAGCATCCAAAGAGAACCATGTCATGGGACCTTAGACTAGTGGTTTGGTGCCTAAAGAGAACGGTCATGTCGCAGAGCAGAGAGGCAAAGCGCAGCTCAAGTATATGAAGAGTCAGCAGCAGCAAGGTCAAAGTTGAAATAATTTGATATTCTGTTCCGTGTAGTCCCTGCTCTCCCCATGGCGTGTCAGAGGCCTGTATTTATGGAGCATCTTCTTTCTGCTTACTTGTATACACCTCACTGTGGCTGAATTACAGCCCACACAAAGTATACATTCCTTGGTTTGTTGCAGCGACTTAACACTCATTTATTTCATTCTATTTCTTTTTCCACACATACACACTTTTCATGTACATTTCGGCTTGTCTAGGGTAATCTGAACCCATTTTACCCAACTGACATTCTCTGACACTATGCTGGTCTGAGTGTCAAACTACAGCTCTGTGGAACACGATGCCAGTATCAAACATGCCTTTCTTTTTTTCATTGACCACTTTTTCCCTTCTATTTCTTTTTATCCTCTCCTCCTCTGTCTTTAACTCTGGTACAATTTAGCGCTCTCATTTTCTGTCCCTTTCCCCTCTCCTTTTCCTTCTAATTCTCTCTGTCCCTTTTCCCTATCTTTCCCATGACAGGCTTTGCGGCTAGTTAAGCATGCCAGATCTTATTTCAGTGTCAAATAAAAGTCCCCGGCAAGTTCTGTCCCAGCGGTGGAATAAAAGCGGGACGCTTGGTGCCGTGTCACTTGGAGGTGAATGACACAGATTTCCTCCACTGGTGCTCGAGCGGACACAAGGCCTCCAATTAAAAGGCTATTCACACACTTGTGGGCTGCAGCCTTCCCTTCCATTTCCACTGTTATGTTTGTGATATGTTTATTTTGTGTGAGGGTTGAACAGTCCTCACAGACACAGACCAATGGAAAACACCCTCCAAGTCAAAAGCAGAGTCCTGTTTAGCTCACGCTTGTGTTTAGATTTCAGGTTAAATCAGGATTACATTGAGGGTAGGGAATAGAAAGAAACCAAGCTCTGACAGTGTTTATAGCAGGGGGTTTTGATTTTCTCTATGATGTATGAACGTTTACCCTGCATATCTTACACAAACCTCCTGTTTCATTCTGTGTTTCCCTGGAGTGGAGACATGTCTCACTCCACTCGTTTATATATTGTAGGAGTGACTCTGAATAGTTGACTATTCGATCTAAGGAGCCTGATTTCACTGCCAATCTCACAGTCCAATCATCATTGTGTCTTAAAATGTGGTTATGAAACCAAGGACCATTCAATTCAGGCTATATTTTGGTTCTGAATGGCTGATTTTACATAGAATTGCTTGGTTTCTCCCAATAAATATGAGATATAGCCTGTATAGTCTATGATATCGGCCTATTAATCCTAAAATACTGTTAATAACAATTACAAGTGCGGGTACTTAGAACTGGTGAGTACTGGCCCATTTCAGACACTGGTGTATTGTATATGTCTCTTTCTGACATGCATGATGTTATAGCTTCTGTCAGAGTTCCTTCTTGTTGCAGACTTGCATCTTGTCCCCGGTCTTGACTTCTGAGATATCTCCCATGCACTGACCAGATTTCCAACATGAAGGCACTCCGTGTAAAATATTTATTTGCTGCCAGGAAGTAAACAAGTGCTTGTTGCTTGCTTGCTTGTTGGGACCAATCAAAAGTTTGGAGCAAATAACATGAAAGCCTAATACAGCATGTGGGCTGTGGGGGTGGGCGGAGTGTTGGTTTTATGTTTGCATGTGTATACTGTATGTGTTTATTCATATTCCTCTCGTCTGCTTGTTTCTGCAGAAAATCAGCGTGCAGAAAAGTGTTTTGACGTACTGCGTGTGTAATGAACTTCCATCAAAAGAGCTCCCCGTGTACCCCCCCACCCCAACCCCCCAGGTCCCAGGAGCCGCGGGCATTGGCTGCTGCATTTGTTTCTGTGAAATGAAGGAACAAAAATGGCAATTTCAAGTAGAATTGCTACTCCGCAATCATCATGAAAACATGCCCTAGTGGTAATATTTAATTCCCAGCCTCATTTTTTTTTAAACACACGCTCGTATCTCCCCAGACTGAGAAGCAGCACAAAGAGACTCCTCGTGTTTAATATATAGCTTGTTGTTTATTTAATTCGCTTCGCATCACAGTTTTCTGTTATCAGGGGAACACTCAATTGAAAGGGGTTACTGTTTTATTCTGTGGGATACGCTAGTGTGTTAGCACTGTAGTGCTAGTTTTATCTCAGCAGAGCCTGCCTCATTAGCATATCCCATCATGTTAAACAAATAGAAGACAATGAGAGCCTTAGGGACGAGGGACAAACATGTTCCCAGCATACAAAGAGATCAATCTGTTTCCAGTGGTTGTTGGAGGAGCCCCTCATTGGCTATGCATTAGAGATTGATGGAGTTCCTCTGTTGTCAGACTGGCTTTAACCATCACAGTGCACGCTCTAATCTAAGCAGTGGTGTGTGTTCTTATTGGGGAATAGAATAACAACAAATTTGCCAATACAAAATAAAAGAATTGAAAGTGGCTCCACATAAGACAATCAATAGTTTTTACTTATTTCTATGTTGAAACAATATCCCAGCGTTGTCATTGCCAATTCATTAAGTCTTCTTTAGCGTGTCGGTCAGACACAAGGGGCTTTCAACTAATAACATAATCCCTTCTGAGGGCTGACGCGCTTTGTCGGGGGTCAGTTTCTGATGCTCTGTGTCAGGACCCTTGGTGTCATTGTTTTCTGTCCAGGGTAAAATCACTAAGTTAGGGTAAGGAAAAGATCCTAGGTGGGGTTAAAAAATAGTTCAACTGACAGGCTTATTAAATTATTCTGAGTGGGGTTGCAAAATGTACATTAAAGCTGCAGTAGGGAGTTTTGAGGAAACGTGGACTTAGCCTAAAAATTTGAACAAGCACACCTTACAGGCTCCTCCCCCTTGCTCTCTGCTGCTACAGCCCCCCCCTCCACAGGTCCTTGAGCCTGCCGTGAACGCGCAGGCTAGTAAGCAGGGCCACCGATGCTTTACACACAATACAGGGGCTTTATTCTGAGGAGGGTTTAGCTGTTGTGTGCTGTGCTTTTAAAACTTTATGTAAAAAATTGCCTTTTTAAAATATTTCTATTAAAAGTTTTGTAAATATTTTTCAATAAAAAAGGGATTAAATTTTTTTATGTAATCGCTCATTTGTGAGAACAAAAGCAGCACTTTACACAGTACATTACTGAATTACCTTTTGGATCAATTTAAAACACTAAACTTTCAGTAGGAATGATGAATCACTGAGGAAGCTCACTAGGCCAAGGAATAACAACATCTTAGAAATATGTCTTAGGTTTTATTTTGCATATGGGTAAAATAAATCAGCTTTTTTGCAAAGTACACACAAGGAAATACTGAACATCTTGATTTGGACTGAAGACGATTCCTTCACGTGCCTCTGTGTCTGGGACCATGTCTGACCTGTTGGAGGAGCATAAAGAATGTGTGTCAGACATTTGATTTACAATCCTGAGGGGGAAGACACAGGGGCAGGGACAGCGCACAATTAAAGTAGTTTCACCATAGCTGCATTTAATTATGATCGACAAAAACACATTTAGGCTTACTAAATGTAGGGATCGAAACAATATTGCTTATACGGAGGGTGAAGGAGTTAGCTACAACATTCCTGCCGTGCTACAAGCTAACAAGCTAACTGTTAGACTTAGCTAGCAACAAGCTATGTTATGAGCAGCGCGTACACGAGAGTGATTGACACTGCTAAGACAGTCCTCCTGGCTCTGATTGGCTGTTTCCGACCGGGAGCGGTGCATTTCTGCCAAATGGCAGTAGGAGCACAGGGAGGAGCCATAGGAGCTTGATTTTTTCACAGATTATCTCTTATTCTACTGTCAGGGCATAGTGACAGTTTTAACAAATATGTAAAAAATACATTTTTACAAAAGTTACCTACTGAACCTTTAAAGTGCAACACATTCTCGTTCCCATCACGTGAAACATGGCCGCTTGGTCAGGTGCCTTAGGCGTTGTTATTGGCGCTAAATGTCTCCTTTAGCGTTAGATTTAAACGCGTTTTATCTAAACAGGCTGCGTCGGGACTATTGTCGTCACGTTTGACGCAGTTAGACTTAAGAAAAGATCATAGGTGGGCTGATGTGTGGTGGGCGGAGCTAATATCGGTATCAACGTTGGTATTGATATCGATCAATACCAATGTAATGAGATATGTCTGCTGGATGTCTTAATAAGCAACTGTTTGCTAACAACTTTGCCCTATCAAATTTACTGGTACTAATATGGTAAAGCTGTATTTAGCAAGTTACAAAATTTTAGTTATTACAGGTTATGCATATTCTAATTGTCTGTATTTTTGCTTAAATACAGTTTTGAATGGAATACTTTTATACTGGGGTTTTGCTATTTTAACTTAAAGGATCAGTCCGTAGGATTAAGTGCAGTGATCCTTAACTTATGGCCAGATGAATTAAGGGTCGCCGACAATTTTCTAATTCCCATAAAAAATAAAAACTTTTTACTTTGAATGTAAACAAGGTTCCAGAGTGCATACGCAAGCATCACAAAAGAGCTTGTTAAAAAAAATGTAGTAGAACCTCTGTGGAGCCAGTGTTTGGTTTGTCCGTCTGGGCTACTGTAGAAACACGGCAGGCTCGGTGCAGGAGGACCTGCTCCCTACGTACAGTATGTATGCACATAATGATATCAAGTTTTAAGCTATAAAAGAAAAAATCTAAAATCTATTTTAAGCTAATGAAAAACACGACCATTCGGGTGATTATACACTAATGAAAACATTATGTCCTGTATATTATATTCCATTTCTGTGAATAGATCCATTTAACTTACACGCCACCGTTTGTTGAAATAGGTCTATCATGGTGTCCTCTAGCTGTAGATGGGGGGGCAACACATTTTGCATTGTTTAAGTCCGGTGCAACACCGGCAGCGCCGCCGCTTGTTAGCTTAGCATAGTGAATGGAATCCTATGTTGGCAGTTAGCATGTTGTGATTACAGGATTATGTTAGTACAGGATTATGTATTAAGTAGTGAATGGAAGAAAACTTTTGATGGACAATAATTGGAGATGAGTGGAGTTTATTTTTGATACATTTTTTTTGCTTTGTGCTTTGTCCTCCATACGCTTTTACTTTGCAATAATTGTGATCATACGACAAAACAAATGTCTGTAGTTGTAACCCAGACCCTCTGCAGTTGGATACACCCAGTTTAAATGCAACACAAACTTCTGCAGTTGGGACTTTGGGTTGGCGGGGCGGAACTTGTCCTGGCCCTTGGAGTGGTTTCCTCTGGTTGCATCACTGCGTGTCTTTGCACTCAATCAGACACCCTAAAACATGCAAACATATACAAAGCCTGCCAAAGTCATGTCTCTGAAACCCAAAGACAACAGAGAAACTGCGAAGAAAGCAATCTTCTTTATGATGCTCGCGGGCGCTTTTAAAAATGTTCCATAATTGCTGTTATTTTTACACACTTCGTCCGTTGTTTTTCCTGCACATTCACTAAATCATTCATTTTCATTCGCGGCGCGGCACCTTGATATCAGGACTCATTCAAATTGTCCCGCAGAGATCTAAACAAATTAGAGACAAAAGACTCTGAGTAATAAATAACAGTGATACAGGTCTATAAACACAGAGAGCGATGCAGGCTCCGCAGCCACAGGCAATCTCACTTTTAAATTCTAAATAAAGAAAATAAGGATCCTTCGCCTTGCACTTGAAGTTGATAGATTTAAAAACATCCAAAAAGATAAAAGGTTGTGCGAACTATGTAAATTAGGAGAAGTTGAGAATAAATTCCATATTCTTATACAGTATATTGTCCTTATTATTATGATTAGTAGGTCTGTTCAAAATCCTAAAATGTTTTGGTGTACTCTTGACAAAATGTGGGCTGGGCATTTTTTCTTTTATGCTTGATACAATAATAAAATATTATTCATTCATCCATTCATAATGGGAGAAGGAGATGCAAACAGAAACAGAAGAGGAAGGAGGAAGGAAGGAAGAAAGGAAGGAAGGGGGAGAGAGGAAGAACCAGACACAAACAGAGGTGAGGAGGGGTGATGGGAGTAAAGAAGAAGGAGTGTGTGTGTGTGTGTGTGTGTGTGTGTGTGTGTGTGTGTGTGTGTGTTGGGGGGGGTACTTGATTTGATTTCTAGGGCTGGGCCTCCCTTGCAGTTGAGATGGGTGGAGACGAATAGACAGGGAGGCGTTTGATGTTGGAACGGGCTTTTCTTCACTGAGCTCCCATATCTGATGACAGAGGGAGGGGTGGATTGGTGGGGGGGAGTGGGGGCGGGTGGGGATAGGTGTGCAGGCAGACTAAGGAACAAGAGAGTAACAAGGTTTTAAATATTACATGGAGATAATGAGAAATTGAGCAGGATAGAATGAGAGCAGAGAATAAAAAAAACAAGAGGCGGTAACAAAGAGCGACAGAAAGAGAGGGAGAAAGGGAGGTGAGGCGAGAAGATGAGGATTTTTGTAAAAGAAATGACAGAGAGTGCAATTTGGCGGCGAGGAGAGAGAAACACAGACAGCTATTCAAATTCCAGGATGCATTTAGCACACACTTGCCTCAACCTGATTGAATTTTAAATTCCGTCACAAAGTATGTTTTATTAGCATGCCAGTATATGTATAAGAGCCTTATAATTCTCTGTCTGCCTACAGAAAATTTAGCTCAGCACTTCATGAAATAACACTTTACACGTTTGCCAAGCAATCATGGGTGGGAGCTTCAGGGCTGTTGCAAATGGTTACAATTAAACATATTAATAGGGCTCAGATTACAGTACCATCCACGTAATCACATTGCTTACAGTGCTTATCTGGTGTGATGGCTTTCTGCAAAGCAGCTCTCCACCTCAGCTGTTATTACCCAGCCGCGCACCAGGAGCTAATCTTTAGTCATTACACTATCACACAATATCTGTTGCTGGCGCTAAAGTCAATAAACGCCAATTAGGCATCCTTAAGAGAGAAGCTTTTTCTTCTCTATGCTTGCGTGGTGTGTATTGGTGTGTATGTGGTGCAGACTGGGGTTCTGCAGTCTATCTCCAGTGGAGATATTAGATGAGTGGCAGCATGGAGCTTATGTATGCATGTATGTATGTGCGTATGTATGTATGTGTGTATGTATGTGTGTAATTATGTATGTATTGTCCTCTCTGCCCTATTTCCTCCTCGTCCCTTAGTGAGGAGTTGTAGAGTCTGATGACATGAGGGTTAAAGGAGTCCTTGAGTCTGTTGGTCCGACACTTGGGAAGGAGCAGCCTTCCAGTGAACCAGCTCCTCTGGGTGCTGATGACGGTGTGGGGGGGAGGGGGTGGCTGGCATTGTCAGTAATGTCCAGCAGTTTGTCCAATGTCCTCTTCTCTGCCACCGTCACCAGTGAGTCCAGCTTCATGCCAACCACAGAGCCGGCCGCCTGATCAGTTTATCCAGCCTGGAGGTGTCCTTCTTTGATATGATGCCTCCCCACCCCCACCCCAGCACACCACAGTGTAGAAGAGGACACTGGTGACCACAGACTGGTAAAACATCCACAGCAGTTTTCTGCAGATGTTAAAGGGTCCGCAGTCTCCGCAGCCTGCTCTGTGTCTTCCTGTATAGGTGGCTGCTGTGTGTTGTCCAGTCCAGTTGGTTGTCCAACCACGGCCCGAGGTCTGTATGATTTTTCTGATTTAACTGCCTCCACCTCAACTCCATCTCGCAAGACTGGTCGTGGTCTTGGTCTGGACCTCCCAAAGTCAACAACCAGCTCCGTCGTCTTAGAGGTGTTGAGCTGTAGGCAGTTAGTGCGACACCAGAGAGCAAAGTCCCCCACCAGACTCCCGAAACTCCTTCTCCCTGTCACCCCTGGTAAAAGATGTGCTTCAAAATGTGGGTAATATACATTATAGCACCTGTAATATATCATTCTGTTTATAGTCTGGACCATCCACACGCTGTAGAGGGGAGGAGGGTCTGCTAGTCCACACAGCATTCTGGGATGGGAAGAGAATGTGCTCTGGTTAATTGGAATTTCTTTAAACCAATCACAATGCAGACTGTTCTGTTTGACATAGAATGTAAAAACTACAATAATATATCTATACAATCCAATACAGTACTGTGTAATACTTCCTATACTTGAGTCACTTAATGCCCAGCATCCAACAGGAGACTTTGGAAAGACTAAAGTCTGACACCATCTCACATCAGCCAAATGGTGGAATGAGCCCCCTGCTGACATCAGGATGGCCGAAAACCTACGGCCAAAAACATTTCTCTTCATAATACACTTTGGATGAACATGAAGAAGGAAAAGAGAGAAGAAAATAATAATAATAATAATAATAATAATAATAATTCTTGAAACTGCACTTTCACATCTCTTTGTTGTTTTGCTCATTTAAAGCTAATGTACTTGCACTTACTACTTGTTGTCTGGAGATTGCACCTTCAGGGTTGAAAGCATTTAATTGGAAGTTGCTTTGGATAAAAGCGTCAGCTAAATGATATGTAATGTAATGTAACATCTAAAGACTATCGTCTAACGTTTTTGTAAAGACTGGGATCTTGGAGGGTCACAAATTGCATATTCTATGTCCCTGATGTTTCACTTCCAGGATTGCTCCGTTGTCGCCAGAAGATCCACCAGATTTCACTCATTTAGGCCAGATGTCTGTTGCGGAGGACTATGGTTAACTGGTCCTCAGATCTCTGCAGGGTAAATCCAGACAGCTAGCTAGACTATCTGTCCAATATGAGGACTATGGTTACCTGGTCCTCAGATCTCTGCAGGGTAAATCCAGACAGCTAGCTAGACTATCTGTCCAATCTGAGTTTTCTGTTGACGACTAAAACTACTTCTGAACGTACACATGTTCCACCAGAACAACTTCCTTTCTGAGACTATTTAGCAGAGGCACCGGGGCTCCGTCCGGAGCTTAGCCCCACCCAAGACGATTGTGATTGCTTGAAAGAAATGCCAATAAACCAGAACCACCTTTTTCTCCCATCCCAGAATGCTGTGTGAACTAGCCAGACCCTCCTTCGCGAGGGAATGTTAATTACGGCGGTTTGAGGTATAACATTTTCTGTATTTGTTGTTATGGCCCCACAGGGCCAGCACAGGCAAGATCTGTCATTATGATTCAGCAACAGACAAGCGAGTCCTTTCTTCTTCAATCCCTCAATATTTGCTCTGTATTGTATGTTATGAGGCAAAATACTGTCAGTTTTCTTTCATATTGCAATAACCTGTTCACAGTGATTATATACCAAACAACTTATCAAAGCTGATATTGTATTCTGATAGATAGAAGAGTCATAATAACATATTCCTTGCTTTGAAATGCTTATATCTAGCTATGCAGTGTTGCCAGCAGCCTGGATTGAAGGCAGCAGGTGATACAACACGAGAGACTTGAGTCTTGACTTGAACCCTATCTCAGAGTTTTGTTAGCATCTATGATAATGGGCTATACAATACTTCACATGTACTATACTGTACTATAACATGCTTAACTTTACTACCTAACTAATGTTAAGCTACACACTTTAAAACAGTCAGATATCATCAGACTACTACCTAACTAGTATTAAGATCCACTTTAAAACAGCCACATATCATGTGATTAGGCGGGGTAGCAACAACGCAGGAGTTTCAGTGTTGCCGGGTCGACCTGATAGGACTTCCGAAACAAAGATAGCGATCTATTACTGCATTTTGCAGCTGAGTTAACCACACACAGACACACACACACAAACACAGTGTATTTTATTTTCAAATCAGTATTATGTGTCAAATTGTTGATTGATTTGGTAAGTTGCCGTGAGATAAGTGGGATAATTTAGAGCAAGCTGGTCATTATAGTGAATATTTGCCATAATAACCAGCTACATTATCCCTTACCTATACTACTGTTTTATTAATGCTCCGTATCATGTCCTGTATTATACTGTGGAATACTATATTATACTACAGGGTGTACTCCTCTGTGATACCTGTCTGTGTTGTGTTTGATGTCTTACACCATACTACACTTATAGTAAACCTAAATACTGTCATTTTGTTGCTCAGCTGACAGGTTCTGTTCTGCATAGCGTACCATATTAAGAACATGGTTGTCATGGTTGTGCAGCTGTGCCTCAGTATGATGATATGATTTCTGTCTTTGGCTTCAGTGCTGCTGTCTATCTCTTTGTCTGTCTAGAGGCAAGTCACACAATCTATTCATTAGCCACCTTCGTGCTGCCTGATAGGCCAATTGTTTCTCACTGATGCACTGTGGGGGAGATCCACACCAGGGGCGAGCGGCTTTTGATACACCAGAGACAAGCAGATAGCAGACATGTTGAGAACAGCATCCACGCTCTTTTTTTCCAAAATGAAGAGTCAAATCTGTCAAATAAAACAGTACAAGTCCGTGCGGGGCTTTGAAGGCCAAAAGGCAGTCAGCTCCATGCTCATCAGGCGGGTGCTGACAGTAGCAGCGAGCTAATGGGCTCATCTGCGAAACATATTGACAGCGCAGCGTGCTTCACTTCTGCGCCACTCTAGTCAAAGACAGCATTGTACTTTATTAGAGGTGAGATGTGACAGTTTGAGCACTGCAGTCTTGCAATACCATGGTTCCTTACTCATCTAAGTGTTCACAGAATTATTTTGCACCCAGAATGACGTAGTGAAAGAGCTTTTTCCTGCCTCAGATCACTATTTAGCATGTTGTTAGGATGCTGACTGCTGGAGAACAAAAGAGAAAGCACATCTTTGGTTTGTCATTCAAAAGGTTTTTCTATCTAAACAACCCTCTACAGCTGTATACAGCTACTGGGCTGTTTGTGCTACTCGGATGCCAAACCTCACACTGTGGTGTCTGTGTCTTTCTTATGTTAATTTAAGGTTACATACAGATAGTAATATCTCAAATATGTTCTGGTTTAAACAGTTTGTTGTGTTCCTGTCGACCGGGCAAATTATTGTTTTTCTTGGTCAAAATGTTTAATAAAAATGTTTTGGTCATCTTTTTCGATGTTTTTTAAGCTTTCCCAACATTTTTTACACTTTTGTTAATAGTTTTTTGGCACTTTTTCCGATGTTTTTTTCTGCGCTTTTTTTGGATTGAAGCTTTTTCCAATATTTTTGTCACTTTTTTCAACGTTCTTTTATTAATTTTTTTTTCCCAATGCAATACTTTTGAATAAAACACCCCAAATCAATTAAAGTAGTAAACTGACCATTCATTTTACTTGGAAAGAGCGTTGTATGGAACCATCCACGTTATTGTTTTGACATTTTGGTTGAAAGAAACCCAAATATCTGATATAGAAACTTTTTAAGGACAACAGGAGGGTTCATATTTTCACAAAAGCATTTTTTTGTTATTATGGCCTTTAAACCTCACACAGACTCATTCTCATCCTCTCTGGTGTCTCATCACAGGTTATCTATTTCCAGACAACTTCCACCTGCTCCAACCACCAGCACATGCCTGAGGTAGTGTCATTTGGCAAAGCAAAACCAAAAAATTCACTTATCAAATTCAAGAAAGCGGAGCAAATTTCATTAGGCGCTCCCTGAATCCTGGCGTTGTTTATTAACTAGTTATGGATTTAGCAAGCCAACATGGATCATCAGGATTACGTGACAAGACAACTCAAATTATTCATTATCTTCCAAGTCCTATTTGAAGATGACAAAAAAACAATTATGAATCATGGTAACAAGCTAGAACTGTTTTCCTTGCTGTGCCCAAGGTCGCATTGCCAATTAATGTGTGCAGAGCTGTGGGGGGGAGGCCTGTGGGGGGGAGGCCAACCACTTCTCCTCCAGCTGTCATCTCCCATGTTCTTTCATTATCAATGCTAATCAGGTGTCCACTGTTGGCTTGGGACATCTCTGTTGTGTTTGTCTCTCTTTATGTCTGGGGTTCAAAGACACCGTCTACAGACTGGAAGTCCAAAGTTAAAAGGTAACGGTCATTTATTGTCACATACAGGTGTTGAAATGTGTTCTCCTTCTCATTAACCCCTCCCTGAAGGGAGCAGTGGGCAGAACTTCAAAACTTTATTCTGTTTTTAATGAAATGTGTTGTAAAAAATTAAAAATTGATCACGGACATTTCTTTAGATTACTTTCCTACCAGTCACATGATGCAGAACATGATGTAGTTCAGAAAGTTTTTTTTTTACACCCAGCATTAATTTTTTTTAAACTAAACTGAAGTAAAAGTCTTGTGTTTATTAGACCCAAACATTACCTCAACGCACAATTTGACGGAATTATACAAATTATTACTTCCTGCTTTGCTCTTGTCATAATGACTATGGCCAGTAGAGGGCGGGGCCATCATAAACGTGAATAAGAATTGTTATTGTTGCTTCACTAAAAGATTTATGGGTAGTGATGGGTATCGTTCAAAAATGTTTGATACTGGAATACAGATACCAATGCTGTGACGTCGATACCTGTTTCTGAATGATGACTTTTTCCATACCAATATCATGAAATCCATTTTACCAAAATCAAATGTAAACATTACACATAACGGCACAAATCATTTTATTTATTTTTCAGCTGCTTCTATGGTACACAAGCCCCGTCAACGCAGCGTTTCCCATTCCTGTCTCTAAAGCCAGAACAAAGACTTCCGTCCTAAATTCCGACTTTCAGGCTTTTTGGAGCTGGATATATCGTTTGTTTCATATAAATATGAATGTGGGTAACGTCCCTCTCTTCAGTCACTCTCTCTTGACCATATGACGTTACCGTGCTTTCGGGCGGTCGTTGAGGCTCCGTCTAAAACTCTGCCATTTCGACCAGCTGTTTGGAACATCAAAATAAAATAAATTGCAAATCATTATATTGTCTAGCTTATAGTTTATAGCTTAGACCTTACCAGCTGACTTCTCTATTGACATGCCTTACATTCTAAAACCAGCCTCTGGAGACTCGACCAACCGAGTCGCAGCGACGCCATCAGCTGGTTTGAGTCGAGCTGAGAGGGGCCGGTTCAGACCGCTAAAACCTTTCCCTGCAACCTCCTAAACGGTTTCATCTTGTTGCAAATCTTTGGTCCGAACTGAATACACAGTAACATAGCTTTGACAGCCTACTTATGTGGGTGTTTTTACTATTAAAAACAGGTGTGCCAATACTGTCTCATACTTGCGCTGCGAGTCACCGTGGAGGCACCAAGTATTTTTCAAGAATTCAAGCTAATACTGCGTGAGTAATTAATACAAATGATCATTTTAAGCAGACTGCAGAGTTTGAGGGAAAACCACTTTCATCAATAAAACACCACGAGTGGGTTAGTGGTCAATTGGCTGTGTTTTATTGAAATATATTTAGGACTGATCGAAGCGCATTCACAGGGAAACCATCACTACTCACATTAATGACAAACTTCTGTTAATCTTTCTCTCCTTCCCACTTTCATTTGATTTAACTTTTTCTCTCTCGCCAGATGCAGTCCTATACAGAGTCATGCAATTACTCTCTTTTGCATTGGGGTTGATTTCCGTCGGCACTCTGGCAGGAGCCGAACAGCTCAGTGACGCTGTTAAGATGACATATCAGTCTATAATTTGCTCAATATGAAGAGCACACTCAACTTCCTGTTGACTCACTCCATGCGGGAATGGAATGGTGAAAGAACGAGGGTCCTGCCCCCTACAACTGTGGGAAAAGTTGTTGAAATGACTTGAAGAGAAATAGATTGATAGATTGCTGAAGACTTTTGCCAACTTTGGTTGCTTTTAATAAGCTTTTTATGCTCATTAAATAAATGTAAAACTTTTGTTTTACAGCAACAGAAACATTTTCAACCACATAAACTAGAATAAAAGATCTTTCTTATGCTCTCCTACACCCCCCCTTGCTGAACAACAAGCATTTTTATAGTTTGAGCTGCAGAGTTCAGAGGCTGGGAGAAGAGTTTGCATTTTCCCCATATGACCTGAATGCACCATAAGACAGCACCGGGGTGGAAAGGGCGGGTCTTTGCTCCTTCCTCTCTTCCTGTTCCCCGGGCGTGGCAGCACCAACACCTCAGGGCTCCTTTCCCCTTCTCTCTGATCGTCTGCTACTGCCCCCATCCCCTCCCCGCTCTGACACCCAACCCCCCCCCCACCCCCCGGCCCTCCTTGTTTTGTTTTTTTGCCGCTTGATCGCCCTTACACGAGCTGCAACTCCTAACCTTTTTTCTTTTGTAGATGGGGGGGTGTCATGATGAATTTACAAGACCTGCATACAGTAAGTGGGCAGGATAGAGACACACTCATATACACAGAGAATGAGTGTGTGTGAGACAGAGAAGGGGGGAGTGCAAGCGACTGTGAAGTTAATTAGAACATCCTGTGTCTCTCTCTCTCTCTCTCTCTCTCTCTCTCTCTGCCTCCCTCTCCTCTATCTCTGAGAGGCTTTGATGTGGCTTAGTGCCTGGAAACTTAATGAAAAATGTATAATAGCCTTTCCGTTGACAGTCTCTCCCCCCTTTCCTTTCCTTTCCTCTCCCTCCCCCAACTCTCCCCTACTACCTTGGGTCCTGCCTCCATGACACGGTGCTTTTATGCTACATGGGGCAAGTTTCCCAAAGTGATTGAGAAGAGCTGTCAAGCATGGACTAGATCCATGCTAAGCTGGCTAAAATACATTTCCGTTTCCAAATGATTCACCCTGACCAGCATTTTCAGGACCCTCTGTGTACAGGTCTGGTACCCAGTACAGGCCTTATGATGATCATTTTAAGTAATAATAATTTAGATCCCGGTGGCTCACTGAAGCCACTGATTGAGCTTTTTAGTTAGAAAAACTTTTACAAATGTGAGTTCAGTAGAAAGCAATTTATATCCTTGTTAGGTCTGCACAAAATTGGAAAAAACTGACATTGAAGTATTCTTTGTACCTATGATATATATTGCGATGTGAAAAAAGACTAATTTTTACAAGATGACTTACTGTACATATCTCTATTTGGAAATAATAACACATCCTCAACTACTGGGGTGATTTTTTTAAAGATTATTTTGGGGCATTTTAGGCCTTTATTTTTGACAGGACAGCTGAAGAAATGAAAGGGGAAGGGGGGAGTGACATGCAGACATGCAGGTCAGGACCGCAGGTCGGAGTCGAGCCTGGGCCCGCTGCATCCAGGAGTAAACCTCTGTATATGGGCGCCCAACTGGGGTGATTTTGTAGGGGAGTGCATCTACATAGAAAATAAAAATGAACTTTCTTATGTTAACCATTCTCAGCTTCAATGCTTTACAAACCAAAGCAAGTAAGCGCTGCGACTACTCCTCTGTGAGATGTTGGAGGGGGACATTAGGTAGTTAAACTGGTTGGTTGACATGACACCATTGTATTCATATAAAACTGTCAATCCAGGCTCATTCTGATATTAATAATGCATGAATGTTGCTTCCTCTAAATTCCAGGTAGTGGCCAACTAGCGGGGCCTGCTTGTTTGTTTGATAAACGGATCAACATTGATTGTGATTGGTGGTTGGCTGTGCATGCAGAGCCTGCATGCAAGCCGCTAAGCAACGCTAAATTGCTGTTGCTTAGCGTTACATTTCTAGCTTCACGGCTCTGAGCATTGGTGGGGGCGGACCCCTTGATTCTTTAGGCTCTGCGGTTAAAAAATGGCCCGGACTGTAGCTTCACTACCCATGGAAAATAATGTGTACCCACACACGGGAGAGCCTCACTTCCCATTCCAAACCTTGTCAGACTAACGCTACGTCCAAGGTTGTAACATGGGTTCAACACGAAGAGGGGGTTGCGTTCTCCATTTTTGAGCAAAACTGACATTTTGTAATGTCAAACACATTTTTCTGCATTTTGATGATTTTTTCTGTAACAGTTTGTGCCTTCCATGTATGGTGCAAAATAATTTATTTAAGTAAAGGAAATTAATAGGTTCCTGGGGGGTTGCACTGTCCAGTTTTATTAATGGGCCAGTGCAACCCATCCCCGCCTGTAATCTAACCCTGACCCCTGGTTTTCTTGCCTAAATTTAAACATAATCTGCACCAAAAATGACAGGCAGCTCTCCTAATTTTGGGTAGCTAAACCACCAACTACCAATGACCTGACGGAGCCAGAGCTAGTGCTAGCATGTTAGCTTGTTCTCAATGGCTAAACACTGCTCCAACAGCCACTAGTTGACCAGAATCTCCAAAAGAACTACTTCCTGTCCCTGTTCTACTTCCTGTCCCTCTTCTACTTCCTGTCCCTGTTCTACTTCCTGTCCCTGTTGTGCAGGTATTCCACAAGTGTCCCTGGTCTAGAAGAAGTCTCCCAGCTGATCCTGCCTTGGACTGACCAAAGCTGGAGAAAAACTTATCTAGCTGATGGGATCTTACCGAGCTACTGAGCATGTGCAGCTCCCAACAAAGATAGGATAGAAGTGAGATGTCTCACTCTGGAGATACAACTAGTGAGATGTCTCACTCTGCAGCTAAAACAAGTGAAATGTCTCACTCTGCATCTGAAACTAGTGAGATGTCTCACTCTGCAGCTAAAACAGAGACCTAAACACACAGGGTAAAAATAGCATCTGCAGCAATGTGCAGTACAACAAACATATGGTGTTTTTTGAAAATGAAACCATGTAAACTATTCTGGTACAACCTCAAAATACAATTATGAACCTGAAAATAAGCAGAATATGGGGGCTTTAACAACTGTACTCTAAAGCAGCGCTGAACAAATGTCCCGTTTTGTCACAGAGGTTGACTCTCTGTTTCCACCTCCACCCTCGGTTTTTACCCTTCTGTTTTGACCCTCCCAATCCCCCCTTACTGCCTCCCTCCCTCCCTACCTCCTTCCTCCCTCGGCGGTCGCTTTCTGCCAGTCAGCACATCCCCGGGCGGGGAGGGGTGTTTGATCCGAGCCTCTTCAACTCTCCCTCTCTTTCTTTCTTTCTTTCTTTCTTTCTTTCTTTCTTTCTTTCTTTCCCTCGCTCTTAGTCTGTGTTTCCCTTTAGCCGCTCACTCACAGTTGATTTGTCACTCTTACACAGAAATGGTCTCCATTACTTACTGTCAAGTCCAAGTTCAAAGATGACATTCTCTGACTTTACTAAGGCCCATCAATTTGACTCAGCGGAGCCGCTGCAGTGGGGAAATGAAAGAGAGAGAGAAAAAAGTTCTGGTGTCATGGGAGGTATATGAGTGACATCACAAAGCAAAGAGGAGTTGGTGTCGAGTGTAATCCATCACCGCCGATTAGCATCATGGGGCTAATAACATGCTTTGGCCATGCTGAGCATAAAACGGGGTGTGATGGGTAATCATCCCCCCTCGACTTTTTCCACTTCTCACACATCATGTTTTCACCGAATGGTGGATACCCCCCACCCCCACCCCGCTCATTAACCATCCTCCCCATTTGCGGTTGCAGCTTCCCCACTGTAGCTGTCATCTCTCATTTAAATCAGCATCCCCATCTGTATCCCCTCCTCATTTCATTCATTCATTAAAGATAGGACTCAATTTTTGCCTCTCCCCGCTTGTCGTCCCTGTCTCCGCCGGCTACGCTACATTCCTGAGCGCGCGCTTTGAGCTTTTAGACACGTGTTAGGATAAGTACACGGCAAACACATTTGATAAGCACCTTTTCTCCCACTCTACCTCTCTTCTTCTCCCAGGATTTAGGGAGCTATATTTGTTTGCAGATTCATCTCCCCTTGTTCTGGGCTTGTCTCGGTTTGTTACCGAGCGCTTCATCCCGCTGCCTCTCTCACAGAGAAGTAGAGGGGACATTAAGTTTCTAGATGTTTCTCTCGGCTCCAAACAGCTACCTGAGCTCCCTTAATCCCCATCCCCATATGAAAACTGCACGACTCTCACCTTATTTCGGTGAAGGTAGGGGGAAAGAGTAGCATTTGTGCAGAATCAGTTGCTGGCTAATGGATGGGACTTATGGAACATTACCTCACCGACACAGACAGCTTAATTCGTATGACTGGAAAGAACATCTTTTTCTCTCATTCGGTGTTTTTATTCCCCTCTTACAACCCCTCCTTCCTTTTCAATGGTGACTTCCCTGCTCTCTCTCTCTCTCTTTTCCTCTCCTGGGACCCTTTCTCCATCATACTTAACTCTTCTTCAGCTCATCCCTCCCCCCACCCACCCCCATCCACCCCCCAATCCCCCGCCACCGCCCTGCGCCTCTCTCTCATTACTACTTTGATTTTTACGAGTTGGATGTCCTCTGTCTCCTTGATGCCCTCATCTACCATTTCAAAAGTTAGAGTAGAAAAACACCCCCCCCCCGCCGTGTCTTCATCGGGCTGAGCAGAAGGTCTTAGTCATCAGCAGTCCATTAGGGCACAATGGCAGCAGTTGTTGCTGCTGCGCCGAGAGAGTGCAATGTGCTCCGAGCGCAGGCAAACTGCTGGCTGCGCCGACACCCCCAGCAGACAGACAGTCCCGCTCTTTCCACTCATGGTGCGCTGCTGAATACGGTGGCTCTGTGTCCTTTGCCAGTGGAATGATATGCCTCATTCTTCCATGTCTCAGTTTATTGGCACGTTAAAATAGGAAAGTAAAACCTCACAATCTCAGTTAATAATTCACGCTCCTGTTAACTGGTTTGACATTTTCACTGTGCACCAACGAAGGTGAAACTGCCTCAAAAGCTATCATCAGACAATCTGTGGAATGACAGATACAGACTGGAGCTGAGGAATAAGACTATATGACTTGTTATTAACATCAAAGTTAGAACACCTTTATTAGTTTTTACATGAGAGATGTGTTTTTGCCCTTGCTTGAAGTTGATGGTCAGCTCACAGCAATATTGGAATCAGCATGAGATACAGTATATGATGATATTTGTTAGCAGCCACTGGAAATCAAATATCATATATGGTCAGTTCACCACTTTGGTCCAAAATGATATTCAACAATGCTAATAAACTACTGGATTGATCATAGATTAATGGTCCCCAGAGGAGGAATCCAACAGACTGACAAACCAGACCTTTTTCTTAGGCATCAGTGTTTTTAGTTAAATGTCTTGACAGAAATTGAATTGCCATGAAATCTGCTACAGACAATGTCAATTAAATGACAACATAACAACGTAACTAATGAAATATTAATTAATCCATACTTGATATTTTGGTTTACAACCAAATACATGAAAAAACTGATATTCCCATAACACCTGCCTTGTTTAGTTTGGGTGAATCCAACCCTGGAGCGTTCAATTCCATTCAGTTCAATTCAGTTTTATTTATAGTATCAAATCATAACAAGAGTTCACTTTCCAGATAGCATAGGTCTAGACCACACTCTGTAATTTACAAGGACCCAACAATTCTAGTAATTCCCCCAAGAGCAAGAATTTAGTGTGACAGTGGCGAGGAAGAAACCTCGGACCTTGGTAGGCGGAGTCTGATGGGGCCGGTTGGGGGGGTGATGAACAGTGCCAATAATAGTCACAATAAAGATAATGGAGCAGTGACTAGAACTAGTAGTTGTAGAAGTTTATGGTGTAGCAGGCCACAGCAGAGCGTAGCAGGACGTGGAGCAGGACCACAGCGATAAATGCAACCATGATTTTGGTTTGACCATGGAGACGCGAGAGACAGCTAGCTCGACCATAGTCAGAAATATTCACTAGCCAAAAGGAAAAATCCATCAACTGATTCAGATCAAACTCTAGGTGTGAAAATGCCCTGCGATGGTGAGCATAGTAACATTATACTTGCAGAACATGTTAGCGTTACCATTGTGGGAATGCTAGCATGTTGACATCAAAGCCTCATCGAGTTGCTTGCATGGCTGCAGTCTCTTACACCACTGCATGGTAGGGCTCTTCTCAAATTGACTCAACGCACATTTTGGGTCGCAGTACTTTTGTCTTTTCGTTTTCTACTGCGGATAGTACCCCCTCAGTGTAGGATTCTCACCATAGCGTTGCCGTGTGAAACTACCATGACATCATGGGTAACGTAACACTCACTGAATCCTTTTAACGGCAACCAAATAGAGGAACGTCATCAATTGAACGGTGTAGCGTACGGTGTCGTTATGCAGGGTTGCCATTTTTAAAAGTCTGGGCCGAATGAACAATCAAACTGCGATCGCTACTGATGGTAGCTTGGCTATTTAAAAATCACGGGTTTGAACAGGATGTCCCGTGTCGCGCTAGTGAAGATTCTCTATCAGTGGTCTGAGTGTTATTACTCCACCTTCTAGCATCAGCTCATTGCTTGGAACCTCGCCTGAGGTACCTGAGGTACCAGGTACTATTCACAACTGTAGTCAGTGGAAAACCACCAAAGCAGTATCAGTCTTGTTCAGAGGTGGGTAGTAACGAGTTACATTTACTCCGTTACATTTACTTGAGTAACTTTTTGGAAAAATTGTACTTCTAGGAGTATTTTTAAATCACTATACTTTTACTTTTACTTGAGTAGATTAGTGAAGAAGAAACTGTACTCTTACTCTGCTACATTAGGCTACAATGAGCTCCTTACTTTTCTTTTTACCTCTGTAGTATTCTACGCGTCATTGTTTTTATCCCCCCTGTATATGCCTCATTTTAATGTTTTATTTTGACAGAGAGAGAGACTTCTGCTAAAGGCTCTACCACGTGACTGTGTTTCACCAATCAAACGGCGTTGTGCAGTCTCATCACGCGACCATACTCGATCTCAGCGGCGGCCACGGGACGTGTTAGCTTGACAGTCGTAGCATAGCAAATGTTACAATCAACCGTCGCCAAGGCAACGCAGACCAGGAGGAACCCCCCCGGCCTCATAGTGAAAGCATGGTTACCTTTTAATAAAAGTGTGAAACAGCAGCTACATTATGCGGCGCCTTCTGGGTCGACCAAAACAAACGGACATTTCAGCTTTCAAAAACTCAACATCTAACTTGAGGAAACATGTAGCAGTTATTTTTGTTTTTGCTGTGGATAGGCGAATGTTTGTCTTTTACACATGTTTTGAACATCTCCTATATATATATATATATATATATATATATATATATATATATATATATTTATTATCCATCAAAATTTGATGTTTAAGTCTCTTCACTTAAGCTATTTTGTAATTAATAAATTAATTTTAATTTATTCTATTGATTGGATGAACTATAATTTGCCTAAAGATGATTATTTTGTATTTTTGTCGGTCTGGTTGATGCTTGTGTTAAGAAATAAATCAGAGGTTACTCAACAGTTACTCACTACTCGAGTAGTTTTTTCATCAAGGACTTTTTTACTCTTACTCAAGTAATTATTTGGATGACTACTTTTACTTTTATTTGAGTCATATTATTGTGAAGTAACAGTACTTTTACTTGAGTACAATTTTTGGCTACTCTACCCTCCTCTGGTCTTGTTGAGTAATTAAGAATGTTTTATGCTATAAGCTATATGCACAGAGCAGAGGGATAGACTGCATTGCCAATAGAATGCTGCAGCTTGTGCTACTTTGACTCCACTCTCCACTGTGGTTTTCTGCTTAGTTTTTAATATACAACACTTGGCAAATGTGCCATAAAGAGATGCATTGCAGTACTGAATGGCAGTGATAGCCACAGGAGTCATAAGGTCTTTCAGTAAAATAGCTGGCTGTGATCATTGAATCTTTACGTACCATTTCACTCCATTGCTATTGATGGTATGTTACTTGATGGTGTAAAAAGCATAGTTTTCTAATTGCAGTGAAGAACGGACTGAGCACAGGACAGGACGCTTAATTCTATGATTATACATTGCAAGTACTTTAGTTTTTAGTTTATGGGCATTTTAAATGTTTTGCTCTTTAAGAATTGTATTTTTACAGCAAATAAATGTGTGTGAAGATGTGCATGCAATAATAAATTGCTCTATCTTAAGTGCTGTCCTATCAGTGATGCCCAGACAGAGGTATGGGAGTTGTGTTTGTTTATACATTTGACATATTTGGAAGATCAGCTGCCTGAAAAGAATGCGATTAAAAGAAATTTTGGCCAGCACTGCCGGCAACAAATGGTTGTGTTTGTGTGTGTGTTGAGTAAAGTATTCCTTTCAGGCATCACCTTGCTTAAGCAGCAATAATTCACCACATTGGACTTGATGACACAGAATGGCTGAGCGTATAGCCTCCAGCACAAGTGCATTGTGGGATCAACGGTTTTGTAGTTATTTGCACTTTTTTAGAAGTCTTTACATTCTTAGAAATTCTCCTCTGGAAAAAGGGAGGGAAGTTCAACGTGACTTTGTCAGACACATGTATGCTTGTGGTGGCATTTCAGCTTTTTCAACATGTTCATCAGTTTAGGCCGTCTAATCGGAAATAAACATCTGAGAGACAATGCCAAAGTAGCACTTAAAACCTCCAAAGTGAAGCTCTCACTCCATTATCAGACACACAGGTCACAGATGGCCACAGATAATAAGCTCTTTAACGCCTGTTATTGTTTTGGCTTTATCCCTTTCCTTCACACATTTTTGTTGACAAAATGGCAATCTGGCTCCAATCAGCACTATGCAGTGGCAGACAACTGACTCAGGAATATGAGACAACCAACAGGAACCACACCTCGCCCATCCGAGCATCAGTTGATGCTAATGAGCCTGTCCCATCCATAAGCAAACATCACATTAACTTTGTACTCTGAAATATGGATATTGTTACACAAACCAGCATTAAATTGTGTGAGCTGACACCCAAATAAGATAAACAGAAAATTAGCACGCCAGATGCTGCAGGAAAATGCACGCATTCATGTTACAATCCCAATTAACTCCTAGCACCTGTGACAGGTGCTAGTGTTACCTGCTGACTGAGTTTCACAACAGACAAATGCATAGTTCTTTTCTCCCTATTTTTCTTGCTACATGCCTGAAGGGGAGAGATGCTTGAAAATGAGAGACATTGCAAGAGACATGACAAGACGTCTTTTAGTAATGAACTTTATTCTCACTCTGTGTGTGTGTGTGTGTCTGTGTGCTTGCGCATGCGTGTGTGCGATAGTGCATGTCTGCATCATCAATGTTTTTATTTGTACTTAATGATTTTCAGACAAAGGAGAGGCAAAGAGAGAATAATCATATGCTGCTGTATTCCTCACCACATGTCTCATGTGTTTGTACATCTCCGAGTTCGCTGTTTGCCTGGAATTTCTTTTTCATTTCAGTGGCAGTGCCTTGCAGACTGCACTAACCTTTCGAAATGGCACCGGCTGTTCAGTTCCCTGGCAAGAACTCAAAAAGAATGAAGTGTGCCGCCAATAAGGCTGGCCTGCTCCCCTCTGTCTGAATTACTCTGTTTTGGTCAATCACTCTATCCCTGTTTACGCAGCACTCAATTTGCCATGATTGATTCTGCACTGTGCACACACCCGCGTCTTGAATTCAGGACAGGACTTTGGAAATTGTCAGCCATCGATTCTCAATTTGCCCGGTCCCGATGGCAAAATTTGTCTCCACATTCTGGTCAAGGGGGTGCAGCTTAATTAGTTTTAAGATTTGTTCCACTTGGACACAAATGACAGTTAATGGTTCTTGTGGGACTTTGCACACAGTCTGTCGTGCTATTGGAATGGCATGTAGCCCAGCTGTGAATACAAGATGTCTTAGTTTTTACAATGAATTGATTAAGTTGCCAGAAGGCTCCATTTGAAGGAAACCTATTATTTTATTCCAGACAAAGCATTTAACGAGCTATGCCTCAGGCTGGCTAAAACATAACATAACCCCTTCTTTACTTTAACAACATACACTTAAATTGTAGTCATTTAGTTAAAGCACTTGCAGCAGCTGGATCTTGATAAAACAAATGAAACAGAGGTAGAATTCTTGATTTGCCAAAGTTAAGGGGAACTAACAGGTAGTGCAGGGATAGGAGAAACTGATTATAAGCAAGACATGGGACAGGGACAACAGTTGTCAATCAGGTATGTGGAGTGAATTACTTATTGCAGTCATACTTTTTCTAAATACAGACACTCACTTTTGCACCCATGTATATCCATGGCCACCCACCCAAACCTCTGCGGTCTGTCCTGAGACCAGCCCTCCTAACAGTTGACCCCCTGCTGACAAAATGACAGATGGGATGTAGGCTTTCTGACCTCAACAAGTGAGCAAAGGCGAGCTGGTACACCTTCAAAACCATGCCACAATCAGTCTTTTCGTCCTGCACAGTTCTATAGTTCTGGAGGACATACTGTATTGGCACAAGAGGGAAAGTGTGTCAGAAAGGTGACTGCAGCGTTTGGTGTTTGGGAAGAACAAAGTGGGGGGGGGACACAACTCTGCTCTCTTCCTTCACCTTGACACCCTGATCCGTCTCCTTCTTTTTTCTCTCTCTCTTTTGCGCAGGCCTGTTGTTGTCCTTCATCCACTCATTCATCCTCAGTTGTTATGGCTCTCTTTCTTTCTGTTGTCAAATCCCTCTCTTTCTCTTGCTTATTCCAGTTCTTTTTCCATCTGGTCTGGTTTTGTGTATCTCCCTCTTCCTTCCTCACTCATCTCCCTTCCCCATGTCTCTCTCCTTCCCTTTCTGCCTTTCTTTATGTCTTTTTGGCCGCAGTCCCATTTCCCCAATTGGCTTAGTGGCAGTCTAATCATTCTCCGACACCCCTGCTGTCGTCTCTTCTATGTGAGCGCCTGCCGCCGCTCTAATCCCATGATCAGTAAATACCCTTTTTCAGCGCACACTATTTCTCAGCATCTCACTGCCTTCCCAGTGTATACGTCTCCACAGAGCATACTGATGGTCCTTCCACTTCCTCCAGGCAAGCACAGCATAGAATGATTTTGAGTGCAGCAAAAGTGAAAGATTGACTAGGAAACAAAAAAACTTTCAGCATTTGTTCAGCTGTCCACTCTGGCACCATTTCATCAGTTTGGTGGTGAACTGTAAGCAAGAAATTGAGTCATTTTCCTAAAAACCACCACCATTTTGTTCAGCTGTCTGCTGACTCCATTGCAGGGCGGTATTAATATTAATATTGCTCTTTAACCTGCTGCTTTCATTATGATTTGATAGATTTATGTAACTACAGCCTTGCCAAACACAACCTCCACACTGTACAAATATGTCCACCCTAAAAAGTTGTGAAAGTCAGTGACTCAGTTAGTCAGTTTAGGGTCAGAACATTACACTTATTCATAATGCAATTCAGTCAACTTCTTGAAAGAGATTTTTTTTGCTGATTTCTGCCTCATTGTACCTTGTTTAAGAATACTGAATGTTTTAAAAATTCCGTTTTTTTTTAATACCTGCACATGACAACTACAGTGTGGTTAAGCTAAATCAACTATGGCTAATGTATTTTTAGGGTTAGGCAACTCAAACATGTTGAAGGAGAGGCTCACTTTTTTTCCAAGTCTTAAAACAATACTCTCAAGCCCATGTGTAGATTGAAATAGTTTTTGCTTGCTGTAATCATTCCTCTTGTTCATAACGACCATGCTTACTGTGGAAGAAATGGGGGGAAAAATCCACAACCCTTCTGACCTTCTTCTACCGGCGGGTAGACGCAGACCTCCAGGTACAGGCGCCATACATCTGCATGAACGCCTTGGTTTACCAAGTGCTACCAAACACTGAACAAGACATTTTCAAAGGTAGCCAAAATGTTCCAATTAACTTTGACTGAAGTGAAACAACACAGTGAGAGGGTCAAAGTTAAAGACAAAAACATGGAGTTCATGGCTATTTTAATGTACACAGTGCCATGGTTAGCATTGCTACTCCTCTGTCCTGATTGACAGGTTAGTGTGTGTATATTTAAAAATAAATGGGACCATTTATTTGTAAGGGTTCATGGTTAATGTGGTTAGGGAAAGGGACGTTTTGGGTACCCTGCTGGAGCTGCTGCCCCTGGTTACCTGACCCCCTTGGATGGATGGATGGATTGCACCCCTTATTTACAAAATGAACATCGTGGTGTATTTGAGATTTTATTTTAGCCTATTAGTATAACTTCATTAATTACTATTAGGATGCTAATTATTGCCGACATTAAGAAAGTCACAAGGCTAGATTAGAAGAAGCGACCACACCCCCTGGTTCACATAATCCAGTCAAGTAGACATAAACTCGTCTTTCTTACCCACTAAGGAGCTAATCACTAATCAGTGACTAATTGATTTAGCTGCACCTGTAGCGCTCTACCTCCAGCTCCTGGTACTGATGCCAGCATGGCCAGCAGCAGCACTAAGCCTCCGTTCACAATCAGCGTGATGATGGCCAATTGAGGGGTAATATGGCTGAAGGATTATGGGGTTCAGCCCTGTAATCGGGCATTAATCCCAGAAGAAGCAATGCCAAAATCTAATCTACGTTTTATCAACGGTGCTTTCTATCTGCAAGTCTCCTCTTGTTATAGTGACATGAACTTGGTGCAACTGCAAATTGTATTCATGTTTGAATTGAAATGTTTCCTTACTCTGGTTATACATATCTACTAGAGGATGGATACCCGATCCGAGCCCGACGGGACCCGACGGTACCCGACGGGTCGGGCCGGGTTCGGACAGATTTTTAGAAAGGATGCTCGGGTTCGGGGTCGGGCTCGGTCACATCAGCGCGATAAGGCGTTGAACATTTTGAATTTAAAACAGCTTAAAATAAATGTCAAATATTACCCTAACATCCGTCTTCCTGTGTGCTGTGACAACGAAAGACGTGCGTATTAAGCTCCATGTGGCAGCGCAACGATGGAAGATGTTAAAAAGAAGTTGGCCGCAGGAGATTTTAAAACTATTGAAAACAAAGGAAAGTCAGCTGTGCATTGATGAGCTCATCTGTTGACATTTCCTAATGCCTTCCTACAATTGCTTAATAAAAGCTTTCACACAAACAAACGTACATGTGTCATTAGTATGAGAAACAAATGCGATTTTAACTGTGTCGGGCTCGGGTCGGGCTCGGACAGAAATATCTTAATGCCTGTCGGGCTCGGGTCGGGTTCGGTTACTGCTCTGTCGGACGCGGGCCGGGCTCGGACAGAAAAATCCGGCCCGATCCGCACTCTAATATCTACATAGTATATATACGTAGTAAAAAAGGCTGTGTCAATGTAGGTGGTACAACCAGGGTGTAATTTGCTGGGGGGTGTATGGGATTTCCCCCTTTTTGATCTACATGTCCCTGCCTTTGCTGAATTATTGTAAAGTGCTGTAATGTGAACAGTTTATAGTGCGATAGAAGGATAAAGTCCAAGCAACAGTCGCTGGTTGTAGTCAGCTGCTACTGAGCTCCAGGACGCCGGCTACCAGCAGCAGTTGTTTAGCCACCAACAGGTGACTGTGAGCTGGCTACAGGCCCCGCCAGATGGCCCTCCTATCAGGGGCCATGGTAGTTGAAATTAGCCAGAAAAAGTAAGTGACGTGCTGCGCTGACAGTTAAGTTAAGCAACCAAAACGACTCGTTGACTTAAGGTAAAAGATTGTGGTTTGGATTAAAACACTCTTGAGCATTTCCTGGGTGATTTCCATTTCTGAGTATTTCATTTTTGCCGCTAAGTGAACTCTGACTTGAAAGCGCTGTTTCATGTTGACACCACGTTGTGCTATTTCATTTTGGGATTATTTTCCATTAGATATTGAAGTTTTGGCATGGCTGGCCGAGTGGTACTATATCCATGGTGGTATTGGAAGGGGGTTTTATTCTTGTATGTTTTATTGTGTTGTGCATAATCCAAACCCTCTTCTTCTTCCCTGGTTGCAGTTGCTTGCACACAAGGCACGCTCGGAAAGAGTTTGACCACTTCATCACATGATGAAGGAGGTAGAGAAAATTAATGAATGAAATCACTCATGAAATTAAAGGCTAAATTAATAAAAATACAGTTCCTTCTGCAATAAAGTGGTATTTTGTGCAGGGTAAACTCCCAGAAAATCTCCAGTTTAAAGCATACATTTTTTTCTAAAAAATTTAATTTGGGATTATTCATTCAAATCTTGCATTGGACATTAACTGCACTGTTTTTCATTCTCCTGTTTAAAATCAGTTCTAGTCAATGTTTTACTTATTCTTCCATTTTATTTTACTCTTTTCAAACCCTATTCATACATTTATTTTTATATTGCCTTGTTTTTCTTTCATAATTTGTCTTGATACCTTTCTCTTTATGTCTAGCACTTTGAATTGCCTTGCTGTTGAAACGCGCCATAAAAACAAGCTTGCCTTGCCCTGCTTAATGAAACATGGGACATGTTTTGTAGAATAAGTATAGTTAAGTATAGAATTAAGTATAATTTAATTGTCACTTATCAAAGTTAATCACACATTCCTACACAAAGTCAAGTTTTAATTCCCTCGATTGATATCGGAATGTGTGTTACCGTTCATGGTTTTTATTCAATTCAAAAACCAGTTTAGTATTACTGTGTGCTCTATAGAACACATCCTATGTGCACTTCCCCTGCCCCGTTACTGCTGCAATCTATATTAATGACGTGTTTTAATTAATTACCGACGGATGTTGGTCAGTTTTGGCCAGATGTTGATCACCTTCTGCTTTCTTTGTGTTGGCATTCTAACCTCTGGTGGATTTCTGAGGACTATGGTTACCTGGTCCTCAGATCTCTGCAAGGTAAATCCAGACAGCTAGCTAGACTATCTGTCCAATCTGAGGACTATGGTTACCTGGTCCTCAGATCTCTGCAGGGTAAATCCAGACAGCTAGCTAGACTATCTGTCCAATCTGAGGACTATGGTTACCTGGTCCTCAGATCTCTGCAGGGTAAATCCAGACAGCTAGCTAGACTATCTGTCCAATCTGAGGACTATGGTTACCTGGTCCTCAGATCTCTGCAGGGTAAATCCAGACAGCTAGCTAGACTATCTGTCCAATCTGAGGACTATGGTTACCTGGTCCTCAGATCTCTGCAGGGTAAATCCAGACAGCTAGCTAGACTATCTGTCCAATCTGAGGACTATGGTTATCTGGTCCTCGGATCTCTGCAGGATAAATCCAGACAGCTAGCTAGACTATCTGTCCAATCTGAGGACTATGGTTACCTGGTCCTCAGATCTCTGCAGGATAAATCCAGACAGCTAGCTAGACTATCTGTCCAATCTGAGGACTATGGTTACCTGGTCCTCAGATCTCTGGGAAATCCAGACAGCTAGCTAGACTATCTGTCCAATCTGAGGACTATGGTTACCTGGTCCTTAGATCTCTGCAGGGTAAATCCAGACAGCTAGCTAGACTATCTGTCCAATCTGAGGACTATGGTTACCTGGTCCTCAGATCTCTGCAGGGTAAATCCAGACAGCTAGCTAGACTATCTGTCCAATCTGAGTTTTCTGTTGACGACTAAAACTACTTCTGAACGTACACATGTTCCACCAGAACAACTTCCATCCAGAGGATATCTTGCAGAGACACCATTGCTCCGTCCAGTGCTTAGATGACGATTGTGATTTGTTTAAACCAGAGCAGGTTTTTTCCCAACCATGAATGCCATGTGGACTAGCCCGGCCCTCCTCCGCAGCGCTGTGGAGGAAGGTCTGGCAAAGCTTTCTATTCCTGTTGTTGCTGTCTTGTTACATATCAAACACATCCCAGACGTAAAGGTCGACCAGGCAACATGCAACACTACAAAAACAACTCCAATAGCATACAAAGCCATCTCACAAAAGACCCTGAATCATAAAAGAGACATTTCTAATCCTGCATCAAGATCTGACTTCTGTAGCCGTCAAAGTTTTATCATACCAGTAATCTTTTATCACCTAACATTAAAGTCTTTCTTTTATTCTTTGTTCTCTCTTTTTTTAATTGGTGGTATCCTTGTTGTGATTTTGGTTGCATTGTTCTGTGATTTGTCTTGATGTTCATATTGATACTGACTAATGGGTAATAAATAATAAACTGATGGTATATGTATGTAGACGTACCTTAGAAAGTAGCAGTATGATGACCCATGAAATTGTGTAAACTGTAAATTTAACAGTCTCAATTTCATTAAAGTCACAAGACACTGAAATGTATTTGTTTTACATTGTTTTCAAATTTTCATGGAAAAAATTCTAATATTTCCTTTTTGTGATTCATAAAGATATGTATTTAATTCTCAGAATGTATTTAATCAAATTCCTTGAATCCACCAAGATTTATCAAGGCGTACAGTTCTGTTGTGTTTCTACTAATAACCAACCACAACAGACACAACAGTAAGCAAAAAACACGTTCATATTTATCAGTACAAGTTTGAACCGTGCCAGCTTTCCTAGAAATAGCTTGATGATCAGTTAGTTCAGCTGTCAGCTCTGACTCCAGAGACAAACGAAGTGCAGCAGCAGAGGCCCAGATATTCTGACTTTTACAGCCCTCCAAAAAAACCTGGGCCCTACAATTCCCATAATGCAAATCAGCAGCGTCTTTCATTACACCCTTACAGCCTGAGTGCCCACTTCTTGAAAACACCAAATTTCCAGTTTGAAATGCAAACGTTTGGTTAAAGGTTTTAACTCTCCACCCCAAACCGAGATAACCCTGATGACATCTTCAGGCTCATTTTGGCTTTGGAAGAAGATTTACAAAGATTATACATTGTGTACAAAGGAGTGCCTCCTTTAATTAAGATTATTGCTAACAGGAAATAAGTAATTCTACCAAAGAAATCCTGAATTTGTTCCACTGCATCAGTTTGGTGGTGGTAATTACAAGGCAGCATCGGGTGATTATAGTGCACTTTGACCTGTTCACTTGAAATCATTATGATTTGCAAAATTTACGCAGTAACAGTATTGCCAAAAACAACCTCCACATAAAAATGTCCACCCTAAAAAGTCATCACATTTCCTGGAAATCAAAATGAGTCGATTTGTCGTCAGGGTGAGATCATTTTACTTGATTCTAACGCAAGTCTGTCAACATATCCAAGAGTTTCTTGTTAACTTGTGCCTCATTGCGCCTCGTTCAAAAAGACTGACAATTGATGACTGAATGATTGTTCACATGTCCCAGCACTTAAATGGATAACACTATCTGCAGACTAACATTCCTGTAAACCAACCTATTCTCACTCCCAACTCAACAAATACTGACGCTTGGTCAGTGGCTCTTAGCACCAGATACTGACGCGCTAAGCTGCCTTTACCGCCTGTACGTGACGCATCGCAGCAGTTTGACTGTGGTGCTGTAAGATCACATAGCATGAAGAGCAACAACACAGGACTTTCACCCAGGACACCGGGGTTTGCATCCCGTTTTTGTCTTGCATGTCACTAAAACATGCATTACACAATGTTTTCCTAACCTTAAATCTCCAGTTATTGGTCCCCATGTCAGTTAAAAGTATTTCTAACCCCACCCACAATCTTTCCCTTAAAGCTGCAGTAGGTAGTTTTGAGGAAACGTGGATTTAGCCTAAAAATTTGAACAAGCACACCTTACAGGCTCCTCCCCCTTGCTCTCTGCTGCGCTACAGCCCCCCCCCCCCCCCCCTCCACAGCTCCTCGAGCCTGCCGTGAACGCGCAGGCTAGTAAGCAGGGCCACCGATGCTTTCCACACAATACAGGGGCTTTATTCTGAGGAGGGTTTAGCTGTTGTGTGCTGTGCTTTTAAAACTTTATGTAAAAAAAATTGCTTATTTAAAATATTTCTATTAAAAGTTTTGGAAATATTTTTCAATAAAAAAGGGATTAAAAATGTTTATGTAATCGCTCATTTGTGAGAACAAAAGCAGCACTTTACACAGTACATTACTGAATTACCTTTTGGATCAATTTAAAACCCTAAACTTTCAGTAGGAATGATGAATCACTGCTCACTAGGCCAAGGAATAACAACATCTTAGAAATATGGCTTAGGTTTTATTTTGCATATGGGTAAAATAAATCAGCTTTTTTTGCAAAGTACACACAAGGAAATACTGAACATCTTGATTTGGACTGAAAGACGATTCCTTCACGTGCCTCTGTGTCTGGGGCCATGTCTGACCTGTTGGAGGAGCAGAAAGAATGTGTGTCAGACATTTGATTTACAATCCTGAGGGGGAAGACACAGGGACAGGGACAGCGCACAATTAAAGTAGTTTCACCATAGCTGCATTTAATTATGATCGACAAAAACACATTTAGGCTTACTAAATGTAGGGATCGAAACAATATTGCTTATACTGAGGGTGAACGAGTTAGCTACAACATTCCTGCCGTGCTACAAGCTAACAAGCTAACTGTTAGACTTAGCTAGCAACAAGCTACAGAGTAAATGAGATTAGCGCTATCACCAGCGATACTGTAACCATCGCTAGCTTAGTTGTGTAGTTCTTACATAATGAAACAAATCCAGCAGGGATACTTACATGTCAAGCAGAAATGTGGCTAGCTCTGAATCCGTGTTGAATCCTTTCAGGAGGCGTAGCTCCCTCCACCTCTGAAAAGCCCTCCGATGTCGACCCTCGTTTTATTTCGGCTCGGTTTAATTCTTTCTTTTTAGCTCGCTTTTTGTCATCGGTCTTCTTCTGTTTGCCCGTCTTTCTTTTCTGAGCAGGTGTCACTCGAGAAATTGGCAGTTTTCCTGAAAAGTTGTTTCTCCGTGATTAGCACAGCTGCAGCACACGGGCAGTCTTGAGCTTGGACACGGTACACGCTGCGGGGGGGAGGGGGGGAGGGGGGGGGGGGGGTTATGAGCGGCGCGTACACGAGAGTGATTGACACAGCTAAGACAGTCCTCCTGGCTCTGATTGGCTGTTTTGACCGGGAGCGGTGCATTTCTGCCAAATGGTAGTAGGAGCACAGGGAGGAGCCATAGGAGCTTAATTTTTTCACAGATTATCTCTTATTCTACTGTCAGGGCATAGTGACAGTTTTAACAAATATGTAAAAAATACATTTTTACAAAAGTTACCTACTGAACCTTTAACTAAGTGGTTATACCCTGCATGTTGAGAAATGATGCAAAATTGGTCCCGCCCCAGAGCCTTAAAAGGAATGCACCACCAGCGTGTTGAACATGTTTGCCAATGGGCTACTACCTAAAGCGTGGCAGATGGGCTTACATTGGAATTAGTTGAATGCCCCCTGCATCTGACTTAGATGACCAAAGGTCATGAGCTGGGAGTGAGACTGTGTTGTGTAAACCAAGTTTGTGATCGTGCTCCATGCAGCGGAGGAGAGCTGGCAGCCAGTGTGGTGCATCAGCTTGACTCCCCTCGAGGAACAGACCCAGTATCAACTTATCAACTCCAAATTCGAGCCTTGATCACCAGGAGTGAAATGTTCAACTGAACTGTGATCAGTCAGGCTCTGGAGGCCACTTATGACTACTATCCCCTACTATTCATCAAAGTGACGGTCAGTGAAGTGGACTCAACAGAGCTGCCACTCCCTAAGAGGGCCTGGAACTGTCTGTGTTTGTTTCTGGACTCCTGAGACAGAATGACTGGCAAGACTTTATGTTTGTGTATTCCTCATGTAATTCACAGAAGCATTCGTCACAACAACACTCCATCAGGTGAGTAACTATCAGTTGTCAGTTGCGGGGGCAGCAGAGAGTTGTGAGCAACACAAACGCTTCTTTGGTTTCTACAGTATTAATCAGCTGTATCGATGCACACCTCCCCACCCACTCCTCCACTCACCTCAAGACAGTGATTAATAGATCCATTAACCCCCAAAATGCATTTCACTTGGTGATGACATTTGTTCCTAGATGCTTTTTTTGCACTGTCGACTGCATTCCATATGTCTGTTTTGGTAAGCTTTTTGATACATAGAATACATAAATTTTAAACTCTGCAGAGTTTAAAATGCATCATGATACTGTACACTCAGATGTACGCCATACTTGTTTTTGGTCAAAACATATCACGGACTGAAGTGAGCTTTTGCTTTTATAAAACGAATATGGCAATATGATAGTTATAGTCACATCTCAATTTAAATAATTTTTTATCAATAAATAATATTGTTAACAATAAAATACGCCCTCCTGGGCTGGCTCCCTCAACACATACCGAGGTGGTTCCTCTGGTAACATTAGCCTACACTAGCAGCTAGCATAGGCTATTACTTTTGCTTAACGCTACAGGGGTAGTTTGGATTCACCATAGACTAAGGTGACCAGATGTCTCAGACTAAATCCGGGGATATTTTCAGCTCAGAAGTGTAAATACCTCCAAGTCATGTTTTTAATTTTTGTAAAACTTAAAACGGGGGCACTAGACCTAGAGCTGAGTATCGTCTACAATATAAACTATTGAGGAAAGATGTTCCTTTGCCATTGATGCAGTATGAAACGAGATCGCTGCAGTCGGCAGCAGAGAAACAAGCTACAATGGAAGTTAATGGGAGAATTGTCCAGCTTGTATTTACGTTCATAAAGTGCTTGTTTTGCTGCTGACAGACTCAGATTAATATTCTAAGTGTCTGATAACATTATGGAAAGGATTTCTAAGGAGGCTGACCTTTCTGTTAAAGATTAAGATAATTTTTTAAACCGGGGACGTCTGGTCACCCTACCATAAACCCCCAATAATACAAACACACTAAATGACTGGGGCAGCGGTACCCAGCTAATCCAGGGTTCTCTTTGAAGAGAGCATAGAGTCATAAACCTGGACTTTTTATCTCCTGTTGAGTCCTGAGCCCAGGTGCTCCCATTCAGACTCATCAGCAGATACCTTGAACACAATCACACAATCACACAACGAGTTAGACACACACAGCTAGCAAGGGTCCTCACAATAGATAACGGCTGTCTGACAGCGTAGTGTACATGTCAAGGAGTTTTAAACCAGCTCTGTGTCATAGCAAACTAATTAATACAATGCTGCTTGTTTTTTATGAGTAATTGTAGTATAGCTTGTATAGCTCATCTTTAAACTGTTAAAGCACTATATGATTATTATTATGAGTTAGATAAGAGATCCCACTCCCATGTCTGCACAATGAATATTAAAACACCACTAGCAGCCTGTTAGCTTGTCTCTGTCAAACAGTCAAAATGAAATGCTTACCAGCTCCTCTGAAACTCACTAATTAACCAATGTTATATTTGTTTAAGTTTCAAGCTAACGCTAGCGGTAGCCAGCTAGCTTGGCTGGCACAACAATGAATATTTTTTATAATATTTTTTTTTTAGTTGACCAAATTGTTCCAGTGAAAACACACAGTGAGAGGGTCTAAACTACACAGTGCAATGGATACTTAATGCTAAGCCTCTGTCACCCCTAAAGGATCCCCTGCTTTATTGTCTATTTAAAATAAATGCAACCATAATTTACAAAATGAATATTATGCTGTATTGGAGAAGACTCAAAAGTTGCAATTGAGACCATAATGTAACAATGTTTAGAGAGTGAGAAGTAGGCTCATTTGCCCCTACACTTCTATAGAAATGGACAACCAGTGTAGTCGCCCTCTGTTGGAAATTAGAACAAATCTTCTCAACATCTGCTCAACGAATCAATTTGTTCGCAGCTGCTCACTTAAATCATTTACGATGCTGGAACTTACTTTTTATGTAGGCTATCACCCCAGAATATCAGTTATGCTTTTCATTACACCAATCACCTTGGATAAACTCTTATCAATGTATGGCGTGTAGCCTAATGTGGATCAGTCTGTGTGTCTCAGACCAACTGAGAACTAGTTTTTAACAGAGTGGCTGGATGTATAGAAACTGCCCGTCCAGCCACTAGAACTCCAGTATGCAGATGGAAAACCTTCGAGCCATACTCCAGGTGCATTTGTGCTGGTGAGATGTAAACATGATGACAAATCAATGAATCCATAAGCATGTCTGTGTCTGCACTTTATTTTTTAGTTTAGTTTATAATGGCCATGTCCATGTTTATGTTATTTTAAAAATAGCATTGTTAGCATAGCATCTGAATGTGATTATTAGCTTTTTATAAGGAAATTGGAAAAACAAAGTTTCTAAAAGGTGGCACACAGCTCTGTTGGATAATCTGAACATTCTAACCACAAAGATAAAGAGACACACACACACAAAGAAATCACATGGCTTTTCCCATTCATAAAAAACTGTCGATATGACAACAAAGAAGCAAAAGGCAACAAATAATGAGAATGCGACTGGATTTACAAGATGAAATGCCAAAAGTACAATCACTACAGCGAAATAACTCCCTGCCTCCTACTGAGAACTTGAGAGGCACAAAAGTTGCCATTTTCTTTTTAATTATGCATGTTTCATTTATGTTCCCCACCCCCCCAAAAAAAATCATCTTTCTATATTGTGTATTGTTGTAGCTCTGATGTCCTAATCTTGTCATTTGGGTGCATTTGGTAGAATCAACTTTTTAGTTGTACCCAGGCCAAATTGATTCTACTAAATGAATGTAATTAAACCGATTACAAAAGTCAAATGAACTGGATTCAATTAAAGTGATAAATGGAGGAAGAGAGAAGCGCGAAGATAACCAGGAAATGCCAAAACAGAAATAGAAACATAGAGAGGGAAATAATAATGACTGGTGACGAGGGTGTTTAGGGTTCCAGCACCCTATTTTTGGCCCAAATGCCACGAAGCTGAGTCATGGTGTCACCCTAACAGACAAATCAGTGTGTGAATTGACCCTGCCCTGTCTTCAGCACATTCACACACAACCACTTCTGAGGCGTTACCATTCATCATGAGGAAAGTGGTCATAATGCTGATTGACGGTTTCACTCAGGGGATTTTCCCAACATTCCCACTTTCAGTTTAATCACACATCATCACCATATCATTAAAACAATTCAAGATGGTTCAATAATCATACATAGGACACGTAAAATGGGGAACCCCAAATAAGCTACTGAAAGCTTTTTGGACGGGCCCAATAACAAACACAATATTCTACTCACAATAGAAACGCCACAGACAAATACCACAAGATACACACTTAATAAATAATCAACAGTCATATGTTATGAGCTATTTTTCCTTCAGATTTTTCTTGAAGATGGAGACAGAATGCAACATTTTCAAGCTTTCATCAAGCCTTTGAAGTACTTTCAACGGCTCTATATACCATTTGAGTCTTAAAGAAGTTGTATTTTATATGGGATCAGAAGCTTATGTGAGAATCGTGTCTGTTTCCGGACATCCGTGAACTGAACCAATCAGTGTCCGGTGAGGAGCTATCGGCAGCTACAGGTGTGTTGTAGGTGTGTGTGACAGCCGCAACGTGATAGACAAATGGTTCATCCAATCACCTGCCGGATATTTTTTGGAAGTGCCTGCCCTTTCCCAAACATTTTCCAATAACGGCTTCTCAGATAGTTCCATGTAGCAAACCATCTGACACGTCATGTAAATTATATTAAGGACTAATAGTTGTTACACTTTAGTTTTTGTATGGGTTAACACGGAACTGCACAATACACACGACAACAGACATTGATCTGAAATCAAATTTATCGACAAGAGTGACACAAAGCAGCAGCATTGTTCTGAGGCTGAACAGGACACCATAGAGGTGGAAGGAAGTATTTATTTAGTGTCTTCCAATTAATAGAATTAACCACATTGCACCCTTTAAACCAGCCTGTTCAGTTTATCATATATGAGAGGCAGGCTCGTTTTTAACTTTTCATCCCTCTAACATTTTCTTGGCACAGATGATTGACTGACGTAGAAAGTTACATGTGTCGTCTTAACTGTCAGACTGGCACTATATTTACACTTTCACCATTGCTGCAGGCTGTCACACACACACACACACACACAAAAACACACGCACACATCAAACTATGCACTGCTTGCTTTTATTTTCTCTTATTTAAAGACACGTTGGAACCTGCTGAATCGCCCAGTGATCTTTGACAACCACCAGTTTTATTTTTGGGTCATTGTGTATGTGTGTGTAAACGGATGTTAACTCCCCAAGTTTAGATGATGTCAGGAGGCTGGAGATAAATTCTGTGTGCCCAAAAAGTGTGTTTTTGTGGCCCCACATGCACTCACCACATGACCTAAACATAGTGCTTGAAGTGAGTATTCTGAACATGTAGCTGCACAGCGTGTGGTTTTATCTGAGATAGACCAATCCTTGTATGAATACTGTGTAAGATACTGTGTCAAAATACACTTAAATTCCTAAAGACCATGTGTGCGTGTAAATATATACACAACAATAAATGGTATACAAGTATTAAAAAAGTATTACATTGTCAAAATAAGGCCTTACAAGAAATTGTGTTTACAAAGGTGTAATCTTTCATAGAATTTATTTGGAGTGTTTTATAAGATGTCCTGTGTGCACAAGTATATTTTTGCAAGTAAGTGTCAAGATTCATTCATTAACTGTCCCAAAAGGTGGGAAAAACTCCCAAAATCAAGGACATCATTTTTGTGACTTTCCAACTGAATGCAAATGAAATGCAATCTTAAAATACCCAATAGTGTTTGGCCATGAAGGGTAGACATCACCGGAGAGATGTTCACTGCATGGAAAAATGGAAGTTAGCACCAGGTCCTGAATTCAATGAAAATATTTGATGGAGATGGAGTCCACGCTTCGGGACAACTTCCTCCATTTTGTTGTGTCATGATCCTTATGAGTGAACAACACAACATGATTGGTGGATATGTTTTAAAGCTCGGAAAAATCTGCCTTGTTTTGGAGAGAAAGAATGACTATTTTGCAGCATTATATTTGCATTCGTTGTGAAAGTACTCATGACAACAACAAAAAACATAAATTGACGTGTAAATTAATTGCACGAAAGAAACAACCCTGATGTGTAAAAACCTTCAACCATTAAACTTGGTAGTTTGCCTGTGTGAGGACCGGCTTTCTGTCCTAAGATGGGACATGAGTCCCCATGACTTTGCTGTGAATAGATCTTTGTCCTCACAACATTGTTAATACAAGAGTTCACACACACACACACACACACACACACACACACCCTTGAATACAGTATGAACTGTATAATGTCTCAAGGCTATAACTCATTCCACATCTGTATGTGCCAGGTAAGGGTTGGCTCTCTTACTCTCTCTCTCTTTCTCCTCTTCACCTTCCTCATTCCTCACGCCTCCCCAATATCCTCCCATCCCCTCCCCTTCCATCCATCTGGGGCCCCTCCCGTCCCCCTTCTATTTCTGTCTTTCCTCTTCCGCTCATCTGATTTGTGTCTTTTCCTGTCTTCTATTTCTGTCTCGCTCCATGTCTCCCTTTTTCTCCTCTCCTCCTTCTCCCACCTCCCCTCTGTCGTCTCTCTCCTCCTTCTCAGGGGTCCTGATCTAATTCAGTATTCATACTCCAACCTAGTTTTCTGCTTCTTCTAATCCCCCTTTACACTTCCACTGCTGCTAGAGACGTATATTACTGATACAGCACCGGAGGCCTCCCCAACGTATCTCAACCCTTCACCTTTTGTCTCGTCCCCAAATCTTTAGGACAAATGGGACAGGTTTTGGGACTCTTTCTTCCCATGTTTTTCTCTTCCTCTCTCCTTTATCCTTCCCTTTCCCTCTCCTCCTTTCTCCTCTGTTTTTCCCATCTAATCTTCTTTTTCCTCTCTTCTCTTGACATTACCAAGTCATGGCTGGCTGGAGGGGCAGTTGTCCACCATCAACACTTCTCGGTCCCCTTTTCCTCCGGGTCGGGATTCATTTTCTACCAGTTGTATGGCACTAACACAGAGAGAAATGAATGGAGACTTCAGGCTGTGTAAGGGAAGGGTGGTTCTGTGTAGAACCAAAGAACCAGTAGTTGTAATTAATAGTCTCATTATGATTTTAATCACTTATAAGTCAATATCAATGTAGTTTATCACATAATCACATTTTTATTTTCTTGGCAATACTATCCACAAAAATCGAACAAACATTCCCATTTCTCGCAGTGGAGAAGTGTGTCACACAGCTCCTCATATTGTATATCACTAAATATTTTATGGCGCCTAAGCTCAACTTCCCACAGCGTGTGGATGCAATTTTCCTGGAAATGAGCTAAAAGAACAGCTGCCCGTTTTGGAAAATTTGCTTTCTGGCCAAGCGTTAGATTAGAATATTGATGCCTCTCTGTGCCTTGACTATTGAGTGAAAGCAAGCAGGCAGTTAGCGTAGCTTAGCATAATGACTGGAAGCAAGGGGATCATCTAGCCTAGCTAAAAACTCCATTCCAAGTTGCATAATAACAATCATTTTTTTTGTTTAATCCTGCCATCGTTGTGAGGTTATTTTCTACATTGCCTGGATCAACGGAAGCCCATTTCCACTTTCAGCTCTCTGTGTGAATGCCGATCTTAAACAACAAACTTCAAGCTGGCAAGCTATACGCTGAAAATGGCAAGTTTTAAAGAAAATGTGGAGCATGCAACATGGCGAGTCCTGCTTGGTTCTTTCGGGGAATGATTGTTTTGGGAGCGTTTGGGGGGGAGATTGCTGTGGACAAAGTACACCGGTAAGAGCAAATGTCGCTGCTGGTCACCATCTTCCTCTGGGCGTGCTAAGTGTTATTTGAGCACACTGCAGGCCCCCTTGTAGAGCAGACCGGTGATGCGCTTCACTCCACCACCGTGAGCCAGACGGCAAATAGCGGGTTTAGTGGTCCCCTGGATGTCATGTCAACTTTATGGTTTCTGCTAGCCATCCCCAACCCTACTGCTGCATCGCTTCCTGATTTCCCAAACTACAGAGCCGACCGAGGCCCAAATCAAACAATGTAAATTAGTTTAGCCTTCCTGGGAAGTTTTAGCATCAATAAAGGCTGAGAAAGCAATTGACATTCCTCATACATAATTACTGTATACAGATTAACTAGTTAGTTATCTGTTATCTAACCAATTAGATAACACAGTGTAAATTGTTATTTCCCCACTGGGGATCAATAAACAGTATAAATTATACAAAATATTCTAAATTATACATGTGCATATATGCATTAATTTACTGTACAGTTAGTCAACTGGCTTTCTCTGACAGTCGTGGCTGAAAGCCTGCAGACCTCGGGCCACACCAGGCCACACCAGGCCACACCAGGCCACACCAGGCCACACCAGGCCACACCAGGCCACACCAGGCCACACGCCTACTTTAACTCTTGCCAGGGCCACACCCCCCCCCACACACACACACACACACACACACAAACACAAGTAGCAGTGTTGCTGCATGCCTGAATGTATGTACTGTATGTCTGTATAAATGCATGTTTGACCTGTGACCATTTGAAGCTGTTCTCTGCATCATAAAGTTCTGATTCTATGACTCAACAAGCCTCACATGCACATCACCCCTCACCCACCCTCAGCAGAAGCATATTTCTTGACGTGCTAATAGCAGCTCGCTGCAGTGGCAGCCATGAGACAGTAACACCACTTCCAGCCAGCCCTCACAGCTGGCTAACCAGTATCCACAGGGCTATCATTTCCATGTTGTCACCAGTCATTCATTGTCTAAGTTCTGTTTAAGCAATCGTGGCCGCTCAGCAGAGAGGGCCCGTGGCAATGTGTCCCGCCACTGCTGCCTGTTAACTCAAATATAACATGGTGTCCTCCACCTCACCCCCACCAGGCTGGGACTCGGAGGCAGACACATAAGATGCAGTCGAATGGCTTCATCAACTGGCAGCTCCTCAGTGGTTTTTCAGCCAGACAGAGAAATGGAGCCAAAGGAAGAAATGAAATGAAGAGAAAGAACTCAAAGGAAACAGATGCTGCAATAAGAAAGTAAAGAAGTGTAACATAAAAGGAAGAGGAGGACAGACTGATTACGAAAGACAAATGGTTATGAGCGGATCGCCCTTCCTGGGTTCCCATGGTGGATAGCTGCCATCTCCATGTGAAGGGCCCGGCCCAGCTGATTAGCCAGGACAACAAATGGGGGAGATCCTGCATCTCTACAAATAAAAAGACCACGCTCCTAATGGAGAATCAGCAACCAAGGGTATCTGCAAGAAAGATAATCTTCAAACTGGAGTCCGAACCCTGTGGCACACTCATTTCTTTCTTAATCAGATAGCAGGTTTGGCTAGAACACCCCCACTCTGACTGAGGGAATGCCACAGGAGCAGATTGGGCAGCTGATGATCTTGGATGTGTAGACTAAACAGTATGTGTGTTTGCTCATGAGTGAAACATTCGGATGAACAGATGGGATTTAACTTATTCAAATTTTTAAACTATTTATTAAAAGGTTGGTTTTATTAAAATGTTTTTTGTGGACTCTTCCTCCTTACGTGGTTGTGGCTAGAAGGGATATAGTAGCTAAGGAGACGAGTCTAGGAGTCTAGGCACCAAAAGGACTAGTTACTGTAAATGTTAAGATTAAAACACTCCGGAGGAACTAAACACGCGTCAAATTATTATATTAGATTACATATTGTGAGATTTTGCATTATTTTGTGTAACTTCAAGCCGTAGCTGTATCTCTTCTAGCCACAACCTCTTTAAATAAACAGTTTTAGGAAAATTAAGTCACATTTTAGGAAAAGATTGGATTGGAAAAAGATTGGACACACTTTTTAATATTATTAGTTACCTCCCAACACACACACTTTTACTGTGTTTTGTTTGACAAAACATCAAGACCATTGGTCTTTATCTAGTGCGCTTCATCCACTCCATTCTACTTGCTTACAGATCAATGAAACTCCAATGAGACAGAGAGAGGACAAGATGGCTGCCTATTGCACATAATGTTTCTGTAAGTTATGCATAACTTCCTCTGAATGCTGCTTTGTCATTTCAATTCAAGTGTCTACACAAAGTCACCAGGATAATATCGGCCTCAGAGCCTGGTGATTTTTCATAGTAGGAGAAACATTATTATACATACTGTACATGAGTAGAAATGATTTGAAGATGAATGTAGTTTATTGGAGAATGCAGAGGTGGACTACAGTTGTCCTCTCCTCATCACTCGATGATTTGATAACAAGCTGTAGATAACACAGAAATTGCAACTGCATGCAAGCATGAAGAGATCCTCAAGTTTAAAAACCAATAAGTGGTTATTTTTAAATATTGCTCTGAATTAGTGATGGAATCAATTTCTGTACTTTTAGCTTTTAATATCATAAAATATGTGATTGGGGCCAACCACTTTTTCTGGGTGAAAATAAAAAATGTAGTCTACCAATGTTTGTTCTCATGCTATTATAGCCAAATAACCCTAACCCTAACTGTAGAAATGGCTCATGAATACATGAATATTGTTCATGAGTACAATTCAGCCATAACTAACCTGTTTTAGTAATTAAACTGCAGAAGTTCTTCTTCTTCTGGGTTTTGGCAGTTACCTCAGGTGCATTAACACCTGCAACCAGACTGGAGAAGGATCCCATCCTGATTTTTATCCAACTTGGATTGCCATTCTATTTTTAATCTGGCCAACAAAGACTCATCTCATCTAGCGTTTAGCTGTATCCGAGACATTTGAAATGACAAGTGTAAATAGGGCCTTTGAGTCATGTATTTGGAAAGGTTCCACTGGGATCTTGCAGAGTTTTGGTTGCATTGTCAAACTGCAAACATCCACTGAAAACCTCAGGGGCTTTAAGGGAGGTAAATGTGGTGCAAAGTGTGAGAGCTTGTAGAATATGATGTGAGAACTTGCAGAACAAAAAATCTGAACTTGTTTGTTCAAATTTGTACTTATCACTTATCATGTGTGTGGATAAAAAATATTCACAAAGTAACTGTATGTACTTCATAGTTATACTCAATGTTGTCATTACCAACCATATGGCTCACTGTCTGTAGAGTCATGTAACTAGGCAATCTTGCATGCATTGTTATTCTATATATAAACTTGTGTGTGTGGTTGTGTGTGTGTGTGTGTGTGTGTCTCTGCCCACGACGGATTCTCAAGCTCGTCCGCTGTGGTAATAATGATGGTGGGAATCTGGCTGGACAACAGCTTGTCGGTAACAGAGACCCATTCAGAGTTCAGCCATCCTTCCCAGCAGCCCTCTGGGAGCTCCACCAAGGGAGAGAAGAAGAAGACGAGCGAGGGGAGGAGGGGGGGGGTTGGACACAGGAAGTCATTACAATCTGCATAGAGATTGGTTTGACCTCAGAGTCCACCCCCTCACCACTCCACCCAAAGCCTGAGTGGACACAGCAGATGTTAATGGAGGTGGAGTCATGCAAGGAGGGGGGAGGACAGGGGAGGATGGGGGGAGGGGGGAGGATGACAGCTGTACATTGTTTGTCCACGCCAGCCATTGTCTGAGATGGAAAAGATGGAAGAAGAGAGTTGGAGGAGGGAGAAAAGAGAGAGGGAATTGTTGATTATGGGTGTTTGAAACAGCATTTTGTGCAGCACTTTTGGCAGAAATGCCAATAATGTGATTGAACTAATGGCAGAATGAAGAGAGAAAGCAGAGAGGAAAATAAGAGAATGAGCGAGGAAAGAAAGGTGGGGTAGAGCGAGGCAGCCAGGCATTGTGTGGAGTTACTTGCTGCTATCTGGACACAAGAGTCCTCAAAAATAATGGAATTTGAGGCACTTCAAAAAAAAGACTTAGAAAACCTTCACTCTATTGCCCATTGATAATGGAAGGTTTCAGACTTTTATTTAATAATATAGTTTTTAGAGATGTTTCACCCAGCCAGGGTTAACACCGGCAGCAGTGCTGTTTTTCAGTAGATATTTCATATATTTGGGAGTTAAAATGTGGAGCAGAGTCAAAGTATCAGTTGTTGCTAATTTAGAATAGAAAGTAAACAGGGCTAATGGCTATTCATGTGACTATAAACAGTGTTGTTTTTATTGTTTTATTTGTGTGATATCATATTATTTCTTCCAATTTTTTCAAAGTGTAAATGCTTAAAAACATGCAAAGATTGGCTTTTAAAATAAGGTTTATAAGCCTCTATTCTTTTGGCTGGTCGCAGTCGAAAGAGATTAAAGTGTTCAAAATTGATGAGAAGGACGAAAGAAGGCAGGATTAACAGAGTAAGAGAGACAGAGACAGATGGGCAAGCGAGGGCAAGCATACTGGATGGTGGACGGCCAAGGCTGACAACTTGATATAGGACAGAAAAAAAACTGCTAGGTCAGACAAGAAACCCCAAAGGCAAAGGGGGGAAAATCATGACATTCACATCACATCAGCAATATCACTTTACCAAAAACAGAAAGCAAGGCATATGGAGGGATAGGGCAAGAAAGTAGATGAATAGAAGAGAAGGAGAGGGAATGATAATAATGTTATTGATACTGGTAGAAAACCAAGTGTAGAAACATATTTTCCAAATTGCTCAGAGATGCAGCCAAGGCAGGGGAAAGCCAGCAGGGCTGGTATCGATGCAGCAGAGGTCTGGACAGATGGAGACAGCTACAGCCGGGCTTCTCCCAAGGGGAAAAAGTGACAAAAATTATTTCAAAATGTAGCTATGCACACACCGGTTTTTACTAATACTGAGCAACAACGCATGATTTAAAAAGAAAAATGACAGCAGTTTTTATAGTGTAGAAACATAGTCTGTATGTCTCTTTTACAGAGTTTACAAAATAAAACTGATATGACTATGTTGCACTCGGCACAGAGCGGCGCAAGTGTCTTTGCTATTGTAAAGGTCCCATGACATGGTGCTCTTTGGATGCTTTTATATAGACCTTAGTGGTCCCCTAATACTGTATCTGAAGTCTCTTTTATATAGAACTTAGTGGTCTCCTAATACTGTATCTGAAGTCTCTTTTATATAGACCTTAGTGGTCCCTAATACAGTATCTGAAGTCTCTTTAATATAGACCTTAGTGGTCTCCTAATACTGTATCTGAAGTCTCTTTTATTTAGACCTTAGTGGTCCCTAATACTGTATCTGAAGTCTCTTTTATATTGACCTTAGTGGTCCCTAATACTGTATCTGAAGTCTCTTTTATATTGACCTTAGTGGTCCCTAATACTGTATCTGAAGTCTCTTTTATATAGACCAAGTGGTCCCCTAATACTGTATCTGAAGTCTCTTTATACAGACCTTAGTGGTCCCCATACTGATGTCTCTCTTTTATATAGGGGGGGTCCCTAATACTGTATCTGAAGTCTCTTTTTATATAGACCTTAGTGGTCCCTAATACTGTATCTGAAGTCTCTTTTATATAGACCTTAGTGGTCCCTAATACTGCATCTGAAGTCTCTTTTATATAGACCTTAGTGGTCCCTAATACTGTATCACAAGTCTCTTTTATATAGACCTTAGTGGTCCCTAATACTGTATCTGAAGTCTCTTTTATATAGACCTTAGTGGTCCCCAATACTGTATCTGAAGTCTCTTTTATATAGACCTTAGTGGTCCCTAATACTGTATCTGAAGTCTCTTTATACAGACCTTAGTGGTCCCCTAATACTGTATCTGAAGTCTCTTTTATATAGACCTTAGTGGTCCCTAATACTGTATCTGAAGTCTCTTTATACAGACCTTAGTGGTCCCTAATACTGTATCTGAAGTCTCTTTTATATAGACCTTAGTGGTCCCTAATACTGTATCTGAAGTCTCTTTATACAGACCTTAGTGGTCCCCTAATACTGTATCTGAAGTCTCTTTTATATAGACCTTAGTGGTCCCCTAATACTGTATCTGAAGTCTCTTTTATATAGACCTTAGTGGTCCCTAATACTGTATCTGAAGTCTCTTTTATATTGACCTTAGTGGTCCCTAATACTGTATCTGAAGTCTCTTTTATATAGACCTTAGTGGTCCCTAATACTGTATCTGAAGTCTCTTTTATATAGACCTTAGTGGTCCCCTAATACTGTATCTGAAGTCTCTTTTATATAGACCTTAGTGGTCCCCTAATACTGTATCTGTGTGGTCTTGACCAACTGCCACTTTGCTCGTTTGAAAGCCATGATGTTCTGATGGGGGGGGGGCAAATTCTGGGATGTAACCTTGCCCCTGGTGACCTCATAAGGCCCATCTGAGCTTTCATTTTCTCAAAGGCAGAGCAGGATACCCAGGGATCGGTTTACACCTATCACAATTTCTAGCCTCTGGGGGGCCATAGACAGGCTGGGGGACTCATATTAATGTTAAAAAACCTCAAAGTGAAATTTCCATGCCATTGAACCTTTAAGACCAACGCAGTTGTTAATTTCCCACGTTGTTTAAATAACAAATACACCTGCGCCCATCTTTGCGCCCATGGGTGTGCTGGTCTTACAGGGAGGTGTGTTCAGGTGCATTCTGGGTGTGCTGGTCTTACAGGGAGGTGTGTTCAGGTGTGGTGCATTGTGCTGGTCTTCAGGGAGGGTGTTCAGGTGCATTCTGGGCGTGCTGGTCTTACAGGGAGGTGTGTTCAGGTGCATTCTGGGCGTGCTGGTCTTACAGGGAGGTGTGTTCAGGTGCATTCTGGGCATATTGCTACCTTGAGGCAGCAGAAAGTAACGGCGCCATTGACCAACAAAAACCTGGTCTAAAGTCAGTAACGCGGCATTTCATTGTTATTTTAACAGCGCATTAGTAAAATGTGTCTGGGCTCGTGCACAGCGCACACACACACTATGCTTGTTACACACACACAAGGAAGGGCAGCAGCCCACACATGTGCAAAAGATTACCTCCATAATAATAGCGATGTGTCATGGTCCAATGTTGAGAGATGAATGTCAGGTCATGTTTTCTTCTTTTGAATTCTTTCAGACACACAAATATGCTAATAAACACAACACATTTGCACACAAAAATACGACTTCTTAAAGCTGTGTTCATCAGAATTTCTATTTCCACAATCCACCAAATGATTATGTATAAGGTGAAAGGTGTTGCTTGTAGATGATCCCACAGAGCATCATCACCCCACTTTCCAGTTCCGCTGAGCCCTTTGGAGCGTTTTTGCACCTTTCAGCTCATTGTTTTGGTGTACGGCCCACAACTTTACTGTGTTGATTGGCGTCTCCGTCCTTATCAGAGTCAGCTGTTTTCAGCAAATTAACCCATCATATGCAGCTACCCAGCACCAAATAACAGCCGAGTTCAGCTCAGGACACGTTGTAGTGTTTGGACAGTCTAATAAATAAAGAGAACAGGACATGTACTGGTTGGATAGTATACATATATACAGTATATGTGTATTGTATATGTATAAAGTGAACAGGACACACCTTTTCTTTCTCTTCTCTGATTTGTTCGGGCTGCATGTAACTTTGCCAATGCTTTAGTCAACTTATTACTCACATCTCTTCTTCCATTTTATTGTACACTTCATTGAACCATTATGCCTCTGTGCCACAAACAAAATAAATCCAGAGAGAGAGAGAACAATTTTCTAGATTTATTCTCCCCTGCACTTTTCGGTCTCTTACTCTCTTGTCTGTTAGCCAAATGCTAACATGAGAGTCAGGTTGCTCACTTCTTCCTCAGGTCTAATGCAGAGCTACCATGGCACACTGACGACATTAAATATTAACAACTACATCTCCCTCCTCTCGTCTGCTCTCCAATAGTCCAAGCAAACAGCCCACTAGGACACACACACACACACACACTCACACACACACATAGAAAGGACAGGTTAACTTGCAATGCACCTCATATTGTACACTAACCCATGTTGTACACTCACAATGACATGAAAGGATACAATTAGGACTCATTATTTCAATTTCTATTCAAATGAAATCTAGGAAAATTGGAAATCAGTTTACCTTGATTAGGCTTTTTTCTTTTTAAAAAACAAGCAAAAATCAACAGGGGCATATACTATAATCAACACCTAATTGGCATTAGCGGAGGCTAAAAAGCACCTTGTTTACTGCGAACCGTGGTGATATGACCCTTTTGCAATAGGATTCACAGCACACTTGGGCATGTAAGGAAATCAAATCTAGAATTAGTTTCAACCAACACTGCAAGATGTGTGATATTACTGCAATTTGAAAGTGTAATTCATTTTTACATGGCTGTTGAAAATATGTTCCGCTGTGTAACAATCATTAGGATTACATTACTCATAATCAAAAACTAGCCAGTCAACAAGGGCTCATACAAGTAAAATCTGTATGCAGCCATGCGCAGGGACATTTAACCACACACACACACACACACACACTCCCGAGCCCACAGCTCCAGGCCCGCCCATATATCCACATCTCGGGGTGCCATTGTACGCGGCCACTCAAGCAGGTAATTCACTGACAATGAATAAAATGAGATGTAATTATTTTCAAGCAGTCACTTGTTGAGCCCGGTTGAATGGGCTGAGAAACATGTGTTGCTCCTGGACTCCATTATTGCCGCGCTACCATGCATTTTACCATGCATGTAGCCCGACAGAGGTTGTGTGCCAGCGTGTGTGTGAGTGTGTTTTTGATTGTCTGGGAGAGGGTGGGTGGTAGAGGAACGGTTAGATGGGAGTGGGTTGGAGTTTGGTGGGGGGGGGGAATGAAAAATAAGCCTCTGGCTATCATCACAGGAAATGGCCTGAGACATCCACTTCTCTGTCTGTCTGCCACCCACCCTCCTCTCGCTGTCTATCTCTCACGCTGTTGCTATCTTTCTTGTCCATTCGACCTTTTCTCTGCCTCTTGAGCTTTCTTTCGCTCGCAATCCTCTCCTCTAGCCTTCTTTCCCTTTCCTAAGATAGCCCTCTCATTCCCTTCCCAACTCTTTCTCTCTCCAATTCTCTCTGCAGCCTCTCATCTGTTTTCGCGGCTCTTTTCCCTCCCAATCGTTCTCTTCCTCCAGCTCAGTCTTTAGATGTTTCCCTTTCTCCTTCCCTCTACACGTGTTTAAATCTTTCTCTCCTTGTATCTAATTCTTATTATCCCCTATTCTATCATTCTCTCTGTCTCTATATCTCTTTTCCCCTCCACCGATGTACCAGAACAGGTGGAGGACAAGCTGATAAGTCTCAGTCTGACACTTTCTCACCCACAGCCATCATTTGCTCTCTGATCCTTTGTTACTTGAAACACACCTTTACTGTTATCTGTGTGCATATATACTTGGATAATCACACCATATATATGTATATATGTGGCTGCATTACAGCCCGGAGAAACATATCCACCGCCTTTGAACTGTTCACACAAAGGCAGCTCTGCCTCTCCCTCCACACCAAAGGAGCAATTCCAGCCGATTTCATCCAGTCCTGTCTTGATAATTTGCATCCTTTTTTCTCAGCTACGTTCTTTTTTTCCCCATCCTTTTCTCTCTTTTGGCTTAGTTCAGTCGTTCCTCTCAAGGCAGTGCGTGTGAAACCTAACACATAGCCCACACCGAACTCTTGTCGCAGAGACATGCACAAGCACACACATCTCATATCTCTTATTGCTTTGACTGGATAAGGTTGAACAGGACCGGAGGAGTCAGGAGTCGGATCGTTTAACATATTGCCGGCTCCCAGGGGGTTCCTGTTTATGCCCGCTCACTCCAGAGCAGATGAGTGGGATTCCAGTAGCTGCCGTGCATTTAACAGATCTCTGCAGCTACAGAGGACCCCCTCGGACCTCCAGATGCGATAAATGTTCATGGTGCGCCAAACATGCTGAAGATATTGAAAAATGTATGCTGTGGTAAACATGCAGACACACGCTGACATGCAGATGGCCTGGAAACACATGCACAAGTGCAGCACACAGACATACTGTACAAGCCGAGATAGTAAATTATTTCAGCATGAAGGCCTCAATTGTTTAACCATTAGCTAAATCCATGTACATACATGAGAGAGTGAGAGTGGGCTTGCCATATAGATTACTGTAAGAAGGTTAGATGGCAGCCCCCACCCTCTGTTACTCGCTAGCGGCAGAATTCTGCAGTGCCACATCCATTCAAAAAACTCCTTAAAGACCCACCTGGTCGATAGAAGGGGTGCCGGCAATCCAAGGGTGGGGCTGTGAGATGGCGAGGGTGGCGCCATTTGAAAAGATGCCTACATGGGAAAATGGAGATGGTACTTGAGCTTTCTGGGGGGCTCCTAAGAAGCTTTGTGCTGGGGAGAGATGTGTATGTATGGTGTTGTCATTCATATGTTTATTTGGTGTATGGTTTATTGTTGATTTAGATGTAGATCTTTATTATCATTGCATATATTTACACAGCGAAATTTAGTTGGAGCAATCCCATTTTTAGCATTAAAATACAATATAAAATATATATGCACACACCTCACACCCACACACCTCACTCATGACCACATACACATTAATCATACTATAATTACACATGGTATAAATAAATAGTTAAATATAAAAATAGAAATCTAGGGAGCTGTGAATAGAAAAGTCCGTGACAGATTGGGCATTAGGCCCTCAGAGACAGATCTGCGTAAGTTTGTGTGTGCCTGTGCATGTGTGTGTGTGTTTTGTTAATATTGTGTTATGCATGGTCTTGAATATTGTAGTTACTGTGTCCTCTTTTTTTGTTTTGTTTGTTAATAAAAAAATAAATTGGTAATCACATCAACAAAAAACCTGTTCACCACAGCCAACGCATTCTGTTAAATCCTGTTTTTCCCGGGAAACGCTGCCAACCACCAGTCACCATTTAAGAGACGTTTTGTTCTGTTTGTCTTACTGGTTGTGCTATCGTGTAAATTGTCCTTGGGCCCCTTAAAAACTATATAAAAATACAATCTATAATTATTATTATTGTTATGCTGTGGGTTCTCTTCTGTTCTTCTGTGAATGTGAGGGAAGTTGGGGGGCTATTGTGTGTGGTTATTAGATTTTTATTAAAGCAATGGCTGAGATAATGTATGATTATGTTTTATGTGTGTGTGTATGTGAAATGTGTCGCCATTTGTTTCTCTTGAATGCCCAAGACAAATTTCTCCTATAGGAGACAATAAAGGCTTAGCTTATCTTATCTTATCTTATGAAGGATAAGTCCACAATCAAAAGGAAGAAGTGGAATTAGAATTATTAAAATCAAAACAATCTTTACACAAGTTGGCGTGTGGCATTTTCTGTATGTTGGATAGAGGCTGAATCCATCAGTGGTGCATATGCTAGTTTAGAGATGTCCTTAAGGGTTTAGTGGCACTGACATGTTGTGTCTGTTTTCTCTAGTGGCTGTAATTCTTTAGATAGAGACTTCAGATACAGTATTAGGGACCACTAAGGTCTATATAAAAGAGACTTCAGATACAGTATTAGGGACCACTAAGGTCTATATAAAAGAGACTTCAGATACAGTATTAGGGACCACTAAGGTCTATATAAAAGAGACTTCAGATACAGTATTAGGGGACCACTAAGGTCTATATAAAAGAGACTTCAGATACAGTATTAGGGGACCACTAAGGTCTATATAAAAGAGACTTCAGGTACAGTATTAGGGGACCACTAAGGTCTATATAAAAGAGACTTCAGATACAGTATTAGGGGGGACCACTAAGGTCTATAAAAAGAGACTTCAGGTACAGTATTAGGGACCACTAAGGTCTATATAAAAAGAGACTTCAGATACAGTATTAGGGGACCACTAAGGTCTATATAAAAGAGACTTCAGATACAGTATTGGGACCACTAAGGTCTATATAAAAGAGACTTCAGATACAGTATTAGGGACCACTAAGGTCTATATAAAAGAGACTTCAGATACAGTATTAGGGGACCACTAAGGTCTATATAAAGAGACTTCAGATACAGTATTGGGGGCCACTAAGGTCTATATAAAAGAGACTTCAGATACAGTATTAGGGACCACTAAGGTCTATATAAAGAGACTTCAGATACAGTATTAGGGACCACTAAGGTCTATATAAAAGAGACTTCAGATACAGTATTAGGGACCACTAAGGTCTATATAAAAGAGACTTCAGATACAGTATTAGGGACCACTAAGGTCTATATAAAAGAGACTTCAGATACAGTATTAGGGACCACTAAGGTCTATATAAAAGAGACTTCAGATACAGTATTAGGGACCACTAAGGTCTATATAAAAGAGACTCCAGATACAGTATTAGGGACCACTAAGGTCTATATAAAAGAGACTTCAGATACAGTATTAGGGACCACTAAGGTCTATATAAAGAGACTTCAGATACAGTATTAGGGACCACTAAGGTCTATATAAAAGAGACTTCAGATACAGTATTAGGGACCACTAAGGTCTATATAAAGGGATACAGTATTGGGGGCCACTAAGGTCTATATAAAAGAGACTTCAGATACAGTATTAGGGGACCATTAAGGTCTAAATAAAAGAGACTTCAGATACAGTATTAGGGACCACTAAGGTCTATATATAAAGAGACTTCAGATACAGTATTAGGGACCACTAAGGTCTATATAAAAGAGACTTCAGATACAGTATTAGGGACCACTAAGGTCTATATAAAAGAGACTTCAGATACAGTATTAGGGGACCATTAAGGTCTATATAAAAGAGACTTCAGATACAGTATTAGGGGACCACTAAGGTCTATATAAAAGAGACTTCAGATACAGTATTAGGGACCACTAAGGTCTATATAAAAGAGATTCAGATACAGTATTAGGGGGGACCATTAAGGTCTATATAAAAGAGACTTCAGATACACAGGGGGACCACTAAGATCTATATAAAAAAGAGACTTCAGATACAGTATTAGGGGGACCACTAAGGTCTATATAAAAGAGACTTCAGATACAGTATTAGGGACCACTAAGGTCTATATAAAAGAGACTTCAGATACAGTATTAGGGGACCACTAAGGTCTATATAAAAGAGACTTCAGATACAGTATTAGGGGGACTATATAAAAGAGACTCCAGATACAGTAAGGACCACTAAGGTCTATATAAAAGAGACTTCAGATACAGTATTGGGGGACCACTAAGGTCTATATAAAAGAGACTTCAGATACAGTATTAGGGACCACTAAGGTCTATATAAAGAGACTTCAGATACAGTATTAAACCACTAAGGTCTATATAAAAGACACTTCAGATACAGTATTAGGGGACCATTAAGGGACCACAGTAAGGAACCACTATATATAAAAGAGACTTCAGATACAGTATTAGGGGACCACTAAGGTCTATATAAAAGAGACTTCAGATACAGTATTAGGGACCACTAAGGTCAATTTAAAAGAGACTTCAGATACAGTATTAGGGGACCATTAAGGTGTATATAAAAGAGACTTCAGATACAGTATTAGGGACCACTAAGGTCTATATAAAGAGAATTCAGATACAGTATTAGGGACCACTAAGGTCTATATAAAAGAGACTTGAGATACAGTATTAGGGGACCACTAAGGTCTATATAAAAGAGACTTCAGATACAGTATTAGGGGGACCACTAAGGTCTATATAAAAGAGACTTCAGATACAGTATTAGGGGACCACTAAGGTCAATATAAAAGAGACTTCAGATACAGTATTAGGGACCACTAAGGTCTATATAAAAGAGACTTCAGATACAGTATTAGGGACCACTAAGGTCTATATAAAAGAGACTTCAGATACAGTATTAGGGGACCACTAAGGTCTATATAAAAGAGACTTCAGATACAGTATTAGGGGGACCACTAAGGTCTATATAAAAGAGACTTCAGATACAGTATTAGGGACCACTAAGGTCTATATAAAAAGAGACTTGAGATACAGTATTAGGGACCACTAAGGTCTATATAAAAGAGACTTCAGATACAGTATTAGGGGACCACTAAGGTCTATATAAAAGAGACTTCAGATACAGTATTAGGGGGACCACTAAGGTCAATATAAAAGAGACTTCAGATACAGTATTAGGGGGACCACTAAGGTCTATATAAAAGAGACTTCAGATACAGATACAGTATTAGGGACCACTAAGGTGTATATAAAAGAGACTTCAGATACAGTATTAGGGACCACTAAGGTCTATATAAAGAGACTTCAGATACAGTATTAGGGGACCACTAAGGTCTATATAAAAGAGACTTCAGATACAGTATTAGGGGACCACTAAGGTCTATATAAAAGAGACTTCAGATACAGTATTAGGGGACCACTAAGGTCTATATAAAAGAGACTTCAGATACAGTATTAGGGACCACTAAGGTCTATATAAAAGAGACTTCAGATACAGTATTAGGGACCACTAAGGTCTATATAAAAGAGACTTCAGATACAGTATTAGGGACCACTAAGGTCTATATAAAAGAGACTTCAGATACAGTATTAGGGGACCACTAAGGGTATATAAAAGAGACTTCAGATACAGTATTAGGGACCACTAAGGTCTATATAAAAGAGACTTCAGATACAGTATTAGGGACCACTAAGGTCAATATAAAAGAGACTTCAGATACAGTATTAGGGGACCATTAAGGTCTATATAAAAGAGACTTCAGATGCAGTATTAGGGACCACTAAGGTCTATATAAAAGAGACTTCAGATACAGTATTAGGGACCACTAAGGTCTATATAAAGAGAATTCAGATACAGTATTAGGGACCACTAAGGTCTATATAAAAGAGACTTGAGATACAGTATTAGGGGACCACTAAGGTCTATATAAAAGAGACTTCAGATACAGTATTAGGGGACCTCTCAGGTCTGTATAAAAGCATCCAAAGAGCACCATGTCATGGGACCTTTAAGAGCACCAGAAAGCTGTAGATGTTGTAGATCTTTGATTTTGTTGTTCCAAAGTGTTAGTCCCTGTATTAAAAGACCTGTCAAAATTGTGAGAATTAGTGTTTTTTTCCAAGGATTTCCTTCAGGGGGAACAAAAAACTACCTTTGAAAAAGCTTTGTTTCTTTCAATGTGTCAGAGAAAGACTGATTTTAACATTGTGTGTCATGTCATACTTTGGCAATAAAAAGGCATTTCACAGATTTTGACAACAAACTACTCTGCAAAAGAATCATCTAAAGTGTATTTTAAAATTGCGCTCATACCTAATGATATGTGAATAATTTGTTCATATCTGATCTGTATTATCTGCATGTCTTATTTCTGTATAGTTTTTATAAAAAAAAAAGCAATTGCGGTGACTGCACTGGATATCTCTAATATATAAATGCCTGCCCACACAGATATGTCAATATGTGTAGACACACACACACACACACACAACAACTCTGTCAACGCTCACCGGCCTTGTTACAGTAACGAGTCACATTGCTCACCACACTCAAGTCAGCAGTGCGTTCACATGCTCTTCAGTACAACCAGGCCTCTATGTTGCACGTCCGTTGGGAGTAGAGGTTCAAAATGTATCCAAAGGGCTCCGGCTGAGACAACAGAGGCCCGTGTTCTCCTGCTGCTGCTGCTGCTCTGCTCCTGGCCTGGTGAAGTGGCGAGCACAGGGGCTGCTGATGGAGAAGAGTTTCACATTTCAAAAGGCTTTTTTTTCCTCCCTTTTCTACCCAATGGATTTAGGGCAAATGCAAACACAACACGGGTGTGTGTGTGTGTGTGTGTGTGTGTGTGTGTGTGTGTGTGTGTGTGTGTGTGTGTGTGTGTGTGTGTGTGTGTGTGCAGTGTGTGTGTGTGTAATGTGTGTGTGTAGTGTGTGTGTGTGTGTGCAGTGTGTGTATTTATTATAACATTTGGGCTGTTCACAAAGCGCCCAGTGTGTCTTGTTATTCTTATCCAGGTCGCATGCTATGTTCTCATCCCCACCTGATCCCACCAGAGTCTGTATGACAGCACCACGGAGCATTGTGTGTTCGAACACGTGTACTTGTGTGTACACAATATGAAAATGCGTATACAAGAGTGGAAAAGAAAAGTCACATGGAGCCGTTATGTCACACAATCATAGACTGGATGCGTTCCATATGTGCTGTGTTAACCAGGTCCCCGTACTCACTGAGCTCCAACAGCAGCCTGTTTCTTCTTTTTTTTGAAACATCAGCACAATGTGTGTCCGTCACGTTGGGCAAACTGAGCCCGGTCAAGGGATACCACCCTAGGGAGTGACGGAGGGGGGGGTTTAAATTCAGAACCAGGAAGTGTTTTGATGAAAGCTGCAGAGCTTTGGGGGAAGTTTCTCCACCCCTCCCCCTCCAGTTTACTTTCCCTGCCAGCTTGAACACATCTGTCCTGGCCTGACCACTTATCCCACTCCCATATCCCTACAGCTGGAGCCTCCAACCAATGCCACATTCACGGACTTTAACAGAAATGTTGGAATTTGATTTGATGACATTGTTTTGAGCATTGGCACAGAACAGTGCAATAAATGCATCAAAAACATTAAAGTGACTGGATATGAAAAATTGCATTAGGAGAGTAAGATAGTTTACTCTGAAGCCCAAACCTGTCGTTATGTGAAGGTGGAAAGCATGGAAACCATGGCAACAGATAGAAAAAGTATTTGACTTCATTTCTTCAGATTAGATGTGTCAGATGTAATTTTGTCAAAACAGCTTTCTGTTAAATGTCTTAATAGTCTTAAAAAAAACACAGTCGTAATTTTTTTTAACCCACCAGCTTTATTTTGTTTCTGTCGACTTTCAATGAAGCGTATTTTATGATTCTAAAATTCCTGTTTATTTACATGGAGTCTGGTGGGTATTTTTATGTTTAAACAAGGATCTTTCTCGATAACAGAAATGTTGGCCTCCTTAGAAACCAATAGCAAAACGTTTGTGAAGGTAAATACGAGCTGGACCTATTAACTATATATATAATAATATATAACGATATTGTAGCTTGTTTCTTACATTACACACTTATGAACCATTTGTACATAAGGCAATGCACTGTAATTCATAAGCATTCCACGTATTTCTTGCTGTATGCACCACATTGACTGCTGCTGTATGAGAACGCTGTGCGCCGTGTAGGGATGAGGTCGGGCTGGATGGGTGCGTCATCACCCAGGAAATGCGTGTTCATTCCTCAGGAGTGTTTTAATCCAACCCACAATCTTTTTCCTCAACTTAACTAGTCATTTTGGTGCCTAAACTGAACTGCCCCTGAAAGCACCGTCATCTGGCGGTGCTCTGTACCCAGCTCACGGATACGTTTTATTGGCTAAACTCAGCTACGCTGATATGAGCGAAAGCTTACGGAGCGCTGTACGCCCGCACCACGTGACCAGCCATTTATACAAATTGGTGTGCTTTAAATTTGTACTGTATCTACGAACCCGTTTATAAGAATGTGGTGTTCTGTGTCTGTGTCTGACTATTGAGTCATCATCACATCCGTGCCCTGTTTCTTCATGAATTTACCACCAACTTCATATCCGCCCCCGAACTAGCCCAAGCAAGAAAACATTTCTGCCACCGCCAATGCTCTTATGAAGAGCAAGTGAAGGCAGCATCAAACTCATCTGTAGTGCCTTGTCGCCTACAATAATCATCTCCTACTTCCAAAATTATGCATGTATCTCTGTTAAAAGTGGGACAGGTCCTGCTTTGAAGAAAGCAATTTTACCTTCAAGTGCTCCACATAAACCCTTCCTTCCAGTCATAAATATGATGTACAGTATACCAGCAGCCAAGTTCTTAGGGGTGAAGAAAAAGCGACATTACTCTGAGCATCCGCAACATAGAAAATAGCATGCATCAAATGCAATTGATGAAAAGTAATAAAATGAGAAAATGAAAGCTAGAGTAAAAAGTGGGAACATATGGCACTAAAAGAGATTAAAAAACTCCCCAAAGGTCACATCTCTGCAGTTCATTTAATGTTCTTCCTATGCGCTTCTCTTAGAATTACAATATTTTGAAGTATGCATTTGAAGGCAGCATAATTACTGGTACTATAAGTGGAGCTACCCAGCCCCCACACCCCTCGTTCCCCCGCTGCCTACCCCTCTCAGGGTCTTACTGGGAGGGTTGTTAGAGAGCTGGTTGTGTTTTCTTTGTGCGGCCAGGCCTCGCTATCACATTACTGCACACATGCTGATGCAGCAGCTCCCGCAGCCCCCATCATCCCAACCCCGTCCCAGCCTTTCTCACCGAGCCACCCAACAATGGATTGAAGCAAATTACTGTTTCAATTTAAGTAATGCCACATTACAGTTTCCAATCGCAGAAATAAGTCGTTACTTTTGTTATCACCACTTCTAAATATAAGATTAAAAGTTGAATTATCCAGGAAATACATCCCACCCCCTCAGCTGCCCTGATTCATTTTCATAGAATTAGTCATCGTCCCCTTGAACATCGCGCTGAGCTCAGATGAGAAAAGTTGGCATTGCCTGGAGGAAATATTCTCTCAACTATGATTTTTATCAAGGAACAAGGAGAGGATGGGAAATTAAGTTGAGTCCCAATTTTAAAGGACAAGAGGATGCAAACTGACAATGTTATGGCTGTAACAGCAAGGTAATATAGTGGTGTACAACATATTTTTCCTATGGAGTGATAAGCAAATTAATATAATACTTTCTGAAACGAGTCCAAGAAAGAGTGACTGTACATTACCTGGCACATTAATCATACTCCTCGTTGGCAGTTTGCTCTCTCACAGTCAAAGTCTCCAATAAAACTCTACTCTCTTACCAAACACAATTGGCAATGTTCTTGCAATGTAACTCAATAAAATTAGGGACTGTAGGAAAACGGTTGGAGTGGGGAATGGAGCTGACTCCAGTTTGCTTCATTCCAACTGCCTGTCAGATAGTCCCATGGTATGTATCCACATAATACATAATACAACTGAATACAGGGATCTCCATGCTTCTCAGCATTGGACACTTGTTGGGCTCGCCACTAGCAATTTCTCTTCAATGACTACTGACAAGCAAAGGAAGGCTACACCCTCCTACAACCACGATGCTTTACGTGGGTCTGTCTGTTGACAAATGTCAAAAAAGGCCAACATGGCCACTCACTACTTTATGAAAATAGTTCACCAAAATATGTTTGGGAAAACGTTTTATGAGAGAAAAAGCTGCAGTTGCTGAAAATGTCTTTATTTTTCATTTAATTTCACTTCATTTCAACGGTCAGTTCAAAAGATTTTTGTTAGTTTTCCAGAGGCTGCGTTGGATGCCCCTGATTTGCATTAATTCAATTAAATTCAATTCAATTTTATTTATAGTATCAATTCATAACAAGAGTTTTCTCAAGACACTTTACAAGGACCCAACAGTTCTAGTAGTTTCCTCCAGAGCAAGCAACAGTGCGACAGTGGCAAGGAAAACCTCCCCTTTGGGAAGAAACCTCGGACAGACCCAGGCTCTTGGTAGGCAGTGTCTGACGACCGGTTGGGGTTAGAATGAAGAGTGGCAATAACAGTCCCTAAAAAATAAATCAAAATAATAGTAGTTTGTAGTAGTTCTTTGTAGTAGTTCATGGCATAGCAAGGCACTGTGCAGCATTACAAGGCACAGCAGGACGTAGCTGGGCACCGCAGATCGTGGCAGGGAAGGGAACGTGTAGCGGGACCATGGCGACAGCGGCAACCATGATTTTGGAGCCTCCGTGATCCGAGGAAACATGCTGGGAGAAAAAGAACAAAAGGACTCCGGGGAATGACTCCCCAGAGCTAGGTTAGTAACAAGCATCTCTGGGACATAGATGCACACAAAATAGGAAGATAGAAAGATAGGAGAGAGGAGCTCAGTGTGTCGAAGGAAGTCCCCCAGCTGTCTAAAACTACTACAGCATAACTAAGAGAGACAGGGTAAAGACAGGAGCCTGGACAGGCTAGAACTCTCCCCAACCGGATCGGGCTGTATGCCAAGTCTCCCTTTAGTTTTATTATAATCTTGATTATATGATAGATAGATCTGACAACTATGACGAGAAGCAGGTGGGCCGGGATAGGTGGACGTTGCGACTCCTCACTCCCTAACAATATTCAATTCTATGCCCTAACTATAAGCTTTATCAAAGCATAACCAAGAGAGACAGGGTAAAGAGAGGGGCCTGGACAGGCTAGAACTCTCCCCAACCGGATCGGGCTGTATGCCGAGTCTCCCTTTAGTTTTATTATAAAGTTTATTAAGTAGCCTGGATTCAACTTTATGCAAATGAGGAGCGTGCAACTCAACACTCCGCTTTTCCGAAGTCCCCCGCGATGCTACAAGAATACGTTGCTGCTCACGTAGACAATGAATGGGATGTGTGGAAATGACCCTTGCCTGTGGACATGTAACAGCTCTGGAAACCTCCTTTCCCAACACCTTTCCAACCACGGAGTAGTTTGGGCTGTGTCCACCAATCTCTGGAACTTCATGAAACTGACAATGTGACATTCACAGCCACTTGACGCTGTGATTAGTCCACTGTGCGAAGCTTAGAAAAAGGAGCCCGCGTTCTCTCAAGCTCTTTTTTGTTGTTTGTTATCCCCATATTCATACACTTCGCTTTGGAGTTTGGCCTTTTAAGGACAGCTTTGGGAATAATTTAGTTTGTAGTATAACTGAAATTGAATGTTGGATTTGCGACAAGCAGTTTCCCAAGATTCCACATTTTTTGTCACCCTCTGTCGTCGCAGACAGGGAAGAGCTCTTTAACTGTACAAACACATCTGAACTTGACCTTTCCGTGAGATAGGGATGATAGTTAACAGGGCAGGAAAGCCACCAGGTCTGGTCGGGAACTGTAGCAACAGAGGTTTTCTCTGTGGCACCAGACTGAAGCAAAAAGAAAAAGGATCAGTCAGGGTGTTTATTTTTCCTCCCAGATTAAAAGGCCTTCATTGATGGTTTTGGATATGCTGCCCTTTCGGAGACACAGAGCGGTTTTGACCTGGGCTTTCTTTAATCCCCCCCCATCTTTCTAAACCCAGGAGCTGGAGGGGAGCTTGTAAAGTCGGCAGCCATACGTTGTGTTATAAAAATAATCCAAGTTTTATTAGGATTGCCATGGGAGGGTGGCATGGGGGGAGTGAGGGTTAAGTATTACACAGTACATTTCACCTCTCTACTAGAAAGAAGTGCACTGTTATATACTGTACTGCCTGCTCCACACACTTGAAGATAGCACAAAGGTAGGAGTGTTGCTGTGCACGTGTGTTTTCGTGTGCATGTGAAGAGGCAGTATGTGTTCATCTGTGTGTGGGTATTAACAACATGCTGGTATTTAAACTGCTCCTCCTAACAATGGGTCTTAAGTCTCAAGCCAGTGCCCACAGTCTGTGTGTACCAGTCCAGCGACGTACCCAGCAGGATGGAGACACTCCTATAGCTCTGGCTCCAGTGCCAGGAAATGCTAAATATCACCAAACAATCCCACACAGCCCCGTATAAATGCCACATCTGCCTGTAAACATCTCATTTTTGCTTTGTGCGGGAGTATCTTCCAGAAACTTGACAAGTCTAATTGGCAACAGGGAAGCAGATATGTCAGATTCAAGTCTGGAAACATCTCACTCAAGGTGCTTTTGGCTAAAGGTCATTGAATAAATGTGTCTCAGCAAGTTCAAACACTGCCCAGGGATCTTTCACGGGCGATATAATCACAGCTGCACGCAGCCAGGCCCACATGTAACACTGGGCTTGAAGGACAAAGGGCTCTAGAAGAAATTGATAGATTAGAAAAGGGCACGCTCAGTCATTTGTCTTTTGTTTTCCCTATCAGAGGCCCTCAGTGATACCGCGTTGCCCGGGACAACATTATAAAGCATGAAAGATTGCCTAGCTTATGGGCATTTATGGCAAGTGTAAGTATTTTGACTGTTTTTCACGGCTGAGCGAGTTGCCCTTTAGGATTGCAAAGATGCCTCAGAAAGGCATTCCTACACCCAGCCGTCAGAGAATGCAAGATGTGGTGTAAGGCAGGGGGCTTTGGCAGCCAGAGAAGCTCAGTGTCCGTTTGCCACTGTCCAGACGTCTGGGTGGCTAAAGGGGTCACAGCAGTGGAAAATACCCGCGCTGGGATGGGTAAGGGTGTGGGAGGTAGAAGCGGCTGTCTCTAGAATTCAAACACTGCCAACCCTGATGAACCTGAAAAATTAGTCTGCTGAAATGGGGTAGTAGTTACAGTGGCAGAGGGAGCGCCGTGACAGGGATATTTGTCAAGAATTGGATTAAAGCAGATGGCTTTCTGAAACTTCAAACCAGTGTGATTAGATTTTCACCGTTGAACACTGATTGAAGGATGATTGCATTAGATGATAGCGGGGAGGGAAAATACACAAATAAAAACAAGATCCATTTGAGCAGTGTTGCAGACTCGTAATCCTCTTCGCCCTGTTGCTTACCCATGGATGTTTTCACCCAGCCATTGTCCTCACCGATTAGAAATATGTCTCAATGCCATCTGAGTGATGTGTACATATTGTATTATATTTCATAGGACAGTTGCAACATTTAGGTGTGGCACTAGGGATGGCAGTGTCAGCATGTTGGTCTGTCGTTCGGTTCAACACTTTGTTCCAGACTGACATAACAAATATTGGATGGGATCTATTGAAATCTGATACAGATGTCCATGGTGACCACAGGATGAACCGTAGTGACATGGGTGATCCCTTGACTCTTCCTATAGCGCCACCAGCAGGTCAAAGTTCTCACCTATCCAGATGGAATAGATGGATTGGCCAAACATTTTCCTACATACATTCATGGTTCCCAGACAATGTACAGTATCCTGATGGCTTTGGTGATCCCTGGACCCCCACCACGAGGTTTACATTTGGAGTTTTCAAGTGTCTTGACAATGGTTGGATGGATTGAATTACACTCAGCCTCAGTTGTACTTTGTATTTAGTGCTAATTAGCAAATGTTAGCATGCTAACACGCTAAACAAAGATGGTGAACATGGTATACATTACCCGCCAAATGTGAGAAACTTTGCTTGTGTATAGCATTCACTCACAGCCAGCGAGGTAGACTTGTTTCACAATACCACACCACAAATTTAAGGATTTTTTTTATCTGAATACTGACAGCTTTTCTACTTTGATTTAATATGTAGTATGAATATGGGACACAGCTTTAGTCTTGTTTGACCATTCATGCAATGGATAAGAAATGCACAGTCACAGAAACACATTCTCAGTGCTGGCTGGGGTGGGTATAGCTCGCTGTATTCTACATTACCAGCGGCTTTCTCCAAGCAAACAAGTGGATACGAATGATGTGAATTCATAATCAACCATCAACAAGCCTGAGGCAGAAAATGGCCTTTGTATTAAAATGGCTCCATATTGTTAAACCGAGGTTGTTTTTGTTTTTTTATTCAAACGCTGGCTAACTTTTGGCATCCCAAATGAGAGTATCAAAATGTAGGCTTAACCAGAGGCATTTTTTCAATGTATCTTCCTGCAAAAGAACAGAACAGTGTAGGAGTTAAGCTGCCCATGCATAATTTCTCTCATGTATGCCAGTGTGTTTGCATATGCAGAGCTGCCGAACAAGATTCATCATGCAGACTTTGGAGAGTGATGGAGTGCAGGGGAAGTGAGGGCGCTCGCTGCTGTTTATTATAGTTAGCCAGCCAGGGGCGCAGCACAAGATGGAGAGGGGAGGGGAGATACAGGGGTCCCAGGGGCCGCAACCCAGCCTCCCTCAGCAGTTTTTCCCACTGCGCTGACAAGCGGCACGCTCTCGCTTTGGGATTGGAGAAACCCCGCTTTTACAGCGCACGGTACAACTGAATAACCTCCTCAAGCCATTCCCTTTACATAAGACAGTAAATTAGCATGCTGTTATCCCATCAAGAGAGAGAGAACGAACAGCAGAAAGAACAGCAGTGAGGCAATCTATGCAAATTTCCAAATTAAGCAGAGATCCGACACTGATTTATAGCCTTGGTGACTTTGTGAAATTAAATGAAAGAAACTTAGGGCTAAACTCTCTGTCTGGTTTATCTCTGTCATCTGGCTGATCTATCACCCTGATTTAAGCTTTCTGGTGTGGGAAAAAAAAGCTCTTCTTTACTGAACTACCATGCTTTGATCAAAGCAGAGCCTTTTCTCTCCTTTCTAATCAAACAGCACAATTTCAACTGCAGGTCAGATAGAAAAGATGAGGTATGTTTATGAAGCAGTAATGAAAAGCAATTCTTAGACGATTGATTTTTTTTATCTCCCTCAAAACCGCTCTGATTAAAACCTCACTTGTCGCTTCCCATCGCCCTTCAATGAATATACAATTTGAATGAAATGATGTTCTGTTGAACTGTAATTTCCTTCTTCTGTCAGCGGAAGAAGGGAGCTACTCATCATATGGGGCATGCTTTAATACACTCATCTCAACAGATATTAACCACCAGGCGATTGCAGAGGCAATGAAACATTTTAACATTAAATACACATTTCATTCTTAGATGAAGACAGGAGATTTCTCCACTTCGTTCCACAAATGTTTACCCATGAAATTGCAATCGGATGAAATGTGACAGTTCAGCAACGGCTGAAAGCGGTTTTCTGTCAAAAAGCTAACATTGCAAAAAGACCTTTTGATTGATTATGACAACTTTGGTTCTGCCGCCGTTAAGGTATCCGACTGCCACCGCTGGTTGTTGAAACCATTCATTACTTCTGATTTCAATCTCTTCAGTATTGGTGTTTGGTGAATTTTTGCCCCCAAAGTCTCACCGTCGTGGAAGGCGACGTTGGAGGCAAAAAACACCATAGAGCGTTAATTGTCCTCTGTCATAAGGTCATAAGGTCAATTCTGCCGACTTTAACTGGACTGATGTCCGTCATAGAAGAATCATTCATATCGTCCAAGAAAGAAAATGTAAATATTTGGATAATGATTGATGAATGATTTTCACAAAGACATTACAGGCTCTGAATATACGTCTTACATCTTTAACATCTTCCACAAGTGACATGTGCAACACATTTTAGCATCCAGCTGTGATGTGAAAATTGTGAATTTCTCTGTGCTATTAAAAACTCCAGCTGACAATGAAAGGTAACATGGGCCAGATCGCTCACAATAGCTCACAGTAGCTGTTTCCCAGCTCTGAACGCTCCCCAGTATAAATCTCAGCTAAAGTCTCGTTGTGATGGAAGAGTCCAAACGGAGGAGAGCGATGCAAGGAGAGCAGAGGCTCATGGGAGGCGACCTGTGCTCTGCCTCATAATGAGACTTTAGCTCACTTTCTCACCGCCTGGCCTGCTTACTACATTTGCCAGACATGTGCTACATAATGTTCCCGTTGCTGCTTGTCACTCATACAACCTTGGTACATCCAGTTCTGAGACAGCAAGAGTCTGGAAGTGGAACAAAACCAAAATTCTTTGCATTATGAGTCCACCAGTTGAGGATATCATTTATGAAAGGATTTTCTTTTTTGGTCCTGCCATGAAGCTGAAGCTCTCCCGTTTAGTTCCCATCAATATCAGCAAAATCTCTTTCTCCACTGTTGCCGGGGAAGATTGACCTGAATTGTGAATCCCAGTTAATCCCGCCTATGGTTACTATAAGAAGAGCTGGATTCCCGAGCCAATGCCATCCAGACCATCCTGGAAGCTAAGAGTGTGGATTAGGCTGCACTCTGGTTGATGTTTTTATGTCTTTATTTAGCATCAGTCCTCTTTCCACATTAAACTGTTACAGGGAACAGGAACAAGTGTCAGAGCAGCAGCAGAACAGATTCATCGATAAGTATCTAAGATCCACATTCCACCCATTATACATTGTGATGCGCTGCGTCCCGCCCGTCGTCTGTGTGGCTTAGTTGTGTGATTTAGAGCTGGAAACGCTGTAATGATCATGATCATTGGCCAGTCAAACATGTCCTGTTATCTTTATTTATATTTATTTATATTATACTGTCCAACTACTACAACATGTCCTGTCCTGTAGACATGTCCTTGTTTATGTATTACAGTCCAATATGAGTGTCTTGTGTTATAAGAAAACTTTTTTAATTTGTTATGAATCTATTTTGATGCATTTCCCCATAACTTTTGGTAAATTTACACATATATTTAAAAATATTAAAATGAATATCGATATCGCAATATTCATAATTGATATTGCTATACCACATTTTGTCAATATTGTGCAACCCTACCATTATATACCCCCCTGTATAGAAGTAAACCAAGGGAAAACTAGAATAAAATACACAGTACTATATACAGTGCTGCTCGTGAGTATACAGTGACTAAAACACCCCCCTTTGTTAAATTCCCGGAGAGGCAGATTTTTATTTTAAAGGCCAGTTATTTCATGGATCAGGATACTATGCATCCTGATAAAGTTCCCCCCCCCCACATCATCACATACCCTTCACCATACCTACAGGCATGGGGAACGTTCCATAAAATCTTCTCTCAGTGCAAATCAAACTATTAAGCTAACTGAAATAACACCATGCCACAGAAAAGGACATCACGTTATAGTAATGCTGCCTTTTAAACCATCAAAAGATTACACTTATGTCCTTTTACGATATCCAAAATCTAAGACAATATCTAGTCTCATATCATGGTATTGACATAATATTGATATATTGCCCAGCCCTAATTGATACTCAGTTGTTCTAGACTCAGTTGTTTTTGGTGAACAGTGAACTGAACAATTCAATTTTGTATGACCTTGAACGTGAGAAGAGTTAAGGATGCCCACGCAGAGTTCTACAGCACCCAGGGCCAGGATGTAGGGTATGCCGACACCGAAACACCCGCATGGCTAGTGCTAATGGAAAGTCAGACCACAGCAACACAGCTACCTGTACCAAGGAAATTGCAGTTTATGTGAATATTTGACTTTTCAATTAGTACGGATTTAAATTTAAAAAGGAAATCCCACGTTTCTTTGCAAACTGTGCCCACATAGTCTGAAGAAACAAGAAGGAACATCAAAAATACATTTAGTTTGAGTGGGCAGTCCCGCTGTTTGGGGGCTTGGGATGGATGGGTAGGAGTCGGTAAAGAATAGCTCGGAGCAGCTCATTTAAAAAAAAATATTAAATAAACACAATAAATGACCATAAACTAGTTACTTTATTGAAAGTTCAAATTGTGAACTATGAACATGGACTAGTTCATTTTAAACAGTATGTACTGAACTTAAACAACATGCTCAGATATAATATGTTTATTTCACTGGTGCCATTTTATTTTTAATGCATTAACTTTAACTAGCCTTATTGTCAAAATTACTCACTATGGAGCTCTGATCTATATTGTGCCCTCTGCATCTAAATGAGTTGAACAAAAAAGCTTTTATGTTTCATGCTTCTTTTGATTGGAATTGTAAAATCCCCGTTTTCTGTCATCCTTTTGCTTATTTAAAAAAGTGTTTTCTTTCTTTTAGTTCTTTCTTGCTTTTAGTTATGCCTTCAATGTTCCTCTCTCTATTTAGAGATCATTGTTTGTTTGATTGTGTCTACTCTTTTAGGTTGTACCTCTCTCTCTCTCTCTCTCTCTCTCTCTTGGTTTTTTGTGTGCTTTAGAGTTTTCAAGAGGGTTTGTTGGGAACCCTCTTGAAAACGAGATGATACACCTCCAGACATCCATGTGGGGGGGGGGAGATGTCTGTGATGACGGTGTTGGGCCATCATCCTCCTCTCCCTATATGTGAGAGCAGCTATATTTTCAGTCCAAAAACAAAAGCTAAACTTGTGTTGAATCCATTTGCTCATCTGCTGAATTGGTAGAATCAACGTATAGCTAGGCCTGTAACAATTATTACATAATTTACATAATCTGTTTAACTGCAATGAATTACTGGATAAGGTCCTAAGGCGTAAAACTGGTAATCGTTGATTTTGTCTAGATATGCCAAATTGTAATCATAAAAGTGATTATTGGTCGGACTACATATGTTTTGATGATAAAGAGGCGTTATTATTGTTATGACATTATCTGGGTCACATGACAGTGATATAACCAAAAGATGTATCCCGGAATTCATTCAAAACTTATAGACACTTATATTCTTGATTGCAATTAATTGTCAAGCCTGATTTCATTGATTGTCCCATCACCATGGTAACGGGTATATGCATCAGCCTGTGATTGTGGGGATTTACACAGATCGTAAAGTGAAGGAGTCAATAAAAAGTAAGTGAAACACACATACCCACCACCAGCTCCCGGCCTTGTTTGCATTGGGTTGGAGGAAGTCAGCCTCATGTTTTCACCCTCTTCTCCATCAATGATGCACTCACTGAGTCATCAGAGAGAAAATCATAAATGGCGGTTTCCTGTGTTGCAGCTGATGTCTGATGTACAGAAGATGAGGAGAAATGGAGCCAGGACGGTCCCCTGGGCTGCAAACGGTCATGTGTTCACGCTTAGATTCACGTGGTCAGTTGGTAAGGGGGGGTTATAGGTCTATACAGAGGGTAGAGCTGGGGGGTATGGAATAAATCAAACACCACGATCAAATACAATTGATATGTGGGCAATATTGTAGAGTTGACTATTGGTGCTTTGACAAAATATTTACACAATGAGAGTTTTGATTAATAATCATCAATAATGTGGATACAATTATTAAGTGGGTAAAGGCAAATAATACAACAGCTAGTAAGTCTGGTAAATTCAGTAAAATTGCATCTGTGTACTGTAATGCAGCCTCTAAAGAAGAACAGAACACTTGTGTAATATCGATATACTGCCCAGCCCTGAAATAATATCAGACCACAACTCAGCGTATGATGTAGTACTCAGTCTAAGTCATACAGACTAAAGAAACCTGGGATTTCTTTCAAGATTTGTATAATCCCAAAATGATCTATTGAAGCTCTTCCAAAGCAAAATGCAAATTTGAATCGTTTTATCCTCTCATATTAATTTCCACAAGAAAACATGCTAATGGAATGCTGTAATTACCCGCGTATCCTTGTTATTGTTTATCAGATGCTGCGAGTAAAAAAACGAGTAAGCGAGAGCTCCGAGCTGCTGACTCGCTATCCGCCGCTAACTTTCTCTGCCTCTCCGTCAGCCATTAGTCTATAATTTATGCTTTCACACTCCCAAGGCCTTCTGCTCAAAGCAATGGCATTGCCGCATGTGAGTACGTTTTCGCTTTCAATCTGTTGACGGCTGTACATTGACTGAAACAAAAACGCTGACAAATTGAGTGCTCCTTCACACCCACTGCAGGTGTTCAAACATAAAAACCAAAAAAAGGGGAATAAAAACTCCTATTGGAGTGGAGGTGTGAACTAAATTGCAGTGCAGTATGCCATGAAACGTGATGCATTTTTAAAGGTTAGGGGGAGGAAAAAAAAAACAGCCAAACAAACTCTGAACGTGCTCTTATGGTAGACTGTTCAAACATACACAACATTTCTGACCATCTCACTAAAAACTGAAAACAATGAATTGAATATTGCCGTGATATATGAAGCTGGAGTTGCTTCTTGGACAAATGTAAAGACTCCAAGCATAGCAGAGAGACTGCAATATTGTCCAATCAGCAGCATGGATTTCTAAAGTAAGAATGGCTTTCACAGGCCTGGGGGCCATGAAACTGGCTCAGCATAGAGGAAATTGAGTAAGAGAACAAGTAAAAACCCATATAAAGTTGTTCGGTACACTGAAACTCTTATTTATTCCACGCCGCCTGCTGAACAGGCTGCACAGTACATCAATAACAGATTGAACTCGAGGGCAGGCATGGAACTTCACACATGACTGCTTCTTCACATAATACATCTCAAGTCTATTTTATCCAATCGTAGGTGATAATAATCCCTGCAAATTAATTTTAGTCATAGTGTTTCATATTTTTTTTAAATGACTGGGAGAGACAGAGAGGAGGTCAAGGTCTACTTAGGTTTCCTAGTTCACGAATCTTGTCTTTTTATTTGAATTCCTAGAAGGCCATAATCCACCACACTAAGCACAACTTTCTAGCGCAAAACCCACATTCTCTCAGCAGTGTCTCTTGATGTGGCCCGAGGCCGTGCTACTTCTCCTTCTCATCACTGAGCTGTTTTTAACACACTGCCGAATGAGAGTCTGACTCCAAATTAGTGTCCTCAATCCAAACTCATTAACTCTCAACCAAACAAATCTGTGCCACAGCGTCTACAGCCTGATGTGTGTGTGTGTGTGTCTGTGTGTGTGTGTGTGTGATTATGAGCATTATAATCCAATATTGTTTATTTGGTAATCTGTCTGCGTGAGGATTTGGGATCTTCACAGCTTTTCCATCAGGCAGCATGTAAATTAGCTAGACCCACGTTTACAGACGGCAGGACCAGTTGAAGGGCTGAATGTAGTTAGCCTGTAGCTTCGCCCTCCTACGTACTTCCTCTCAATTTTCATTTTCCTTCAGTACGTCGTCTGGGTTTGTGGTATATTCGCCGGTTTCCTCCGGCCAAGCTTGACCTGTCCAATCAGAACAGAGGAAGCGGGGGAGAACGATAACGTTGAGGTTGTGATCTAGTCTGAGTTGTAGTTCTGTAATGGCGGCGGAGACTGCTGAATAGAGTCTGGCAGGACCAGGCTAATGGACCAGAGTCTGGTATGAGACTCTGGTCCATTAGCCTGGTCCTACCAGACTCTGGTCCATTAGCCTGGTCCTACCAGACTCTGGTCCATTAGCCTGGTCCTACCAGACTCTGGTCCAGTTGCCTGGTCCTACCAGACTCTGGTCCATCAGCCTGGTCCTACCAGACTCTGGTACATTAGCCTGGTCCTACCAGACTCTGGTCCATCAACCTGGTCCTACCAGACTCTGGTCCAGTTGCCTGGTCCTACCAGACTCTGGTCCATCAGCCTGGTCCTACCAGACTCTGGTACATTAGCCCGGTCCTACCAGACTCTGGTCCATCAGCCTGGTCCTATCAGACTCTGGTACATTAGCCCGGTCCTACCAGACTCTGGTCCATCAGCCTGGGCCTACCAGACTCTGGTCCATCAGCCTGGTCCTACCAGACTCTGGTACATTAGCCTGGTCCTACCAGACTCTGGTCCATCAGCCTGGGCCTACCAGACTCTGGTCCATCAGCCTGGTCCTACCAGACTCTGGTACATTAGCCTGGTCCTACCAGACTCTGGTACATTAGCCTGGTCCTACCAGACTCTGGTCCATCAGCCTGGGCCTACCAGACTCTGGTCCAGTAGCCTGGGCCTACCAGACTCTGGTACATTAGCCTGGTCCTACCAGACTCTGGTCCATCAGCCTGGGCCTACCAGACTCTGGTCCATCAGCCTGGTCCTACCAGACTCTGGTACATTAGCCTGGTCCTACCAGACTCTGGTAGCCTGGTCCTACCAGACTCTGGTCCATCAGCCTGGTCCTATCAGACTCTGGTACATTAGCCCGGTCCTACCAGACTCTGGTCCATCAGCCTGGGCCTACCAGACTCTGGTCCATCAGCCTGGTCCTACCAGACTCTGGTACATTAGCCTGGTCCTACCAGACTCTGGTCCATCAGCCTGGGCCTACCAGACTCTGGTCCATCAGCCTGGTCCTACCAGACTCTGGTACATTAGCCCGGTCCTACCAGACTCTATACCAGGCTAGAATGTAGCCAGGTAAATGGAAGATGTTTGTGTTTGGGAGATATCCGTTGTCAGCCTTAGTTTATTAATTTGTGCCTCGTGTTGTCTGCAGATGCATCGATACTTAAAACATAAAACCAAAAAGAACGTGCAATATTTTCTATGCTAATCCATAGAGATTATCATTCTAATATTTTCCTTCTAATCTGCACACTTAATCTTTGGATCATAATCCCATGTCTTGTGTGTTCTTTCATGTTTATGTCTCATCTGCACAGGATTATTCATTTTATTTCAGATAAGAGGAAGGGGGAATGAAAGACAACATTAAATTGCATTAGGGGAAATGTAGGATTCAGTATATTTCAGCTTGGCCTATACAAGGGACTAAAAGTACTTATAGTTCAGCCTCTGATATAATTTGGCATAACATAAACATTTATCTGTGCCCCACAGCCCCCCACGCAGATTAAGTTAGGTTAGGAAAGAACTTGGACCCCTCTGACTTAGACCATTCTTTTTTAAATATATATTCTATTTGTCCACCAAATGTATAAGTACAAAACTAAATCGCTGGAGTACCCCTTTAAGAGTATTGAGCAATATATACAACATGAGCAATGGTGTGTACATGATTGGTGGCTCACTCCCCAATGGGATTGCTTATACTGTTGTAGAGTGACTTTGGAAATTAATCTCAGAGTTGATGTTAATAAAAAACTAATTCTCCCTGTTGTCCTCAGTCAGGACAATGAACTGCAAACTGAGTAACTCTTGAGTGACAGGTCAGACCTTTAAGATATGGAAATGTGAAAATACAATCCTTTACTCTTAGTTATCCAAAGATAGAGGTACGAAGACCCAAGAAATACTCCTATTTGGTTATTGCAGTAATTTGTGTCTGATTTGCGTTTCCTACCAAAACATGCAATTACCTCATTCAAAAACTGATTAAAATGCCATCTACAGTACTTCTTCCCCCCCATGGACCACACTCGTTGTGATGTCCCAACATCTGCCTGCAGCTACACATGTTAAACTCAGATTTAATGTGGAACTTTCCTTCTTCAGCAGATGAAAGTGAAAACTTTGCACAGTGACGCTCAACAAGACCAATGTGCTGAATTATGGCCAAATATAGAGTATTATACATTTAAAAATAATAATAAATTAGGTACGTGATTAGATTGTAGATTGTATTTATATTTCAAATGCAACTAAACTTTGTTTCTAGAGCAGCAACATGAAAGTCCCAATATGATCTCACCAGAGGCAAAAATGTAAAATGTCAGTTAAATAAATACTGTTCCTTTCATCAAAATAGTGAGTGAAGTTGAGAAAGAATGAAGAACACAGAGCCAGGCCTTCCTCCTGTCCTCCAGGTACCGCTGCTACTCTGTCTCAGCCAGCAGCTGTCTCAGCCAGCAGCTAACACCCCTTTCCCACTGGCCAACAAACATACTTACCCCTGCTTAGATCTGTCTTTTGTCTGCAGTGGGATGGGTTCCAGTCAGCGTTCCTCTGCAGTAGGCGCAGGTATTTATCGGCTCCTGCTCCGATTGGCAGTGATGGAATGATGCGCTGATTTCTGGGCCCTTTTTTTCCGGCGTGACACTATGATGCGTGACGTCTCCGTCTCCACCCGAGCAGCACTCGAAAATCAAATCAGTCGGCACTGAGTTTAAATAAGAGTCTGAATAAGTAACAGAAATAAAAAAGAAGGAACCACTGTAACATTTTCACTGGCCTCCATGATGCTTCCAGCTGTTTACTCACCCTTTGTTATAAGAGTAGCGTATCTCGTTTAGAGAATGGCAGACCCAGTACGTAACCTGTGTGTGTGTGTGTGTGTCTGTGTGTGTGGCACTTTACAGTAGGATACACATGGCTGTAATCTTCCAGTAATGAGAGTGAAAGTAGAAACAATACAAGTCACTTTGGCTACATTTAGCGCATCAAGTCTTTGTCGACAAAGGCAGAAACCACCTCAAGCGAGAGTCAGAGACTCGGGGACAGACCTTCGGGTTTATAGGGCTGGCATTGGCATTGCTGCGGTCCAGACAGAAATAATGAATGTGGGACTTTAACAGTGTGATATTGCTGTGTTTCAATGAAAAGAGCTCACCACTGACAGCATAGGTCATACATCTATCATATATCTTCTTATGGGACTGAACATTTATTATTATAGCAGCAGATATGTAGCAATACATGTTTGAAGAACACTCAATGAACATATGTTATACAGGTTATCATCACATACACACAGAGTAAAATGCTGTCATTTGGAACAAAGGCTTTAGAAATCAGATTATTGATTGAAAAAGAAAAAGAAATGAATAGAACAGATGAAGAAAAAGGCGAAACATCTTCATCTGAAAAGAGCAACAGCTTATTTTACCCTTGGACCATTGCATTTTACTCAGCTCGGTGCGATAACAATAACAATGCGTTATTATTAGTGTAGCCTATTGATCTCTTGTGGAACGTTCTCTCTGCTGCAGAAGGAGACCGGAGTGTTTTTGGAGCTGATGCCTTGCTCACTGGATGAAGAACCAGACCCTCCAGTCTAACAATGGTCTCTCTTACAGCCAAGCTGCTCTCCAGCCGTGCCAGCCCCGTCATAAAAACCCTCTGGCCGACTCAGGTCAGACCACTGGCGAATTTAGCCCTTTTTGGGGGGGTGCTGCACCCCTAAACTTATTCTCAGCACCCCAAAACAATCTGTTGCTAATGCTTTGTGAGCTAGGGAGTTGTACTCATCACAGCATCGTGAAACTGAACCCAGAATCTACATATCGGGATCATTCAGAAAAACCTTCTGAGCCATTTTTTTGAAAATAGTGCTTGTCAGCCATTAGTCAAAATCGCATAATCTCTCGTTATCAAAAGTTATTGATACTGCATTTTAAAAAATGTCTGCTTTTATGTAGATACAAATGCAATGTCCTTTTTCGTTTTTTATTATTATTTATTTATTATTATTATTATTACATTATTCAGCGTTTCCACTACCACGATGCTCCAAAGTGATGTTAAAATGCACCGTAAATTTAGTAGAATAAAAAAAATGCTTTAAAAAGGTTCCAGGGTGTGAAGCTCGGATCCTAGAACCGCCCTGGGTCAGACCCCGGGTTGGGAAGCACTTTACCAAAACAGACCTTCACTTTCCACACAATGAAACGTTTCTAATCAAGCAGTGTAATAGATGCTGGGGGGCCCCTGTCTGCGCCGGGGGCCCTTGTTCCGAGAGGCTAATGGGCGGAGACCTGTTTGTGTGCCTTTTTTTAAATCCTCCCAGGTCCCTGCTGTGATGCGTACTGCAGGAGTTGGTTGGGGGCGCACACACACACACACATACTCTCACATACACTCTCTCACACACACACACACACACACACACACACACATAATTTCCCGAGGAGATTGGCACAGAAACGCAGCGCCACGACCACTCCAGCAGCCTACGTCTGTTTGGTACGGACTGCTGAAACTTGTGCGCAGAGAGGCGGATAGAATCTCTCGTCCCAGATAGAGGATTAAATTCACGCTTTCTTTTCTTTTTTCCCCCTTTTTCTACTCCTCCTCCTCCTCCTCCTCCTCCTCTTCTGGTTTCGTGTTACAAAGCCTTGGGAGGGAGTTGCGCGGAGAGCCAGTTCCTCCGTGTTACAAACTGAATGACAGGATCATATGGCTGGATTTGCCTTATAGTCCAACCATTAAAAACAGAAAAGGTAGAGGAAATAAAAAAGGAGAGAAGAGGGAAGCCGCGGGCGAATTCATCTGAAATTGATGAGGGTGTGGAATAATTTATAAGTCAAATTCAAAAAACAAAATCCGAGATAACGGAGAAAGAAGAGAGGGAGGGGGAAAAGGATACTAGATCTGTCGTCAGAGAAAGACTGGGAGACGGAGAGGAAAGCGCAGGACGCGTTGCCTTTAATCCCCACCACCATCCCTGTAATAATAAGGTAAGTTTATGGCCGTTATTTGTTGTAATGCTGGCCGCAGTGCTGCGAGGACGGCTGGATGAAAAGTAGACGGAGGAAGCAGAGGTGGAAGCGAAGAGTCTCCGGATCTCCAACTGTTGCCACGAAGCCAGCTGTTTCTTGGAAATAGGACGCAGATACAATGCGATGTCTACACGGCTCCTTTAGGTGTTGTAGGTTGTTTTTTCAGGGGCTCAACGTGATGCAACTTTATCTCCATTACGCGCAGTGTAAACACAGCGCACTGCGGTCAGGAGCAGTTGGAAGGGAATCAACTCCGGGCTTCATACTGTAGTCTGTGTAGCTACAGCAACACTGCTCCATGATCACAGCCCAGAAATGGAACTTTAACGTGTAATATGTAGCCCTCAATATCACACTTACGATATATTAATAGTAACATGCCATTGTTATATCTATGCACCATTCCAAGGGGGGTAATCATTTGATTTCGTATTATTTGCCTGTAATATTTCCATGTCTGGAGTGTCTGTGGTGCTCTATAATGAACTTTTAGGAGGCTTCCTTAGTTTGTCAGTGTTTTGCATCTTCTATGGCATCAATATAATATTCCATTAATATCCCTAACTTATAGGCTAGTTTGGGACTTGTGTTGGCTGCCGGAAGAGAGACTTTTAGAGTTAATAAAGATGTCTCACATACTGTAGATGCATGCTTTTAGAGTTGTAGAGCATCTTACTGAATGCGTAGCCTATAGAGAGATTTTAATAGTTTGTTTTCACATATAGTTAGATATAGACTATATGATCCACTTCCAATGCCAAGATAATGAGTCCCTCCAGTTGCTGCCTCTATTTCCCGCTTGCTCAGCTGACACTCAGACATGAAGCTATTATGGTGACAATAATCCACGGACTTGACATATTAGTACTTTGGAATACTTTTCCTCCCTATTCCCCTTCTGATTTATTGTGCCTTAATGAAGTATTGGCTTCAGTTTAGTGATTATTGTAATTACTGAGGAGGAGGAGAAGGGCAGGGGTCCACACTGGACGGAGGATTTGTGTAAAAAGGTGGTGGTTTAGGAGGAGAAGTGGGGGGTCTGCCTAGTTTTTCTGGTCTTTTTGTGTTTGGGTTTTTTACAAGCTGAATGGTGCCACTGCCAGTTAACTCACAGACTGTACAGGGGGGGTATGGCCTTTCAAAATAAAGACAGTAAGGGCTGTGGGAGATGTAAGTGGCGTCATGTTATTGCCATGTGGGATGGTGGATGACTTTATATGAGCGTTATTGCGCTTCAGGATCCACTTTTGGCTTTAATATGTGAGTAATTTGCTCATAAAGTGTGTCAAAGGATTTCTTTTTCATAAGGTTGATGGGGGTTGGATGTGTATGTGTATGTCACTGTGTCATCTGCAAAAATTAATGAAAGTAATGTACTTGAGCCGCAAGCTGACATTTGCAGTGTAGAAAGATGTAGCGGTGGATAATCCAAGCAAAATTCCCTTTGCTCTCCATTTAATTTGTAAGACCTCTAAGAGTATACGTGATCCTTGATAGAAACACGCAGAGATGATTAGACTGGTGGTTGGTTGTTGATGCGTTCTTCCTGACATCTGCATTATTCTCAGTTAGAAAAGAAGCCAGTATAACCAGGGCAGTTGCAACATCGACACGCACACGCGCACACACACACACACACACACACACACACACACACACTGCAGCCCTCTGGCCCCAGATGTTAATGCCTCCATTGAAAGAACCACAGGACTCCTGCCGACTCAATCTCTTCATTGTCGGACAGACAATGGACTCCACATCCTGACGGCCAGCCTCCTTCCCATCTTCCCTCACACACTCCTATGCTCCTCACACGGAAACACACACACACACACACGCCTGCAATTAAACAGCACACAGTCATGCAGACAAAGGACCGCATGCATACATACATACACGCAAACAGGCATGCTTTTACAGTCGGATTCAGGCACACACTTGCAGTGCAGCTTCACACACACTACACACTTTCACTTAGTGGCTCTTTACTATTCTGCTCTGACGTTAAAGTAAGTAAAGTTACAACATACAACTTGTTTCTCTTATGTGCGCTCACGTCCCCTCTGGGTGTTGCGTTGTAGCCTACCTGTGTTCCTGCTCTCGTCCACTTCATAACATGGCTGCAGCAAACCATTACTTTCATAAAGGACTCATTTTCTATATAATGTCAGAAAAAAAGACAAAAAAACAGGAAACCCAAAGATATTTCCTTTACTGTCATATAAAAGATGCAAATCTTGACATTTGAGAAGCTGGAAAAAACATTTTGTTTTGGTATTTTTGTTTGAAAAGTGATTCAAACAATTAATTTATCAAAATCAGTTGCTGATGAATCAAGTAATCCACCAATCAATTCAATATCAGTTGTGTCAGTCATGTGTTTGCCCATATTTGTGCATGTGTGACATAAACAGTGTTTTGACAGAAGGGTCAACATTGCATCATAGCCGTTACATCGTCACAGGACCAGATGTCTCCTGTGTGTGTGTGTGTGTGTGTGTGTGTGTGTGTGTGTGTGTTTAATTGTCAACTCTGTGTCACATGCATCACATCAACACAACGGATACTGTAGCCCACATGGTGAGCAGCTGAATGCACAGTAAACTCCCGTGATTGTGCGATGATTTCTGATAATGCAACGCAAAAGCTTTGCATACAGAAACACACGGCTGCTGTTTAGAGAAGAAGGAAGGGAAGAGACCTTCATGGTAGTGGGCTCTGGCAGGGTTAGGGTTAAAGTGATATAAACCGTGTGTTTTCATGCTTTCTGTGCATATCTGTCTGCGTTATATATTGATATTAGTTCATGGTTCATATTAGCTATAGAAAGGTAATACGTGTGTGCATTACTGTGTGTGTGTGTGTGTTGAATGAAGGTGTGATATGTGCACAGCTGTGGACTAAGAATGACACAGTGACACCAGAACGTAAAGTCTGTCTCGCATCACACTCCCACACACAGCCATTAAAGGAACACGGCGACTTATTGGGACTTTAGCTTATTCACCGTGTCCCCAGAGTTAGACACGTCCATACATTCCCTTCTCATCTCCATGCTACTGGAACTCTGTCTGATGCCTCCAGCATTAGCTTAGAGAGAGATCCTGCAGGTAACTGGTTCTAACCAGCCTACTGCTCCCAATAAGTGACAAAATAACACCAACATGTTCCTATCTACATGTGATTTGTATAGTCACAGGGCGTACAAATAACAAACAATAACAGAAGATGGGAATCATTTCAAAAACGTTGTAGCTATTTTTGGTTGTTTGATTGCTAAACACCATTCAACTGACAGCCTTTGTTGTGTTTGATGCTAACTTGTAGCTAAGCTAGCAGTTGACCAACTTGGTTAAGTCGGTCCATTTGTACTGGATTGACATTACAGAAGTCTCTCGTTAGCATCTTTTTGTTGCAAAGTGATGCATGCGCAACTCAATGCACTGCACTCAACTCACATCGGGGAGAGACAAACGTTGTTGCTTCCTCTAACTAGGAACTAGGATCTAACTATATCCTGTCCTTCCTCCCTAACCTCCTGTGATGTGTCCTTTTCTCTTCTCCTTTCCTGCAGAGGATACCATACATGAATTGGAAAGGCCGCTTTTCTTTGGTTGTTTCATTGACCCTTTTCCCCTTCCGCCATCTGCTATTTATAAAATAGTGTCACGTCTTCTACGAGAACAGCCCCGTCTACTTCTCCTGTGCCCTAAAGCAATCTTTCTTTGTGCTCTAAATCCATCTGCAGTGGCCAATAAGATAGCCCAACATGCTGCAATCTAACAAAACACAAAACAAATTAAAAAATGCTTTCACCAATTTGACAGTACATGGAGAAACGCACAACACAAAGAAAGTGAGTGACAACACGTTTGACGTTTATGGGGGTGGTGGTACAACCTGATTGGTTGAAGTTTACATCCTGCCAGTAATGCTGGGAAGTAAACTAACAATGTCTGTTTTAGATTTGTGATGCTGCACAGTGCCCTGCTATGCCATGAACTACTACAAAGAACTACTACAAACTACTATTTTTCGGGACTGTTATTGCCACTCTTCATTCTAACCCCAACCGGTAGTCAGACACCACCTACCAAGAGCCTGGGTCTGGGTCTGGGTCTGGGTCTGGGTCTGGGTCTGCGTCTGTCCCAGGTTTTGCCTAAAAGGAAGTTTTCCTTGCCACTGTCGCCCTGTTGCTTGCTCTGGAGGAAACTACTAGAACTGTTGGGTCCTTGTAAATTCTGGAGTGGGGTCTAGACCTGCTCTATCTGTAAAGGGTCTCGAGATAATGCTTGTTATGAATTGATACTATAAATAAAATTGAATTGAATTGAATTGAATAGATTTAACGATCTGATTCCATGATCCTGATTTAATTGGAGATGTTAGCTCCACACCTAGAATTGCCCCCCCCATGTATTGATGTGATATAAAGCAATTGTCTTGCTGTCGTCATACATAAATCAACATGCTGAAACATCTTGCACTAGGTAGATGATATACTAGACACATCAAAGAGCCTCTATCAAAAGGATTTCAAATGTTACAGCTAATTAAACCTCACAATGAGAAAAGAAAATGTTTTTTTCCAGTGATGAAATACTGTGAGTAGCACCTCCATTCCATTTGTGCACTGCACTGTGGGACAATAGTACCAGCTGCACACTCAAAAATCTATTTTTTTAGTATGCATAATAGACTTCATTTTGTCACATTCTACGTGCTAATAACCTGCTCAGACTCTGCATGTATGCAATTATGACACAGTTTATGTCTTGCAGTATATATGGGTGCCCCCTCTACCAACTGAGCTCTGTGTTATGTGTGTTGTAGTTCTGTAAATGTTTTTGGAATTGCGACACATGTTGTCAAAGCGTTGCTGACGTCTGATGATGCGTCGTCATGTGCTCCTGCCTGGAGCTCTTCCTGCTCCACCTGGCTCATGACCATGTTTCATAATGTCTTAAAGTCAATGTGGCTACAATTTATTGATGTTACTGTAAAAGACACTATTAATACAGAAGACTAACAAGGCGAAGCACGCACACATTACACCCCCCCCCGGTCTGCTGAGAACTTTCCATCAGGCGGTGAAGATGGACCCAGAGGCTTTTGGCAGCAGCTGTGATTGCAGTTGTTTCGGAGACGAGGAGCTCTTGCTCCTCTGCAACGTAGCCTTCCCTTTGAGCTCTTTCTCACTCTCTCTTTCATCCTCTGGCTCCCCTCACCCACTTACACACACATATTGTCTCCCTCTTCCTCTCTCTCTTGCTCGTTTCGGCTCAATCGGTCTAGCATAATGAGGTCATTTTTGCATTGCCAAAGTGTAAGCACTAGCACTTATATAGCTCAACGTTAATTGAACCGACAAGTGCATATTCAGCCCATTGTGAATGAAAACTATGCTCGGATTGAGGAAAAGTCATATAATCCTTTTTGGTGCCTCTAATAGTAGTGCCAGTACTCTGAAAGCCTCGGTAGCAGCCCTGAGCTTCCTCTTGAAATCACTTCAGTTTAATTAAATGGAGTCGTATTGGCAATATTGTCAAAAATAAACATTATTGCCAAAGAAAGCGATACTTTCAGAATATAGAACACAAGGCAGTAAAAAGTATTCGTCACCCTCTATGAATGATGCTTGGGGTTTTCAATCAATAAATTAATAATCCCTGAGGGAGGAAAAAGGTTTCCAGGAAAGTCAGCTGGTGGAAAATCCGATATGGTGCATGGTGACGTTCCTCGAGGCAAATCTGCACAGCAAGTGCTCTAGGGCTGGGGACCGTTCAAAGATTCTCAATACCCGTCGCCGTAGCGATGTCAATACAGTGACTAGGACACCGTACACTGAACAATACTTTGAACTCTTTTGTTTCATCCCCTTTTCACCTGTCTGACACACACACACATGTGAGCCCTGTCTCTGTGTGTAACTTAGAGTTTTGCCTGCATGCCTTGACGACGTGTAACACTAGACAGCCAATCACCAGCATTATTAGATCTCGGCACAAGCATGCTGCATGCTTATTGGCTCACTGATGCTCACTGATGAGATTGAAGTATTGAAATTTTGGTTTTGAATGACGAGGTCATTGTCATTTGCAGTGGTGAGAAGCATCAGCCAGATCTGATCACTGTTGTCTGAAACAGATAAAGCAACAGATGGGGAGTAACTCAAAGCTCCCCCCATGACATAAAGGTCTGTGCTTCTCTTCTGCACAGCAAACTCTCTGTCTTTATGGGACTCTGGAGGTCCTGGAGGCTTGGTGGGGATGGTCTGGGAGACTTGTGTCCTCTGCATTATTTATGAGTGGTAGAATGGAGGTGGAGGAGAGTCCTGACCTGCTTGTTTTGTAACCAGCTGACCACTATTGGCCATCTGCTCTCCGCCCTCTCTCTCTCTCTCTCTCTCTCTCTCTCTACTATCCATCTCTATGTTGCTCTGCTCTCTCTGGATGCATCTATCAATAACTGGGTCTCCATCCAAGTTTTTATGTAAAGTAGGACCCAGTTAGAGAGGTTAAATGGATTTCTCTTGCTTACGTGATTGAGCTGGGCCCAGTAAAAACCATGTCATAAAAAAAGTGATTTGGTTCAAGCGATTTAATAAATATTTGACAGCAATCAATTGTAAAGGTGCTGCTTCAGGTTTTTTCTGTTTCCAATGTTATTTGCTGCTTTCCAACCAGAGGGATTTTTTCAGTTCCTAGAACATAATGTTCATAGGATCAATAAAGAGTATAAATTATTATTATTATTATTATTATTACAGTGAAAAGCTCTTTGTGGAACTTCCGCAGTAGCATAAGTTGTAAAATGAGAAAGTTTGTGACCCAGTCGCCATGTTGAAAATAGTCAGGCCAAAACTAAGCCCCCTCCGACTGGCCAGCTGATTCTTCAGTTGAACGAATACTGGAGCTAAAATGTTATGAAGCTAGAGTGAGGAAACATTTTGCTAAGCTAAGCTAACTAGCGGCTGGCTCCAGCTGCATACGTATCAATCTTCTCATCTAACTCTCGACACAAAAGCGAATAAGAGTATTTTCCAGAACTCTTTCTTTAATGGATATCAGCTCTTCGTTCCTGCTAAATCAGTGAAGTTTCAGTATCTACTTGTATACAGTATCCATCCATTTACAGCGCCATGCAATGTTGTTTTTTATCGTCCAACCAAGTGGAGAGAAATCTTCATCATATTTGATACTTGTCCAGTAATATCCTCTTCAGATACCAGCTGGACTCATCTTTTCATCTTGTCTCATCCTGTTTCCTGGGCCCGTCCATGCCTGGCTGCAGTTGAAATTGTAAAGCTGGAGAGATGTTAATATGCTCGGCCAAAAGCCTTGTCAGCGAGCCAACTGTGTTTTGGGGGCTCCCTGTGAGGTATTTAGTATGTTTTCTGAGGCCCCCTACGCGACTGTTCGTCGGCTGCGTGTTGTGTTGTTTGTCCCAACTCAGCAGATGTTTTCTGGCTCAGTTGTCTGCTCTGTGTGTTGTGAACAGAGGGCTGTCGGAATTGTTCTCTTTTCTGTTATTCTGGTTTTGGTGACACGTCAAAGCTGTTTGGACCCAGTGTGAATGCAACGGTTCCTATTGTTTGTCAACGGCAACATTGTGAGTTTACTGTCAGCGGAAACATTGTGTGTGTGTGTGTGTGTGTGTGTGTGTGTGTGTGCTTTGCATTGAGTATATGCCTATGCATATTTAGCACTTGCTTCTTGCTTTTTCCATGCATTGTTTTCCTGGCTATGGGATGCAAATGTGTGTGAGCTACCAGCAAAAGATAGTAGGAAAAATAAAGTACTGTCTCATGGACTGGCTAGATTGTGTGTGTTAATGTGTGTGTGTGTGTGTGTGTGTGTGTGTGCGTGCGTGTGTGTGTGTGTGTGTGTGTGTGTGTGTGTGTGTGTGTGTGTGTGTGTATGTGTGTGTGCGTGTGTGTGTGTGTGTGTGTGTGTGTGTGTGTGTGTGTGTGTGTGTGTGTGTGTGTGCGTGCGTGTGTGTGTGTGTGTGTGTGTGTGTGTGTGTGTGTGTGTGTGTGTGTGTGTGTGTGTGAATAATGATGCAGTAGGGTGTGTAGAGAAAAGTAGGTGTGCTAACCAGAGCATGGTAGTTTGTTTTTATGACAGCTTTTTTTGGCATTGTTCTGGTCCGATAGCGCTCACCCTTTCTACCGTGGGACCGGCCGTTAGTGGGCAGGAAGTGCCGGGAGCGCGCAGTTTGAGCACACATACACACACACACACACACACACTGTAGACTCCGGCACTCACAGCCCCTCCCAAGCAATCGCCACACACTCACACATAAAGTTTTTGAAAGAACAATAAAAAGTTGCCCTGCGGCTCGCAAGCTGGTAAGCTGCAGCTTATCCAGGAAGGAGCTACAGCCTGGCTAATGGCCTCTCTCCAGGGTAGGCCCTGCAGAGGGGCCCATCCGGCTTATCGGCAGCAGGAGGGGCCCTACATGACTGCTCTCTTACAGCTCAGCTAGCGTGTGGGAGTAGCTTAGTTTTCCGAAGCTGTTGGGAGACATGTGTGTGTGATGTGTGTGCCTGCTGAGTTTGTCTAGAGTCATCCTGGCCTGTAGGGAAAAAAATCCAAGTTAGTTGTTAGTCCCTCCTAAATGAAAACATAGATGCTTACCCAGTGTTGCACCTCTAATTGGAAATTCAAAGTTAACTTAGCGTTGCACTTCCTAATTGAAACTCGGCCCATCAAGTTTTAGGAAGTCTGTGCTACTCTTTATTGTTGAAAAATCAATGCTAGACCAGTGTGACTTTTTACTACAAAGCATGTACTTCTTTCTAGTACCATGGGGCCCGTTTGGCAAGCGTGAAGATGATGGCGGACAATGTGTAAATACTGTTTCATTGAAAATGGCTTAGTAAACAGACAGCATGATTTGTAGAAAACAGCTGAAAGTGCGATGAAGAGGAGTGAGACGCCTCATGGATCCTAGCGTAACGACTCCAGCATGATCTGAGCCCATGAGTCACTGCTCATTCTCCTCATCTTCAGCAAAACAGGGTCTGATGCAGTGTTTACAGCAGCTGCTAACTCAACTGAGCCGAGCTAACCTGTAATTGTTCCTGTTGCCTCGTATGAAAGACTTTTTTTTTCCTTGAATGAAAAGTAAATACAGGCTGTACAGCATCAAGCCTAAATATCCCGAACCTGCTGTGTGTTTATGTACGGTGCCACCTCCCTACCTACTCGTCTGCTTTGCATTTTGCCCATGAAAGATGTGATGAGATCCTGACAACAAGAATACCACATGCGAGATAATTACTGGATGTAAATGGGGAGCTCAGACTCTGATGCTGATATGGACAGCTTCTTCATACCGGGTGGAAGCTGTGCTACTAAGTCACTGTCCTGATGGCTTCGTGGTAAAAATAAAAGTAGTGCTAAAAGCTTCACAGTGGGGGCTGCCCAGTACCACCAGAGCCATCTGTTGGTGGCCACTGAGCAGATCCACAGCAGCAGTTGAGGGTTAACCCTTCTATTGCCAATTATCCTTTGGTGGTCTGCTTAGGCTACATCTACACCACCACCTTTTCATCTCCGTCCACACAAGGTTTGTGTGCTGGGGAGGGGGTGAAAGAGAGAGAGGCTGTGTTTTTGGCCCCTCACCCACCCCTTTCCTGCTCCAGACTCACCTTTGACCCAGACTGGCTGTCCCCCCCCCCCCCCCCCCCCCAGGAGAGCCACTCTCTTCCAGTCCACTGCACTCTGTATGATGTCTGACTTTCTGAAGAGAGATGGGATGAGAGAGGATGGAAAGAGAAGAGAGAAAAACATGCTCAATGAGATGAGACCACAGTAATATGATAGAAAAGAGATAAAGGAGGCACGAGACAGGGATTGGGAAGAAAACAAAGGCTGGCAAGAGGAGAGAAAAGTATACGGGTTGCCAGGTTTGGTCCACTCCTGGAGAGATTGGAAAGTGAGAAAGAAGCCAGCCTACCCCAGACATCAGCCCTGAAAAACCAAGATAAGACTCGACCAGCAGTCAATAATTACACCGTCAATTTTCATCCTGGCTTTCACCTTCTTCTCTCACTCTCTTTCAATCTTTCTCATCTTTTGCTTCTCGGTGCTCACTCTTATTCTCTTTTCTCCACATTATTCCCCAACGCTGGGCTGGCAGTGTACTTCTGTAATAGACCTCTCCACATGCAGCCTGTTACACACACACACAAACACACACACACACACACACACATGCACACTTTATTTTGCTCTGACACATACGTACCTGCGCACATTCATGCTTTCATGAATAAATGAAATTTATTCAAGCACTGTACTTCAGTTCAGTTATGAGCCACTTGTACTTATAGTATTATAATTGTATACTACTTCATTGATATACTTTAATGTACTCGTATCCTTTGTTTTGAGTTTATCTGAAAAAAAAGGTTTTCAGTGAGCAAACACAATTGTTGCTTACTACTTTTACTTGAGGAAAGGATCTCAACACTTCTTTTACTACTCATACACACACACGCACACACATACTTACACTCACACATTGTCTCTATCTTCTCCCATTGTCTCTATCCCCCCCACCATTTGAGACCCTTAGTGCTTCTATGTGTCAATAATAGTCCTTTTTTAAAGCCAGACAAAATGGAAAGAGACAGTGAGGGAGTGAGAGAGGGATGCTGATGAACCCCACCAACACACACACACACACACACACTCATTTTCTGCTGATTATGCTCTTCTGTCCATCATAGATAGATAGATAGATAGATAGATAGATCGATAGATAGATAGATAGATAGATAGATAGATAGATAGATAGATAGATAGATAGAAAAGAGGTATAGTAAAGTGGGGGAAAGTCGTGTCCAATTGAAGCCACTGAGTAAAAAGCCTTCCCTTTTTAAAATTCATTGGCCGTATGTCCTCCATCCCTCCGCCCCTCCATCCATCCAGTCCTCTCATATCTCTGCGGCTGAACAGCTCCGATTTGTGTACCAGGATTAAATTCCTCAAATTTGTCTTTTCAATCCCTGTGGGAGAGGGTCGTGTTTTTTAATTAATTGATTTTTAAATTAAGTTAGCTGCTGTGTGTGTGTGTGTGCGCATGGCTGTGTGTCTGCGTGGTGAAGTGTGTCTTTCTCTCTTTCCCCAACACTCAGCTGAGTAGAAGAGGGGTGGGGTTGTGTGCGTTGCTGAGTGTGCGCCTGTACTGGAGTATCTGTGCCGTTGTGATTGTCTCTAGGCGAGAAGCTGAAGAAACAGATTGATGCTAAATCAAGTTTCAAGTTAATTTCATATCACTTTAAAAAGCAAACAGGTTTTGCACCAAAGTGCTTCTCAAAGACATTTATATGTATACAAGCATGACGACGTATAGGTGCATAGATGATAGAAATAACTGGAACAGATTTGTCCAACTTTAAGTTGAGATCATCTCTCATAGAACTTGGTAAGTACAAACATTCAACATTTAAGATTTTAAGATAAAAATGAATTATGGATAGATATGACTTGATATTGATTCATACCACTGCTCTTTTTTTCCCAAATAAAAATGTGTTTGTTAGAGACTGTCCTCCCCCCCCAAAAAAACACTCCCATAGGTTGTTTGTTCAATTATGACTCATAGAAACATTTCTAGTGCCCTCTAGTGGGTTCCTGTAATATCCTCATATTATCACATGAGGATATACAGTATATATATATATATATATATATATATATATATATATATATATATATATATATATATATATATATGAGAATGGAAACGCTCCTGTGGTTTATAGGAGATAGTAGGAAAAACGGACCTATGTCATTTGGAGGATTTGTTGATGTATCAATAACTGATATGAAATATGTATAAGGTAACCTGACATTTATACGTCAACATGGTTAAAATACATCAACTTCATAATGACATTTTTTTCAATATATGCAGTGGTCGCAGTTGGGGATGTGAGCAGATACAGACTTAAACAGTGCTGCTGTGATAAATGGTAATCAGAGGCAACATGAAAAATATCTTCCCTAAGTGTAATTACATATTTCTACAGCTCTTCACCAAGCCACTTTACCTGTGTGACGCCATCCTTTTACCCAACCACAACCGACGTGCTAAACAATGCAGCTCCTCCAGGGCTGTTGTAGCTTCAGCTGATGAAAGTGTGTTGTTAATCAGTCCCTCCAGAAAAATGCGATTATGCGATCCCTTCATATTCATTGCAAAAAAGTAACATATATCTTAGCAGAAAGTTGAAAAATGTTGCGTTTTTCATCAAACCACAGTTTTTGCAAATTCCTGCAATTTCATCACATACAATTACATAAATGTCCCACATATTCCATCACATTTTTTAAGAAAACTTGCTGCATAATCATTTTTCCGCAAGATGCAATGTCAGTCTTCATTTTCTATGCCATTCTCCATTTCCTCATGCAGGAAGTGGGAAAGGATCAGGTGTAACTTTGCACACGAACAGAAGAACAGTTAGCAATGCAATGCCCAGTCCATTCTGATCTGTAATATGGTTTGGAAGTATGCGTTGCCTTGGTGTGTGTGTGTGTGTGTGTGTGTGTGTCAGCGCTCCGCTGGGCCCTGTGTGTTCATGTGTGAGTTGTCTCTTTTGCAGCTGTATGGACCCTTGCGTTGTACACAGAGCTGCTGTCGCCATGGCAGAGCGTGAGGGTTGTGTCGCTCATCAACGGGTAACTGCTTCTGCGTCACAGCGCTGGTGCTGTCAGGCCCACGTCGTCTGTCGCAGTCGGTTCTTGTTCTGTGTTCCTTTGTGTCTGCATCTTTGTAAGTGTGTGGTAACTTGTGTGCATCTCTAGCTCTTTGTGTCTGAATGTGTGTGTGTGAGGGTGTGCCTTTGTCTAAGTGCTTTGTGTCTGTATCTCCTTTAGTCTTATTAATTATATATTATTTATATTGTGCATATTGTGTGTCTGTTGGCTATATGTGTGTGTGTGTGTGTGTGTGTGTGTGTGTGTGTGTGTGTGTGTGTGTGTGTGTGTGTGTGTGTGTGCATTACCACAGCCGTATGACAGACAGAGCTCCTCTAGACTTTATTAACAACATTTACTAGAAACTCTGCTGAAAGATTAAGATGTGCGCATTCACACACAGACACACACTGAGACTCAAGTGTGACTCACAAAGGCACCAGGGGTTTGGCAAAGAGAGGGGGGAATGTGTGTGTGTGTGTGTGTGTGTGTGTGGGGGGGGGGGGGGGGCTTTGCAAAATCAACAAACACATGCACTGTAGCATTCTGACACATTCATCACTGCGTTCTCATATATTCTTGTTCTGTCATACATACTGCGTCACACCTCCCCCCACACACACACACACACACACACACACACACACAAAGGCATACACACTCACACACACACACGGGCTGTTTGTAATTAGCATAAAAACATCAAATACTTGTACCGGTAGTTATGATTTATGTGTGTCTCTTCTCATCTGAGCTGTAGCACTCAGTATCATCCCATACACACACACACACACACACACACACACACACACACACACACACACGCATACACACACACACATACACACACAGACAAACCCTCAAACACCTGAGAAAGACATCAGTGTGTATCTCTGTCCCTGGTGCAGTGGCAGCAGATGGAGTGGGTCTATTGACTTATTGGTTCTAGCGTCGGGAACGTGGGATTATTCAATTCTTCATCATTCATTTAAATGGAGGAACTGCACAGGTAGACACTGGAAATCAGACCTGCAAAATCCAGCTTGAAAAAGTTTTTATTTTTCAAGTAATCTTTCAACATTTCTTTCCGTGAGTGACATCATTCTCATGTCTGTGCATTAAGTAGCCGGAGCCTGGACATGGTCGGCCGAGTGTAGCACTAAGTCAAATGTTGCATCTTATTTGTAAGATACAACTGGAGAAGTTTGGATACAACTTGGTGCTGGGTTATTTCGCTAAAAGGTATCGAGTACCGTTACCCAGCCCTACATATGGCAACCCTCGCCATACCCAGAGATGCTGCACAAAAGTACCTGGTGGATGTATAAACGGGTGTGGGTCAAGACATTGTTTCAGCATGTAACAAAAGGAAGCATATAAGCATGATTTTCCTATTGAAATATTCCTTTAGAGTAATAGTTTTATACATAATTCTTATTTGTTTTGGATTAAACAGCATTGTTACTTAAGGCAGAGTGAGGCTAGCTGTTTTCCCCTGCTCCAGTCTTTATGATAAGCTACGCTAACCGTCTCCTGGCTCTAGATTCATATTCAATGCACAGACATGAAATCAGTGTCAGTCTTTTAATCTCCGTATTTGGAACTAAAGCTAAAAAGTGCACGTCCCAAAATGTCGCATTATTCATTCAAAGGAAAGTGACTGAATAGAGACAGAGATACGGTGTGAGACAGTTTAATCGACAGGAAGGGGGAACAAGGAGGCAGAGAGACAGGCCAACAGTCACAGGGAGAAAAAAAAGAGTGGAAGTCCAAAAGTGCCAGACAGAGCTGAGAAAGAGAAAAGAGAAAATGGAGGCTGAAATAAATGGATATGGTGTGGAGAAAACTCATATAGCGTCTGAGATGATGAGAGAGAATCAAAGAGAAAGTGAGACGAGACTAGGAGCGCGGCAAAGACAGCGCAGATAAAGCAGACAGAGGCTGAGGGTGTGCAGCTCTCTGACTTCTGCTCGGTGACCACAGGCCTCCTCTGCACTTCGTTTATTGTCAGACTTGATTTGATTTCTTTGTACCGCCGTCATTTGCCCCCCAGACACCCTGCCGCTTTTGTTTTTCCATTGCAGCAACAAAATGGCCTAGTTCTTTCTTCTAACCTTGATTTAAAGAGCCAGGAAACACTATTTTTTCATATTAACGGCTGATGATCACGTGCCGTGGCTATTTTTCTTTTTCTTTCAAAGTTGGACTTTTGGGTCTGTTTCCCTCAGCGATTTTCACTTTTTAAATTAGTGAATTTTGGAACTTGTTTTCATCTTTGAGTGTCTCAGGATGTGTCCTCGTTTAAGGTAACGTGATAGAAATGAATGATAGATGAGAGTCTTTTTAAGCATGCCAGTATTTGTTTGCATGGTGCCAGTGTGTCTAAACAGCCAGCCCACTGCCGGGGTTGGTTATGGCCAGATGTGGTGTCAGTTTACCAGACTGAAGGCTTATTTTCCATCTCAAATTGACTGCTGAGCTTTTTGATACAAGGGCTGACAGCATGTGTCAGCTACCAGTGAGCTACCGCATTTATTCAGAGGCAGGTTTGTTTATGCTGATGTTATTCAAAATGGTCCGCAATTAGTGACGGTTGATGGAAAGTTGAAAAAGCTTCCCAGTGACAAAGCTGCATGTGATGACAGTCTGTATGAATACATTAGGGGTTTCTAAAAGCTGATCTTTATGTTTTGTTTAGAAAAAATATCAAGCAGCTTTTAGAGTCTCCATGTGTGATTGTGATGTAGGTGAAGTAATGATTTTTTCTCTGCAGCTTCAGGGCTGTCAGCCTGTAAAAACCCTGCAGTGAAACTTGCCCTAAGAAGCTGCTAACCCACCTTAAAGAATTTCTGTTTGTATAGTTTTTATTGGCTGTCATGAGACGGCGTGAAAACAGCTTCAGAGAGTCTTTCCACCTGACGAGAGCGCGGAGAGCACTGAATCCAAGTTCTTCTTTGGCAATTTACCTGTCAGATTTCTCAATCCAGAATATCTAGCTAAAGCTCTGTCAATCGGCAGCTTCAATTAGATGATATCAACCTTCAAAGGACCTATATTGTAAAACGTGAGATTTGATGTCTTTTTTATTATAAAGCTCTAGGTTCAGTTCAAGGTGCTACATGAAAACAGTGAAAGAATCAAAAGACTCACGCCCTTTAAACGAGCCGTAGGGACTTCCATACAGTTATGATGTCACAAATGCACTATGGGTAGAAGGTGCAGCTACAGTGCCATTACAGTCTTTCCCCGGCTGCAATGATGGTGCAGAGACCAAGGGGGTAAGTCTCTCCTCTCTAAGCTTATCTCCTATGGAATTTTAATGCTACGAAGCAATCATCTGCTTTAGCATCCTATTGACTCCCATTCATTTTTACATGACTTTGACAGCAAATAACTTTCCATCTGAAGCGTTTAAAGACTCTATTTGTCCGTTGTTTATTTCTAAAGAAACACGACAATGTATAAAAGGCTCCGTTACCTTGTAGCTCACGTTATGGCTCCGTAGCAGACGTTTTTATAAAAATAGGCTAACGATTGTGTCATAACCACGTAACTTACTGTCCCATAGTCGACAAATCACCGTATTGTCAGGAGAAGCTCGCAGACAGTTTGGACTTCCATCAGCTGTTTAGTAATTACTAATGTTAACTAGCATGTTAGTTAGCAGTAATTAGCCTGTGTCTATGTTAATGTTAAGTAGCATGTTAGTTAGCAGTAATTAGCCTGTGTCTATGTTAATGTTAACTAGCATGTTAGTTAGCAGTAATTAGCCTGTGTCTATGTTAATGTTAACTAGCATGTTAGTTAGCAGTAATTAGCCTGTGTCTATATTGATGTTAACTAGCATGTTAGTTAGCAGTAATTAGCCTGTGTCTATGTTAATGTTAACTAGCATGTTAGTTAGCAGTAATTAGCCTGTGTCTATGTTAATGTTAACTAGCATGTTAGTTAGCAGTAATTAGCCTGTGTCTATGTTAATGTTAACTAGCATGTTAGTTAGCAGTAATTAGCCTGTGTCTATGTTAATGTTAACTAGCATGTTAGTTAGCAGTAATTAGCCTGTGTCTATGTTAATGTTAACTAGCATGTTAGTTAGCAGTAATTAGAGTGTGCCTAAAGAGACAGGTGCTAAAAAGAGCGTTTCGGCCACAGGGTGAATACAGTTATATTCAGGTAGAAAGTATGAGAAAAATCATGTTTTAAATTATTTAAACATGTTGTAGAAGAATGCCAAAATAAATGTATAGACCTGAAAATGAGCTTAATATGGGACCTTTTAAAATCCTTCCCATCCTCACATCATTACAAGGGGAGTTTTCTACCCATATCGAACAGCCAGCAACAGCATTTAACAGGTAGCATTACACTGTAACACGTTTTTCACTGTCCATTACCACGTCATTGATTCCAGTTAGGCTCACATTGGAAATGGATGCAATGTAAGTGAGGCGGTTTGAGTGGGGATTCTCGTCTCCACCAGTCCTGACAATATTAAGCACATCGAGCGATTGGCTACTGGCCCGCTGTGATCTCGTGACGAGGTGATGTGATCCGTGTTGGTCATGGTGTCTGGGCTGCCAGTTGTTTACCATTTAGAGAGCCACACAACAGTGAAATGAATGTTTGGCGTCTTCTCACTTCTGTTTTTGAACAATCTTTGAAATTACATCAAGTAGGGATTAACAATGCATCATGAATTGGTTGAAAAAAAAAACATAAACGTGTAAAGATGACAATGGGTTGAGATTTTAAAAAAATTAATGGATTCAATTCTTTATGTCCTAGGCCTGGACGTCACTGCATGCTCTCAGTTCATTTATTTGAAAAGATTATTTTTCTTTCATTCATTTAGTTATTTTGATGTGGGATTTGTTGTAAAAGTCCCATGGCATGTGTTCCCCCAGCCTGCCTATGGCCCCCCAGTGGCTAGAAATGGTGATAATTTAATTTTTAATCTAATTTTAATCTAATTTTAATCTGTTTTATTGATCCCCAATGGGGAAATTACAATTTACACTCTGTGTCCACACTTTGTTAGTTTCACGCACAGTCCTGAACTACACACACACACACACATGCTCAGGATCTATACATGCACTAATGGAGAGATGTCAGAGTGAGTGGGCTGCCAGCCGAACCAGCGCCCTGAGCGGTTGGGGGGGTACGGTGCCTTGCTCAAGAGCACCTGGCAGTGCCCAGGAGGTGAAGTGGCATCTCTCCAGCCACCAATTCACACTCCCTGGGTATCCTGCTCTGTCTTTGCTTTGAGAAAATGAAAGCTCAGATGGGCCAAACTGGGCCCCCCCACACACACACACACACACACACACACACACACACACACACACACGAGAGAGAGACATCATGGCTTTCAAGTGCCTGCAGCTAATTTCTGAGAAAATCATATTGTGAATTTAAAATCGCTACATGCAATCATATGGTACAAAATGCACCGTCAGGATTATTACTTCATTTTGTTGTATAAGTTGAGCAATGACAATAAAGGAATTCTATTTTTTATAGAATTTTTGAACAGGTTCTCATTTGCAACGACGACCTGGCCAAGAAAAGCATGCAAGACAACATACAGTTTCACATTCACATAAAATACAAGAAAACAGAACACACTAGGCTACATAAAGTGCAGAATAGGTGGGCATTACAAAGCTGGTGCGAAGGGAGGTGTAAGAAAGTTGAAGAATATGCAAGGATATGTGTAGAATAGCAAATATCGTCCCCGTGAAGCTCTGTTTTACTGTGGGAATGCATCTGAATATTGACCTACGCTGTGGAAATAGTGTTTTTGGGATGTCCCAGAGCTTCAGGGGTCTAAGCTGTATAACTCATACCAACAACCCAGCTGGCAACACCTG
>CM049375.1:34208749-34343749 GCA_026937815.1 Etheostoma perlongum
TCAAGCACAAGCAGCACTCTAGAACTAGGGCAAACCTGACAAAAATTAAACGAATATTATCTGCATGGCCTGATAATATCGCTAGGTAGGAAGTGGGAAAAGATAGATAGAAGACAGAATTAGCAAAGTGAGTTTGATACCGTGTGTGGAGTCAGGTTAGGTTGAGGGAGACGGTGTCAGAAGTGGGAGGTGATCTCATTTGTTTAGCTGTCGAGTTCCCCTTTGTAGTGATCCCCCAAGGCTGGAGCTGAAGCCTGAGTGGGACAGCCAGCCAAGTAATGGACCCACAGGGGTCCTGGCAGTATCCATGGAGAGGGAGGGGGGCCCTCCTTTTGCCCTCTGTCTGCCTCACCGTGATCAACACAGAGGCCATTAGGGACAGGGTGCTCCTGCAGCCTTTGAGAGCCATGTAATGAGATAATGCATGGAGCTCATGCTGTTACTGTCACCTACACACACAGATACACACACACATAAAGTGCAGGGGCAGATGCAAGAATGCACATGTGCACAAATTAAGCCTGACAAACCCATAACACCCAGTGGAAATGAACACACTTACTCACACACACTCACAGGAGTAGATGCATGAATTGATCCCCGCTCACATGTATTACTCTTCAAACGTCCTCTCTGTCAATACTCCTCCACCCATGTAGGAATCCCTGGCTATTTGCTATTTCAGCTGCAGCACCGACCCTCAGTCAGACAGTTACATTTTGTTGGACAGGCGGCAGTGGCAGTGAGAGGAAAGCTAATGAAACAGTATATCCCTGCCTCTGGTTATTCCACAGAAGGAGAAAAAGAAAAATCCTTCTCTCTCACATTGACCTTGAAGGAGTCCATCAGCACAGAGTATGCAGAGAACGGCTATTGGTTTACTTCTCTGACAGGCGCTGTTGTCCATTGGACCCACGCAAGTCCTGAAATGCTGCTAACCCCCCTATAGGGTTCAGATACTGAGTCACAGCAGTTAGTCGTCTTTGGAGAGTTCAATCACATAAAATGTCAGGACCAATGCTGTGAAATTACAAAACGAAAAAAAAGCATGTTTTCAAGAATACCTTGAATGGATGCATGTATGAAAATAAAGAATAGAAGGCCATGGAACTCAACTGTTAAAGCAAAGAATATGTATTTGTGTAGGCATTTAATGATAGCAGAGATATGGCATCAACAACAATACAAGTGCCAAAAGATCAAAAAAGAGATGGCTGTGTGATTTTTTCATTGAAAATTCATCAAAGTCCGCCCAGCTGTACTGTACTTTTCTGTACTTTTTATAAGTGTGGCTTTGCAAGAGAATTACCTTAAAAACAAGCAAGCAGAATCAACATTACAACCAACTTAATTATTTATATATGTTTTTCCAAGGACAATATTCAATTTCACCCATCACTAGATAAAAATGTTTGAATCTCCATATTCCAGTACAAAATGCTATAATCTTCATTTAAACTCAACAACTGAAATGAATATTTCAGTTCAAGGAAACCATATCTCAGCCCTAACTATATTTTAAAGCAGAAATAATGACTTTATTATTTACCTTTACATGTCAGCAGACGCTGAGCAACATTAGCACTCATTTGGAGTTGTGTTTCTGACAAATATTCCAATATTCAGTGTCTCTCTAGCTCTGTTTTAGTCTCTGTGGTCTATCTGGCTTCTATCTTTAGCTGCTAAATGCTCCACTATGTGTTCAAAGCTAACTTTGTCTGTCTGCTGTTTGGTGCTGGTTAGGTAGCATTTATCAGAGTGTAACAGTGAAGTTGACAGCAGCCCTTTTTAAGCATTCACATCATCATCTGACGGTTTACTAGATGAAAAAGTCGACTTGCGCTTGGACAGCCATAAAGAGTGAGCTGGTGAGAAAAGGCGAAATCTGGATCGAAAGTGTAAAAGCCCTGAATGGAGCGTTGTAGGTTTGATCAGAGAGCGCCTCCGCACGACGGATTTGTTGGGCTTTACTCCTTTATGAGACAAATATTGGGCTAAATCTCCTCACCACCCCTGGGCCTTGTTGTGAAAAGGCCAGGGCCCCAGCCAGTGCTTTACCATCACATCCTCCCACTTATGTAAACAGATGTCTCATACAACACATACACACACACACTCATGCACTCATGCATGCAAAAACACACACACACGCACACACATTGAGAACTCCCAACGCCTGCACTCACCCCATTCATCAAGGCTTTCCTCTGCTCATGCACATACACCGTAGTACTCAAAAATACTTCATTTAGTTGAATGAACTCTCTGCCCTCATATGGTGATTTAATCCCTTTTAACTTTCAAACCAGATCAAGCCTTGTGGAGTATGTACGCATGTAATGTAATGTATGTGACACACAGCACTAAAAGTGCGTATGTTGTGTTGATATTTATTGACAAATGTGAGCATTTTCCCTCCTGTGTGTCTTCAGCTCACACACCAGGTGCTACTCAGTATTTTGTGTCTGCCGTGGCTCCTCCTGTGTGTTCTGGCACAGTGAGAATAATAATCACAGCTCCTGGGCTCAAACCAATATCTGTTGCCAAAAGCACTTGATGCAGGAAAACACAGGAAATGAGTGGATAATAGTAGAAAGGTCCCACTTCACTGAAAGAAAATCACAATCAAAATCACTTTATCTGTCAACACCAACAAAATGCAGAGCTTTTCTTTTTGTCACGGTGCAGAGACAATAGGACATAAAACCCTCTCTTTCACACTGCCAAAAACTTGGTCAACGGCTTCTGACCGGCTGCATTGCCACAAGCTTTGAGAGCATCTGTGCTGTGAGCTGCATTTGCAAAGTTCAGAGCTGCCAAAGTGTGTATTTTCCCCCAGTACTGGTAATGTTTGAGCAGTCAAAAGTTTACAATCCATCTTAACAATGGGTGCAACCACTCTCCAGTTCTTTTTTTGACACATAGATGTAGAATCTGTGAAGGTTAATAAACAACTCTTCATTAAAGGCAATCTGGCAACCCAAACGTTACTTTTATTAAAGGCTCATACCTGAGTTATAACACTTTAGTAAGTGCTTTATTATTCTTCATGAAGTTATGACAGTGGTGCCAAATAAAGACATTTAAAATATTGAGCTATCTCTTGTTAAAATGTCAATATTAATCTTCAAAGCCACATATCTCTCAAAAATCTCCATAAAAGCAATAGTAACACAGAGCAGACATGATATTTCACATACAGGACAAAGTATGAAGAAGACAAATGCTAACCCGTCAACTGTATATCATGGCACACTGAATAATCGATTCCAGTGGAATATGGATGGATGACTCCCATGTGGGATCTCAGTTGGAATGGACTCTGTCGTGCCTCAGCGCTGATAATGGCCCCGGCAAATGGTGGCCACCTCTAATTTTAGCTTGTAAATCACAACCCGCGAGTAATGGGCTGCACTTAGAGGGGTCAGAGTTTACGACCAAATCACTTGGGACGACAAAGACTGTGAAGTCAGGCTTTTGCAGCTCAATGCTTTTTCTTTTTTAAAGGGGTGCGAGGGGTGGAGATGTTGAAGGTGTGGGTGGGGTGATAACATTGTTTGCAGTTGGCGTACATGCTCAAATCTAACTCCGACCTTGGCCAGATGTCCACCAGAGTGTGTGTGTGTGTGTGTGTGTGTGTGTGTATGCTGTACTATGTGTGTGTTGTCAGCCACATTTTCGGAGAGTGCTTGGCTTTAATAGGGACTGGCAGGCATTTTGTTGGGCTTTATTGCCACATGCCTCTTCCAATCCTGCCACTGATTAGAGCTGCCATTTCTGCACACACACACACACACACACACACACACACACACACACACACACACACACACACACTCTCTTACTAAGCAGACCCACACACTTTGGCACACGCTCGAAGCTTGGGTCTTTGCATTCCATTAGCATCCCATTGCGTTGTCTTGCGCAGCGATCAAACGGAGCACGGAGTTGTGCTCTTGTCGAGGCAGATTGGAGGAAGTGACGGGTACATCGTCACTCCACTTTTATTCTGCTCATCAGGGTGCTGTCAGCTTAGACAATGTCAAATTTGGTGCAAAGCAATTTAAGGCCCACACTGTCAGAATTAGGCCTGATAGGGAAGGCTCCTATGGCAGCACACAGGCAAACACATCAACACACATTCAGGCATGGATACACACTCTGCCATGCTCACGTGTGTGTATACACAACACATCCACCCACATGTACAGGCACACACGCACACACATATTTATATACAGGCATTCAGACCCTTTAAATTTTTTCACTCTTTGTTTCATTGCAGCCTTTTTCCAAAAAAAAAAAAAGTTCATTTTATTTCTCAGTAATGTACACTCAGCAACCCATCTTGACAGAAAAAAACAGAAATTTAGAAATTTTTGCATATTTATTAAAAAACAAAAACTGAAATATCACATGGTCATAAGTATTCAGACCCTTTGCCGTGACCCTCATATGTAACTCAGGTGCTGTCTATTTCTTCTGATCATCCTTGAGATGGTTCTACACCTTCATTGGAGTCCAGCTGTGTTTGATTATACTGATTGGACTTGATTAGGAAAGCCACACACCTGTCTATATAAGACCTTACAGCTCACAGTGCATGTCAGAGCAAATGACAATCATGAGGTCAAAGGAACTGCCTGAAGAGCTCAGAGACAGAATTGTGGCAAGGCACAGATCTGGTCAAGGTTACAAAAAAATTTCTGCTGCACTTAAGGTTCCTAAGAGCACAGTGGCCTCCATAATCCTCAAATGGTGCGTTTGGGCCCAGAACCCTTCCTAGAGCTGGCCGTCCGGCCAAACTGAGCTATCGGGGAGAAGAGCCTTGGTGAGAGGCAAAGAAGAACCCAATGGTCACTGTGGCTAAGCTCCAGAGATGCAGTCGGGAGATGGGAGAAAGTTGTAGTAAGTCAACCATCACTGCAGCAATCCACCAGTCGGGGCTTTCTGGCAGAGTGGCCCGGTGTTCTCAGTGCAAGAAATGAAAGCCTGCATGGAGTTTGCTAAAAAACACCTGAAGGACTCCAAGATGGTGACTCTTCCTCTGGTCTGAGACCAAGATAGAACTTTTTTGGCCTGTATGTGTGGAGAAAACCAGGCACTGCTCATCACCTGTCCAATACAGTCTCAACAGTGAAGCATGGTGGTGTGTGGGGGTGTTTTTCAGCTGCAGGGACAGGACGTGGTTGCAATGGGAAAGATGAATGTGTGTACAGGGATATCCTGTGGAAAACCTTTTCCAGGCTCTGGACCTCAGACTGGGCCGAAGGTTTACCTTCCAACAAGACAATGAAGCACACCCTAAAATAACGAAGGAGTGGCTTCACAACAACTCTGTGGCTGTTCTTGAATGGCCCAGCCAGAGCCCTGACTTAAACCCAATTGCTGCATCTCTGAGAGACCTGAAAATGACTGTGTTTACCATCCAACCTGACAGAACTGGAGAGGATCTGCAAGGAGGAATGGCAGAGGATACCCAAATCCAGATGTGAAACTTGTTGGGTCATGGCATCAAAAGCTTCTACTAAATACTGAACAAAGGGTCTGAATACTTATGACCATGTGATATTTCAGTTTTTGTTTTTTAATAAATATGCAAAAATTTCTAAATTTCTGTTTTTTTCTGTCAAGATGGGTTGCTGAGTGTACATTACTGAGAAATAAAATGAACTTTTTTGATTTTTGGAAAAAGGCTGCAATGAAACAAAGAGTGAAAAATTTAAAGGGGTCTGAATACTTTCCGTACCCACTGTATATATTTACGTGCAGGCGATTAGCTCAGAACGCGCAGGTTTAACATGTTAGTCATTGCTGATTCATAAGCGGCTGGCTGGCTTCCACACAACCACTCACTGTGCTGCCTTAAACACACGGGCAGCCACAGCTGGAGGTGTGTGTGTGTGTGTGTGTGTCTGTGTGTCTGTGTGTGCAGGTGTTCTTGGAATCCTGCTGCTGAAAACCAGACCCCTCTACTCTTCCTCTATCTCCTTTTTGGCCTTGTGTGTGTCTGTGTGTGTGGTTTGGAAGTGTGTGTGTGTGTGTGTGTGTGTGTGTGTGTGTGTGTGTGTGTGTGTGTGTGTGTGTGTGTGTGTGTGTGGTGCGTGTGTGTGTGTGTGTGTGTGTGTCTGTGTGTGTGTGTGTGTGTGTGTGTGTGTGTGTGTGTGTGTGTGTGGAGCCTTGCAGGCTATTGGCTGCTATGTTCTCCTGGATGAAGCCAATGGAAAGCTGAGGTCTGGCCGACTTCATTATTTAGGAAAAATCCACCAGAGATTGCCAGTATGCTGCTGTGCTGTCACATTGTCATGTGTGTGTATGTGTACGTGTGTTTGGGTTCATCCAGTCCTATAGGTAACGCAGCCAGTGCTCTCAGTAGCAGCAGTGTATTTCATTTTGGAGAGATATTTTTCCCTAACTGCCTTTAAAGTTATTTTTCTGCTGTTGAAACTTCAGCAGACACACTGCCGTTTCAGTCCCAGGTGGAGACACTCAACGAAGGGTTAAGCGCTCTACCAGAAGCAGTAAACACTATACATTAGACAAGGACCATATGGTGACCTCATCAAATTTAGTCTAAATTCATTTTCCAGCACATTTAATTACACTAACTCAATTTTAGAAGGACCTGCCATCAAATAGAGTTTCAGTGTTTTACATTTGTTTTACGCTTTTCATTTTCTTGCAACCTTTAAAAGAGGATTCATAGTGTATTCCCGGCAATGGCAGGTTCATGGGTTGAGTAAATGTTTCTAGTTTGGATAAATAAGCTATTTCAAAAAGAATTGGGTTGACACAAAGATGGCAGTTTCAGTTGACATTTTGGAGAAACACTGATTTAATTAGAGATGTATTCCAAAGATTCCTTATTCCTTTTTTTTGTGTGAGTCGAGTCCAGGTTTGTGGAGTTTCTCGTGTTTGATCAATAAAAGTCGGATGAACGTCACAGTCGATATGTGCACAGAGTGTAGCTGTGTTTCCAGGGTCTAGTTTATTGACAGCGGTGAATGAACTATGATGGTGTCAGAGGTTTTGGTGTTGCCTATATATGCTCCATCCATGTAACACTAGCTGGCCCATACGTTACTGACAATATCTGCTTGGCCTCAGCGCTCTCATCATGATTAGTGAGCCATTGATGTTGACATGACACACGCACACACACACACACACACACACACACACCACACACACACTGTAAGCCTTGGCAGTTAGTTATGTTATCTGCAGTCTGATTTAATGAATGTGAGCTTGTGTGCAGATGTGTGTGGCTTTGTTTGGAGTGTGTTTCATGTGCGGATCTAGACCCAAACAGCAATTCTAAGAGAAAATCAAGTTAAACTCTGCACATTCTTCAAATCAAGTTCAACTTTTGGCGGATGAATTCATGCCACTGACCAACAGCGAGCCGCCTTGACAGTGCTGAGCTTTGAGGACACTGAGTCCAAAATGGAGGAAGGTATTGCAGCTTGTTAGCTGTGTTGCATCATCCACTTATATATTGTATTGTATAGTATAATCTGCGCCACAAATGTTCAGAGAGTTATGAGACAGGAGGCGATGGTACAGAGCGTTAGCTAACAGCCTGCTGGACAGAAAATTGAGGTAACGACGTCACGTCTGGGCTAGCCTTTGTTCCACTAGCTTCTGGAACTCAATGCCATCTATCATTCAGCATTTTAGTTTTGTTTGTAGTTTGTTTTTTTGGCTTAATGTCTAAGACATATTGGCATATACTACTTCATGCTACTACTAAGCTAAACAACTATTAAGTTGTTAGCCCTCAAAAAGCTAGCTAAGCGGCTACTTCCTGGCCTGATGAGTAAGGCTATAAGAAAATGAACCTACTTCTCACTTCATTTTATTATCTCAGTAAACATTTTCATAAGGAGTTTTTGGTCTAAATCACTACTTTCAAGTCTTCTTTAATACAGCATTTATTTAAAATAGATGAAAAAGCAGGTAATGCTTTAGAGCCGTGGCTACACACCGACCTGTCAATCACGACAGAGGCTTAGCAATGCTAACCATGGCACTGTATGTTAAAATATCTGTGAACTTGTTTTGGGTGTTGTCTGTGTGGACCCTCTCACCGTGTGTTTTCACTTCATCAACGTTGATTAGAACATTTGGTTGCCTGAAAATGCCTTGTTTAGCGTTGGTAGCCCCTTGCCAACCAAAGGTAGCTAGGCAGCACTAGCGTTAGCTAGTAACTAGGGAATGACGATGTTCAGCCAGCTCTGTGTATCGCCGTACGTGCACACGAACGGCGCCAGTACCTGGAGGTCCCCGCAAATCTCCGCCAGATGACTTGCTTTAGCTAAAGTCGGCAACTTTCCCTCTTTATAGTTTAGCTTAGTGCATTGCTACTGAAACTATACGCAAGACTGGCCTAGCCTATCCACGGCATCCTGCCTTGCTTCTCCCTTTTGTCCAAATATGGTCACTTCTGGCTCCAAAATATCAAAATGGCGACGGCCAAAATGCAAACTCCCGGCTTCTAAACTGCAAGGGGTGAGGTCTTTTCTTTGGCTCTTTATTGTGACAGACGAGGGCCAGGGTGTTTGTGGCTAGCTCGCCCGCTGTCTGTGTACATCTGAGTTGTTTGTATGTGTTTGTAACATGAGTGTGTGAAAACTGGCTGCCAGGTCTTCTCCGACAGACATTAAAATTATTAAAGCAGCCTTGCCAATCTCACATGGCCATACATGTGCACTAGAGGATGGATACACACCACCACACTCACACGGGTCACACACAGATTTTAGAAAGGACACACACACGTTGAACATTTTGAATTTAAAACACTTAAAATAAACATCCTAACATCCATCTTCCTGTGTGCTGTGACAACGAAAGACGTTCTTCCTCCGATGGAAGATGTTTTCTCAGGAGATTTTAAAACTATTGAAAACAAAGGAAAGTCAGCTGTGCACCTTCATCTGTTGACATTTCCCAATGCCTTCATTCAGCACACAAACAAACGTACATGTGTCATTAGTATGAGAAACAAATGCGATTTTAACTGTGTCGGGCTCGGGTCGGGTTCGGTTACTGCTCTGTCGGACGCGGGCTGGGCTCAGACAGAAAAATCCGGCCCGATCCGCACTCTAATGTGCACACACACACACACACACACAAACATCCACTCATTCCTTCTTCTTCTTCTCCTTTTCTCCTTTAGCCCAATGTGACCTTCATCTGAGTCAAGTGTCTTCATTCAGCATTCACTGCGACGAGAGTGGTGGAGAAAAAAGTGAATTGGATATTAAGAAGAAAGCTCACAGCCACGCGAGGGAGGAGAAGAAAAAAAAGTAAGAAAGTAAAAACAGAACAAAGGGTGGAGAAGAAAAACAGCAGCTTCTTTTCTGCCTCCTCTGAAGCCTTCCTCAGTAAACAATACAACTTTCAGAGGGAATGGAGAGAAGGGTGGGCATGTAGAATAAGCAAAGAATCAAAAGAAATAAGAAAGTAAATATGAGAGGGGAAAGGAAAACCATGGGGTGGGGGGGGCAGTTGTCAAAACAGGATGTGGAAATTACAGGCATTTTCAGGTACTCCTAGAAAGAAATTAGACTGGAGCGAGACAAAGAGAAAGTTGAGAGAGATGCATGAGCCGGGCGATAAGAAAAAAAGCTGACAAAACATTGAATTTGAGATGGATATTGGATTTCAGATTTCAGGACATTTTGTTGAAAAGATGCTGAAGGTTATGAGTGTGAGAGTGTGTGTGTTTCCTCATTGTGTGTGTTAGTGTGAGGCGGCCATATTTTCACATGAAGGGTAAAGTGGAAAACAAGAAAGACAGAAAGGAAGAAAGGAAGAAAAAATAAAGAGGGGGGGAGAAAAAGAAAGACAGGAAGAAAGGAGACATTTAAGACTTGCAGCACTGCCACAAGCAGAGTGAACAAGACTAAAAACATTTGTGATTTGTTTGTTGCACTTGATCATCAATACCCACTTGACATACTGTATATAATGTATATCTTTATTTATCTATATTTAGGTCTTTACTACTACTATGTATTATTTGAGTCTAGACAGACATATAAACTACAACTGGACTGTCTGCTGATTGTTGGTGGAGGGATACCACCGCAAGGTAGTTATTCAAGTTCACCATTATTTGACAATTTAATTATATATATATATATCAAGTCAGAATCTCAGCTCTTAGAGGTCTCATAGATTCTTGGGTTGGAATCCATAACACTTCATCTTGCCTACTGTATTTCTAAAAAATAAAGCCCTTGTCATAATGGGATGCTGGATATCCCCATGTGTGTTATATATGTGTGAGAGCATGTTTGTAGTATGTGGCCATCTCGTGCACACAGTGTGTGATGAAGGGCTCTCTAATCAATCAGCTGTTTGATCGAGCGTCTGGGAGCTCCGGTAGACTTTAGTGAATTGCCTCTGATAAAAAAAGTATTTTGTATCCCAACTTCCACACACGGACTACAGATACACATAGGCCGAGAGTGATGCACTTAAACACACACACACCATGATGACAACTTCAACCAAGCCGCACATACACACACACACACACACACACACACACACACACACACACACACACACACAGAGGCGTAAAAAAACAGCCTCAGGCAATATTGTTCTAGTCCTCGATCCAGTTTCCATTTTCTCTGCAAGTGTGTGTTTCTCTTTTACACACACTGTCACAATGTACTTATCCCTCATTCTATCTAATAATCCTGGATGTCTCTCTTTCTCTCGCTCTTTCTCTCTCTCTCTCTCTCTCTCTCTCTCTATATATATATATATATATATATATGTATATGTATATGTATATATACATAGTATATATATATACTGTATATGCATATATGTGTGTGTGTGTGTGTGTGTACCTTTGTGAGGATATTGGTTACTGATCATAAAAGCTTTTCTTTGACAGGGTGCCGTCATGGACACCGAGAGCTTGGGGGGGGAGTAGAAAGGAGGGACATTATTTTTTTTCTGCTATCGTTTATTTTTGTGGGAACAAAATGTATCCCCCCCCCTCAAAGTGATCATCTACTTCACCAATTGACAATTGGCTATTAAATACTGTATTTTAAACTAAGTACAGCGCTGCACATTAACAGTCTATAGTGCCATAGAACGGTTAAATCTGAGCGCCAGTGGATGTATTTAGCCACTACAGAGCTCATTTTATCAGAATACAGCATAGAAAATCTGCTTAGAAATATAGGAAATATTAGGATAGAACATCACAATGTAATTTTGCTAAAAAAAACATTCACATTCATTTTTTTGTTTTCACTCTTGCACACACAGGCACACACACATACACACACAGGCACCCCTCCGTCAGGTTTGATGAGGTGTGTGAGCCGGCTGCATCTTGCATTCCTCCGTCCTCCCTCTCCGAGAGCAGCAGTCTATGTCTCTGCATTGATATCTCAGCTTATCATCCCATAAACCTGGACCCTTTCTCCCTCCGGCTCGCGTCGCCACCTCCTGCCCTCCTGCCCTCCTGCCCTCCTGCCCTCCTGCCCTCCTGCCCTCCTGCCCCCTCCTCCCCTCCTGCCCTCCTGCCCTCCTACCATCCTCTCCTTCCTCCTCATTGCTATCGATCAGCCTGTGTGTTCAACAACGCCGAGAGCAGCCAGTGGCTGGAGGAGCTCTGCTCGCCGTCCGCGGATCCTCTTTCCCTCCTAATGGTCCCAATCAGACTCTAATAGACCCTGGCTCAGAGCAGCGAGACCCACCACTCTCTTCTCGCTGCTCTCACCTTTCACTTCTCCTCTCTTTCTCTTTTTAACAACTGTCTGCACTGCGTGTCATGCACATTTTTAGCTGATGACCGTTGATTTTGCTAACTGATCCGATAGCTGACGCGGGCAGATTTTTTTTTTCCTACATTTATTCATCCAAGGAAGGATTTGCTTCTGCTGAGTATGCACACACTTCCTCACCAGTGTCCTGCTTTGCATTATTAATTTTTATTTTTTTTATAGTAATGCACATTCATTCTTTGGAACTGCCCAGTACAACCCCAGTCTGCTAATTTTGGTTACTGGCAACTGCCCAGCACCAGAAGCATTGACTGTCCTGACGTCTCTCAGTCACTGAGCACCTTGAATCTAGCTTGGTCGCCTTGCTCAAGGGCACTTCCTTTGTGAGTAGATGTGGAGTCAGGGAAAAATGGTCTCTGGCTATTTTCCTTTTACAGCTTTTGCTTCCCTTCCATGGAATCAAATGGCATATGAATGAAAAGTAAAACGCAGTGTAAAAGAATAAAAGTGTAAGCCCATAACTGCCAGGGGTGCCATTAAATCTGCCTCCAGAGGCTTAAAGCTAATGTTCTCCTGTTCAATATTCAGTGTTAAAGCAAGTGTAAAACGACACTGGATGCTCATTGAACTCTTCCTGCTTCATGTTGGTGTTCAGGTCAACCAGCCGCAGTGAACACAACACAGCTGTGTGCATGTGCCAGAGATGTCGGCCATGCTGTATGCTCTACGCCTCACACAGTTGATGACTGTGCTATAGTACACAGGTAAAACACTGCATCACTGATGCACATGTCCACCATAAACCAGTGTTACTGCTGTCGCTTGTTCAGTGTAACAGGCTGGAGTTTCACTCAGTCACTTGTCTTTTGAAAACTGGGTGTGTAGTCTAAACTAATGAATTATTGTCAAATAAAGAAGTGCCTTTAATAAACAGGGCAAGACAATACAGCAAAGAACCTCTTTTGGGAATTGTCATTTAAACAAAACCCTTGAGACAACCAAGAACTGAAAAATCGAACTAAGACATTAGCATGGAAACTAATGCATAACTATAAAAAAAAGATGTGAGGTCGAAATCATCGTTGATGGGCCCTTGAGATGGATCAATACCTGACACTTTCTTGTGAACGGCGTATCACTCCCATGTTTAGCTTCAATGAAGAGTTTGGCCATATGATCATTCAGATTCCCAGTACGAATAGTGTAACTATGTTCAGAGAATGATTATTGTCATTGTCGATTAATCTGACACTTTTTGTTTTGATAAATTGAAAATTCTTTGGTCTATAAAATGTCAGACAATAGTGAAATATGTGGACCATTGTTTCCCAAAGCCCAAGATGTTCAGTTGCCTGTCACAGAGGAGAGAATAAACTAGAACATGTTCAAGCTGGAATCAGAGAATTTAGACTTTTCTCTTTAAAAAATGACTCAATCAATGAATCAACCAACTGTCAAAATAGGTGATTAATTTATTAGTTGACAACTAATCGATTAATCTTCTCCTAAATGGTGCTCCTGTGAGTCATTTGTGCTTTATTTGAATGTGCTGATGGCTGTTTATTACCTTATCCATATAGGATTTTAAATATACATACTGAATGTCATTATAGTATCCCCTCATGAGGGGAAATATTAATCCCTAATTGCACTGGAAACTTGTTTTGACACATAATTACAGCAGTTGCATTCAGGTCAAAGTTGAAATAGGAAGTCGGCCTTTTTCCTATGATAATGAGTAGGCACTTTAACTTTATGAGCACAGTGTAACTATTAACAGAGATGTATTGCCATATCTACAAAAATAGGACATGGTTAATAATGAGTTTCAATCATTCTATCTGAAGAAGATTGACACAGTCTGTCCCTGAGCTCAGGGATCCCACAGCAGAGTCTCACATAGTGAGACAAACACTTTAAATTCAGATAAATCTAAATGCTAATACAGCAGGCGGCTACGGGAGTTAAATGTGCTGAAAGCAGGTTACGGCTCAGCAGCAAGATTGCAGTGCTCAGTGTTGATGTGTGCAGATGACGTGTTTAAAAGGACCATCTGATGGTGGAGAGACCTTTACCATGAAAGCCATCACGCTAACCAGGCGGTTCTCATGAACCATTCATACATAACACTATGAAAAATAATGCACTGTAATTTGGATGTATGTTTGTAAAGGACCATCACCTCGCGGTGCCCTGTACCCGGCTCACAGTCACTTCTTCTCGGCTTAACTCAACTGCGATAGCTTCTGAAACAGCGTGCACCTCAAGGCCACCGGTACCTGGCTCACAGCAACCCTTTCTTGGCTAACTTTAGACCGCTGAACCTAATTGTCATGTGACCTGTTGTCACTTGACCAGCCAGCAGTCACCTGATTTCAGCCTGAGGATATCATACGGTGCATGAGTTTTTGTACGATATTATACAAACCTGTTCATGAGAATGCGTTGCTCCAACGAGGCCGTTTTGTTTCTTCCTTTCAGTGCTGTTTTTCCTCTAGCTGCTGTCATTCTATTCATCTCCATGCTGGTATAACCCTCCCTCCCCTCCCACTTGACATTAAGGTGTGTGGGCTGATTCTATAGGAGTCCAGCTAGGTGTAACCTTTCTTCCCCGTGGCACCCCGGGATCCAGGACTCTGGGCTCAGCGTGAACTCCTGAACTCTTCCCGAAAGAAAATCTCAGGAAAACACAGTTGACAAGAGGAGAGGACAGAGAGTGGGAGGGAAAGCGTAAGAGCACTACTGGACAATTAGCCCCCCTAGGAGCATAGTAGGCGGCCTCCCCAAGCCAGAATACACTGTGATGGTTTTCAGAGACTGGCAGACAGAGAAGGAAACCAGAGTGAGTGAGTGTGTTTGTATGTGTGTGTTGTGTGTGTGTGTGTGTGTGTGTGTGTGTGTGTGTGTGTGTGTGTGTGTGTGTGTGTGTGTGTGTTTGTGTGTGGTAGTGTTTTGCATTCACACGCCAAGCGGTTGTTGTTCCAAAATGAGACAGAACGTCAGGTGCCCGCAGGCGTCAATACGACCATTTCTATTATTCAGAGCTGATTACAGCGCTAAACAGTACAGCGGTGAATGATTTTTAATGAGCTTTAAAATACAAGAGAGAAAGTTTGTCAGTTTTTTGTTTGTCTGAATCTGCCCGACGGGGGGGAAGGAGCATATTTGATTAGTGCGTAGGAGCAGGTTGCAACATATGTGAGTGGTGGTGAAGAAGTTTATGTGCTGGTGTGTGTAAGACACGTGATAAAGCATTCCTTTTATGGGGTTTTTAAGATTTTTTGGGGGCATTTATTTTTATTTTTATTTTTTTTCAATTTATAATTGGGGAATGACATGACAGCAAGGCGCCCGCTCTACCGACTGAGCTATCTGGGCGCCCATTCCTTTTATGTTTTGTATGTGAGTACAGTGTACATGCAATTTCACCATTTCACCATTTTCTGACTTTTTATTTATTTAATAATTGATAAAATAATCAACAGATTAATCGACAATGAAAATAATAATCATAGTAATTATATACTGTATACATGTATATATACAGTATATTCAGTGTATATATATATATACAGTGTATATATATATATACAGTATATATATATATATATATAATAATCATTAAAACAGTGTCTAAATATGTGTATGCGTGCGTGCGTGTGTGTGTCTGTCCCCTTGATCAAGGCTGATCGACCTGTGACTACATGGGAATCATTTATCATATATAATAAATGTGCATTGATGAAAGGTCAGAGCGCTATCCCATCATCCCCCAGGCCTGCACACGGGGCCGGCAGGTCGATGCAGGGCACAGTGCACGTGCCTTTCACCATCGCTCACTGCACTCATGTGTGCACATCAGACATAACATACGGTGGGCACAAGGGCGACCAGGGGGAAAAGGGAGAGGAAGCCCCAGACACACACACACACACACACACAGACAGTTTGTCTGCTCGCACATACGTAACCTGGTTAATGTCGGCTTTCTGAGGTAATCTTATTTCTTACATGTCAAGTAAAGTAAAACCTGGTTTCCATAATCAGGTTAAAGGATTAAGAGAAATCTGGTTAATGTACAGTAGCTAGATAGGGAATCTCTTTTTCTCTCTCTCCACTCTCTCTCTCTCTCTTTCCACTTTCTCTCTCTCTCCACTCTCTCTCTCTCTTTCCACTCTCTCTCTCTCTCCTCTCTCTCTCTCTCCACTCTCTCTCTCCACTCTCTCTCCTCTCTCTCTCTCTCTCTCTCTCTCTCCACTCTCTCTCCAGACATTCAACGAATCCCTTAAACCAAAATAATTGCTATTTTCATGCTCATGTTAACATTTTACTAATCAATCACTAGTGTATGCTCCTCAAAACTATTTTAGTTGACGTGGAAGAAAATCTAGAAACAGTTACCCAAATGGTTGTCATGACAAAAATGGGCTGAGTCTATCTTCTATTTAGTCAATTTACAAAATTGTGAAAAAATAATTGGGTAATCATTGCCATTTTATCTCTTTATGGAATAGTGTCCAGTAATGAAAACTATATATCAATATATATCAATATATAAATATGTACAATATATACTGTATACTGTATAAATATATACAGTATATACAGTATACAGTATATTTTTATATATATAAGTGTGTGTGTGTGTGTGTGTGTGCGTATATTGATAGGGATCAACTGTTGTTGAAGCGTTGTCACATCCAATCCCCAAATAATCTGAGTGAGATCGGCCTCCATCAGGCATGCGTTTACGGCCACAGACCAAATGCACAGATGGTCCCGCTGTACGATGACCTGGACGTCAGTCTCTCTGGTTTCATTCATCTTCCCCCCCGCGCCTCCTCTTCTATCACTTCTTGGCGTCTGAGCAGGTGTTTGGCCCCAAGTTAGAGTCCAAATCAGATCCATTTCATCTGTAATCAGTTGGAGCCTGATGGAAGAGATCAGAGCGCCGATCAAAGAATTATAAGCCGACCACGCCTGACCAGCCAACCATGACATGGACAAGGCGGGGGGGGGGATGAAAGGAGAGAAGATGGAGATTTGAAGGCCTGCAGAATCTCCCAGGGGAGAGACATGAAAGGGCAGGGTGCTGGAGGGAGGCATCAGCGGGGGTGCAAGGATGTTACACTGCATACTCTCATGGGAGTTACATTTTTTTGACGTTTCCATCAAGTGGAAGTAGCTTGTTTAAAGTTAAATGTGGTGCTCCTTCTGCTTCAGTTGGACGTAATTAGGACGGGAGGGGACTTTCTGTCGCCATGTGCAAGGGACAGTCAGCGTAGCGCTGTAGACCTGATCAGTGCATTCTCATGAACTGGAAAGGTATGCACACTAAAACCATACGCCGAGTTTGCGAGGGGGGGTGAGCACTGCCCCCACAGGTGGAATAATTACATCTGGCATGACCAGATAGTTTATCATTATTTTAAATAACAGAACAACAAACACTGGTGGTAGGTAATACATCTGATTTCATATACTGCTATAGTAAAATGGATTTTTTTCAGGGCTCTGGGCTTTGTAACAAGTGTCAAGTAGCTCTCACCTCAGACCATTGTTGATGCATATGTCTGGACATGTTGCCGTGCCAACGTTGCAGTAAAGGTTGCCTAAATGTCATGTTCATACATTTTATGTGAGCTTATTTATCTTTGATTAGACGGTGAAGTGGAGAGGCCTAATTTTTTCTATTGGAATAGAACATGACCAACATACCATTGCTCTCTATATTCACAAAAATATCAAAACAAGAAGGAAAATAAAGCACCATCTTAACTAAGATGACTTCAGGTAGCCCACGACTGTCCTTAACCCAAAAAGTAAAAATATATACAGTATATATACAGTATATATATATATATATATATATATATATATATATATATATATATATATATATATATATATATATATATATATATATATATATATAACTAGTGGGATTAAAATATAAATTATACACAAGTACACAAGACAATAACAGGGTGGATGATGTAAATAAAAATAAATAAGTAAAGGAAATAAAAACTGATAACAAAATTAAATTGAAAATATCTAAATAAATCAAATAAAACCATCAGTTAAAATCTGCTTTAAAAATAAACACATATTTTTAATTAGAATGTGTGTTTTGTCCATATGTGCTCATGCTGTGTTCCCCAAGTGGTCGGACTGGTCTCAGCTGCTATATAATGAGGTTGTTGTGGGTTTTTTTGAGCCACCCGGCTCAAATGTCAAACTCCACTTGACTTAAACGTATGATATCATACAAAAACTAGGAGACTGACGGCTGGTCACGTGACATCGGCCACAGAGCTCTGTGCGACAGAGCGGTAGTTGCTAGCTGTTTAAGACGTACAAACCAGACGTTTAGGCACCAAAATGACTAGCCCACCCACGCAGCAGTCTCTTATACAGCAGCAGTCTATATGGGCACACACCAAACAAATACATGGAAATCATTTGAATTACAGTGCTTATCTTTTCGTAGCTTTTCAAGCCTATGGTTCACAAGAACCATAGGCTTGATTGATGCCCCGCTGCTGGATAGCAAATCATTAATTGTGTGCAAATAAGGAAAGTCCTGCACCCTGGTGCATGAAACTTGATGGGTGGCTCACATATTGATTTTAAAGGACTATTTCAAATGCTTAACATCCTGTTGGATGCTATGGCACGATCACACACAGGGGTGTTGGACTGGGGGTGCAAAGGTGTGAGGAGGGCCCATAAATATGCTAGAATGAATAGCTGTGGATGTGGAGAGGGGCCCATAAAGAATGCCTCTCTACAGGGCCCAGCATTTTGTGCTACGCCCCTGCACACACACACACTCTTTTGCATTAATCTTCTACATTCATACTCGCGTTCACACGCTGCATGCGGCTGATCAAACCCCTCTTTGATTATCAGTCTTTTATCCACACACACACAGCTCTTTAATGTGAGTTGGTCAACATGAAGGCTCAACACCCCCACTTGGTCACAGCGATATTCACAGACATGATAGTTAATATTATCACTTAGATGCAGTCTCATTCAGGCTTGATATTGCTAAACCATGCATGCATACCCTCCTACGCATAAACACGCACCGTACCTGCTTTAAGTGTCCACCTGTGTCTTTGTACAAAGACTCTCAGATGCTGAGTATAGGGTGGGTGGTGTATGCATGTTTGACTGTCAATGGAGTGTCCATGTCTGCTCCATTAGCTTCACACGCTGAATAAAAGATCAGTTGTCTTCATCTTTCTTGTCCCTGTATGGGAAAGGCTTTTTGTTGAGCTGTAAGGTTTTGGTTTGCCAGACCTGTTGCATGCATGGCTCTGCAGCACTGTCACGTTAATGTCGTTATTTTTGTGTGTCCATTACGAATTTTAAAGTAATGTATTTCAATGGGAAGCCTATTTCATGATCACAGCACGATTACAGTAGTGAGTAGCACTGAAAACCAAAAATCTGCGTAAGGAGGTTGGTCGGGGTTTTGGAGGACTTTAACCCCGGAGACCAGGGATCACGTCCCATGTGTGCCACTTCCTTTCCCCGTTCTTTTTTTCCTAACTACAACCTGCATTGTTGTTGTGGCCGGCGTGTGGCGTTTCGTTTCCCTGTTGTCACAGAGCCCGCGGATCGTGTCCATGCGCCCAGGGGGTCGCGTCCCGCGTGTGGTGGTCCATCCCGTTGTTGTTGCCGGCGTGTGGCGTTTCATTTCCCCCGTTGTTGCGTCCCCCAGAGACTGCGGATTGTGTCCCGGCGTGAGTTGTTGTCACCACCCTGTGTGTGGCGTTTGATTTCCCCGTTGTTGTGTCCCCCAGAGTGTCATGGCGGTTTATGAAATGGTCACATTCAAAAATCGTGATCTGTACACAAACCAATAAATCAAAATAACGTGACCATTTCACGACCTTCACATTCCACAGTTCATTTTCAAGGGAGTGCTGTAACATGATATTTTCTCATTCTGATTTCATATTCATTTTGCTCTGGACTGGACTTTGAAATCTCTTCTTTGATGCAATGTCACAAGCGGAATCATTGTATATTTTTACAGTATTGTCATACAGAGCGACTTACAGCATGTAAGCTCGGACCCAAATCACCCAAACTGTTTTGGAGGAACCTCCCTGTTTATAAAAACGTTTCAGCTGTATAAAAATCATTGAAATTGGTGAAATTATCATATGATACATCTTCTTCCAAGGCTGTCTGGTGGCTTCACAGACTCTCCTTTTGAACCACCAGAATACAAAATGAACTCAGGTTACAAATTATCACTTGGCAATAAATCCATCTGTAGAAAATATATCCCACTTTGAATTGTTCATCTGCAAGAGCCCTCTTTGAAAGTAAAGTTCAAAATGCTGAACCGTGACATCAAATGTACTGTTCCTCCTATAGGACCCACTTTTTTCCTTTTGTGATGGAGATTGGGTAAGAAATTACCATAACACTATCAATACTATCATTTCTGTCTATTGTTTAGTCCTAAGTTAAAAAACAGTGCAGTGAGAACCTTAGCCAACTTCGTTTAGATTTATTTGTCTGTCTGCCCAATGTTCATGAAACTTACTGGAAGGATGTACAGGATAGGCCGAGGAACTTTCATTAACATTACGAGATTGGGCATGATTTGGTAGAAGTCTGCGTTCTTTAAGTGTCACTGTAGTTTAAAAGTCCCATGCTTTTATATAGACCTTAGTGGTCCCCTAATACTGTATCTGAAGTCTCTTTTATATAGACCTTAGTGGTCCCCTAATACTGTATCTGAAGTCTCTTTTATATAGACCTTAGTGGTCCCCTAATACTGTATCTGAAGTCTCTTTTATATAGACCTTAGTGGTCCCTAATACTGTATCTGAAGTCTCTTTTATATAGACCTTAGTGGTCCCTAATACTGTATCTGAAGTCTCTTTTTATATAGACCTTAGTGGTCCCTAATACTGTATCTGAAGTCTCTTTTATATAGACCTTAGTGGTCCCTAATACTGTATCTGAAGTCTCTTTTATATAGACCTTAGTGGTCCCCTAATACTGTATCTGGAGTCTCTTTTATATAGACCTTAGTGGTCCCTAATACTGTATCTGAAGTCTCTTTTATATAGACCTTAGTGGTCCCCTAATACTGTATCTGAAGTCTCTTTTATATAGACCTTAGTGGTCCCTAATACTGTATCTGAAGTCTCTTTTATATAGACCTTAGTGGTCCCCTAATACTGTATCTGAAGTCTCTTTTATATAGACCTTAGTGGTCCCCTAATACTGTATCTGAAGTCTCTTTTATATAGACCTTAGTGGTCCCCTAATACTGTATCTGAAGTCTCTTTTATATAGACCTTAGTGGTCCCTAATACTGTATCTGAAGTCTCTTTTATATAGACCTTAGTGGTCCCTAATACTGTATCTGAAGTCTCTTTTATATAGACCTTAGTGGTCCCTAATACTGTATCTGAAGTCTCTTTTTATATAGACCTTAGTGGTCCCTAATACTGTATCTGAAGTCTCTTTTATATAGACCTTAGTGGTCCCTAATACTGTATCTGAAGTCTCTTTTATATAGACCTTAGTGGTCCCCTAATACTGTATCTGGAGTCTCTTTTATATAGACCTTAGTGGTCCCTAATACTGTATCTGAAGTCTCTTTTATATAGACCTTAGTGGTCCCCTAATACTGTATCTGAAGTCTCTTTTATATAGACCTTAGTGGTCCCTAATACTGTATCTGAAGTCTCTTTTATATAGACCTTAGTGGTCCCCTAATACTGTATCTGAAGTCTTTTTATATAGACCTTAGTGGTCCCCTAATACTGTATCTGAAGTCTCTTTTATATAGACCTTAGTGGTCCCCTAATACTGTATCTGGAGTCTCTTTTATATAGACCTTAGTGGTCCCTAATACTGTATCTGAAGTCTCTTTATATAGACCTTAGTGGTCCCTAATACTGTATCTGAAGTCTCTTTATATAGACCTTAGTGGTCCCCTAATACTGTATCTGAAGTCTCTTTTATATAGACCTTAGTGGTCCCCTAATACTGTATCTGAAGTCTCTTTTATATAGACCTTAGTGGTCCCCTAATACTGTATCTGAAGTCTCTTTTATATAGACCTTAGTGGTCCCCTAATACTGTATCTGAAGTCTCTTTTATATAGACCTTAGTGGTCCCTAATACTGTATCTGAAGTCTCTTTTATATAGACCTTAGTGGTCCCCTAATACTGTATCTGAAGTCTCTTTTATATAGACCTTAGTGGTCCCTAATACTGTATCTGAAGTCTCTTTTATATAGACCTTAGTGGTCCCTAATACTGTATCTGAAGTCTCTTTTATATAGACCTTAGTGGTCCCTAATACTGTATCTGAAGTCTCTTTTATATAGACCTTAGTGGTCCCCTAATACTGTATCTGAAGTCTCTTTTATATAGACCTTAGTGGTCCCTAATACTGTATCTGAAGTCTCTTTTATATAGACCTTAGTGGTCCCCTAATACTGTATCTGAAGTCTCTTTTATATAGACCTTAGTGGTCCCTAATACTGTATCTGAAGTCTCTTTTATATAGACCTTAGTGGTCCCTAATACTGTATCTGAAGTCTCTTTTATATAGACCTTAGTGGTCCCCTAATACTGTATCTGAAGTCTCTTTTATATAGACCTTAGTGGTCCCTAATACTGTATCTGAAGTCTCTTTTATATAGACCTTAGTGGTCCCCTAATACTGTATCTGAAGTCTCTTTTATATAGACCTTAGTGGTCCCCTAATACTGTATCTGAAGTCTCTTTTATATAGACCTTAGTGGTCCCCTAATACTGTATCTGGAGTCTCTTTTATATAGACCTTAGTGGTCCCTAATACTGTATCTGAAGTCTCTTTATATAGACCTTAGTGGTCCCTAATACTGTATCTGAAGTCTCTTTATATAGACCTTAGTGGTCCCCTAATACTGTATCTGAAGTCTCTTTTATATAGACCTTAGTGGTCCCCTAATACTGTATCTGAAGTCTCTTTTATATAGACCTTAGTGGTCCCCTAATACTGTATCTGAAGTCTCTTTTATATAGACCTTAGTGGTCCCCTAATACTGTATCTGAAGTCTCTTTTATATAGACCTTAGTGGTCCCTAATACTGTATCTGAAGTCTCTTTTATATAGACCTTAGTGGTCCCCTAATACTGTATCTGAAGTCTCTTTTATATAGACCTTAGTGGTCCCTAATACTGTATCTGAAGTCTCTTTTATATAGACCTTAGTGGTCCCTAATACTGTATCTGAAGTCTCTTTTTATATAGACCTTAGTGGTCCCTAATACTGTATCTGAAGTCTCTTTTATATAGACCTTAGTGGTCCCCTAATACTGTATCTGGAGTCTCTTTTTATATAGACCTTAGTGGTCCCTAATACTGTATCTGAAGTCTCTTTTATATATAGACCTTAGTGGTCCCCTAATACTGTATCTGAAGTCTCTTTTATATAGACCTTAGTGGTCCCTAATACTGTATCTGAAGTCTCTTTTATATAGACCTTAGTGGTCCCCTAATACTGTATCTGGAGTCTCTTTTATATAGACCTTAGTGGTCCCTAATACTGTATCTGAAGTCTCTTTATATAGACCTTAGTGGTCCCTAATACTGTATCTGAAGTCTCTTTATATAGACCTTAGTGGTCCCCTAATACTGTATCTGAAGTCTCTTTTATATAGACCTTAGTGGTCCCCTAATACTGTATCTGAAGTCTCTTTTATATAGACCTTAGTGGTCCCCTAATACTGTATCTGAAGTCTCTTTTATATAGACCTTAGTGGTCCCTAATACTGTATCTGAAGTCTCTTTTATATAGACCTTAGTGGTCCCTAATACTGTATCTGAAGTCTCTTTTATATAGACCTTAGTGGTCCCCTAATACTGTATCTGGAGTCTCTTTTATATAGACCTTAGTGGTCCCTAATACTGTATCTGAAGTCTCTTTTATATAGACCTTAGTGGTCCCCTAATACTGTATCTGAAGTCTCTTTCATATAGACCTTAGTGGTCCCTAATACTGTATCTGAAGTCTCTTTTATATAGACCTTAGTGGTCCCTAATACTGTATCTGAAGTCTCTTTTATATAGACCTTAGTGGTCCCCTAATACTGTATCTGAAGTCTCTTTTATATAGACCTTAGTGGTCCCCTAATACTGTATCTGAAGTCTCTTTTATATAGACCTTAGTGGTCCCCTAATACTGTATCTGAGTCTCTTTTATATAGACCTTAGTGGTCCCTAATACTGTATCTGAAGTCTCTTTATATAGACCTTAGTGGTCCCTAATACTGTATCTGAAGTCTCTTTATATAGACCTTAGTGGTCCCCTAATACTGTATCTGAAGTCTCTTTTATATAGACCTTAGTGGTCCCTAATACTGTATCTGAAGTCTCTTTCATATAGACCTTAGTGGTCCCTAATACTGTATCTGAAGTCTCTTTTATATAGACCTTAGTGGTCCCTAATACTGTATCTGAAGTCTCTTTTATATAGACCTTAGTGGTCCCCTAATACTGTATCTGAAGTCTCTTTTATATAGACCTTAGTGGTCCCTAATACTGTATCTGAAGTCTCTTTTATATAGACCTTAGTGGTCCCTAATACTGTATCTGAAGTCTCTTTTATATAGACCTTAGTGGTCCCCTAATACTGTATCTGAAGTCTCTTTTATATAGACCTTAGTGGTCCCCTAATACTGTATCTGAAGTTTTTTTCCCAGAATTCCAGCCACTAGAACCAGTCCCACAATGAGCTTTCCTTAGTATATGGGGAAAAAATCTGAGAATCACCAAAATCATCACATTTCATTCTGAGTGGGACATGCATATTTGTATCAAATATCCACTAGTCCATCTAATAGTTTTTTAGGCATTTCCCTGTAAACCAGAAATATGGACTTCATGGTGTCGCTGGAGGAAAGGTCAGTGTGATTTATCCTTTGGGGACCTTAAACTGCTGCACAACATTTCATGGCAATCGATCCTATAGTTGTTGAGACATTTTTCTAGTTACTTCTAGTCCTTTTATTTCATACTTCATTCCAGAGGGTATGTCTTGGTTATAAAAATGAGATCCATTGTCCCACAGTTGTCTCATTGCTGTTTCAGACTCTTTCAGCATTATACATTTGTTGGGACATTCCTTTTTCTGAATTTTTCAAATAAACCAATGTAGAAACCTGGCTCGGCAGCCTCAGAAACCCATACATGTCCAACCATGTGTGCTTCATGCATCATCACAATGATGAATACAAAGTTTGGTGAGCGTGGCATAAAAGTTCTGGAGCTGCTTTCATCCCACCGTCCACGAGCTGTGAAATCGTTTGATCCAGTTTGTTCTATTTAGGTGAAACAGCTTCTGTGGGTGTGTGTGTGTTAGAGTTTGCACTTGTGTGTGTTAGCACTTGTGTGTGTTTCTATCTCCGTGTGTGTGTTCTAAGGTGCCTGGAGCAATAAAAGGTGGAGGGAAAGGGGAGGGGACGGGGTTGCAGGAAGGAAGGAAGGAAGGACGGAAGGAAGAGAGCTGATGGTAGCTGTGTTTGTTTTGCAGGGGAGGGGGAGGGGGGGGAGGGGGGGAGCAGTTCTTTAGTCCGTCCGTCCGTCAGTACGGGTGTGTTTGTTTTTATAGGGGCAGTTATGGGTCAAAGAACATTAAGTCTGTTCCAGTGTGAAAGACAGAGTGGAGCGCGGCGGGTGATGCGCCCTGGCTCTCTGACCCACAAAAGGGTCAGAAGTCGGGGTTAAAAGTCAAACAATGCCTGGAAGGACTAGCAATCAGTTGGGACTGCACCCGAGGTCAGTGTGTGTGTGTGTGTGTGTGTGTGTGTGCGTCAACATGTGAGGAAGGGTAGGACAAGGTGGCCAGGAAAGCAGAGTTGGGGAAAAGGAAGGGCAGTAAGAGGACACAGAGCCATGAAGAAAAGAGAACAGACAGATGGGGGGTGAAACCGTTCTTGTCTTCTTTTCTATCTACGCAACATCCGTTCACTTTGAAGAAACGACCCTGGTTTGCACTCATCTTACCTCCCAATACAGTCGGACAAGAACCACACACAAGCACACATTCAGGCCCCACGACACATACGTGCAGGTCTAAAACACACTCAGGAGCTCAGCAAGCCAATGCCAACATGTGGCCTACTTCTCCGTATGTTTTAATGAGCTCTCCATTGTGGAGTGCTGACTGATAGTGTTAGGCTGCCACGTCTCAGCTCATTAGCTAAACCAGGCTCAACAACAACCCCGGCAGCCAAAAGATGATTTGATACCGCCTGCAGAGGTATGTGACGCCGCCAGGGCCTTAAAGAGGCCGCGGTGAGAGACTAAGCAAGTTCATTTGGTCACCAGGGGAGAGAGAGCGAGGCTGAATCTCGCTCCTTACAACACAAGCAGGGATCATAAGCGTCCGCTTGGTCGAACGAAGAAGAAAAATACATCGTAGGGTGACTTCAGCCCCCCCCGGCGTTCATAAAGCTCCCGCCGCAGACGGGCAGTTTTAGCAGCACGGTGGAAACAAATGAAGAACACAACGACGCTGAATAAAAAGACAAAACTGCAGCTAGCTGATCTGCTCTGTTTGATTGTTATTGCTCCATGGTGATTTCTGTATGGAATCCCTGTGCTACATGCTGTTAAAGTCCCACTGAACTTAATTCCATTTTAAATCACTTTTAATCGTAACAGAGTACTTTATTGTGGTAATGCTACTTTAACTTTAAAGTAAAAGATTATGTACTTTTTTTATTTTTATTTAGGTGATGTCATTGAGACACAGGGTCTCATTCTCATCAGTTACAGATAGACAAAGAGATTACAATAAGAATTACCAGATAGTATAGACAATATGCAAACAAAAGTGCCAAGCTAAACAAAAAAAAGATTCCAAGTTGTTTTACTTCTTCCACCACACTGGCTCTGGGTTTGACACTTGGTTTATAATGTTATTTTTCTTTTTTACAAGTGACGTGTTTCAGTATGGATTTATCATACAAAATGACATATCTTGTTGTTTTACTACAATGCCATTGAGCTGTTCATATCCCAGACCTCCTATTCCCAGCTGGTCTTTTATTGTGTGACACATTAGACTCTCGGGGGAAAGTGTGTGATAATCAGCGTTGCCCCCGGAAACACTCCTCGCATGCTTGCTAATAACTTGCTTCACCTGGTCCGTGCTTGTAAAATATCCACCGTGCACGGCTTCTAACGTAAAACCAGAGAATGTCTCTCTCCCTCTCTCTCTCTCTCTCTCTCTCTCCATCTATTTCTCTCTCCCCACTCCTCCTTCTCGCTTTCTCTCTCTATTCAATTTTCAATTTTTTCAATTTTGGCTTCATCGGCATGGAAAAATCAATACTTCTGTGTTGGCTAGAACAAGCATAAGAACAAACCTACATATAAACAACATGGTGTAAATGCAGTACATCTGACATAATAACACAAGTAAACAGGATAATTATGATATAATTGCAGATAATAAACAAATTCTGTGCATGTCCCTCAAAGGGTACATTGAAACAATAACATAAAAAAGAAAGAAAATAAAACAAGAATAATAATCATGATAATACATACAATTCTCTCATTATTTTTGCCATGTGTTGTGTCAGGAGAAGACATATTTACCTCTAATAAAAAAGGAAGCTGTTTGTCCTTGTGGAGCTAGTGAAGCCTGGAATACGTGTTTCAAATGTTTGGAAATATATGTTTCATATGGAAATATAGTACATAAGAAATACAATTCTGTTTCTCTCTCTCTCCATTCAATTCAATTCAAATTGCTTTTATTGGCATGAATGTCAGAAATAACAATATTGCCAAAGCATCAAGGATAATAATGGGAGAAGAAATACATACATACACTTCATTGAGTAATCTAATATATATACATTTAAAATAACAAAAAACAGGAAATCAACAAATCAACAACCGTATTAATCAATCCATATAGAGTAAGTGTCAAATGTAAGAAAGAAAACAAAGACAGAAAACATGAAAAAGTAAATGAAGTAGAGGACTAAATGAGAAGGCTGTGAGGAGATGAAATCCAGATATGATGTCTCTCTCTCTCTCTCTCTCTCTCTCTCTCTCTCTCTCTCTCTCTCTCTCTCTCTCTCTCTCTCTCTCTCTCTTCCCCCCCTGTGTTTCTCTGCAGAGCCCTCTGAACAACAGGTACATGAGCAGTGGCGCGAGGGGAGATTGTTTTGTTACGCTTTATTTCAAACTGTCGACATACATAGTATCAAAAGAAAATATCAGAATGTCGTGCATACACATGAAGCTTTTGGGAAATAACACTAAATGCCGTGCCAACTAAAAATGAAAAGACAACAGCGGAACAAATCCAATGCAAAAAAAAATAAATGAAGTGGAAAAGTAGTGGATGACAGTAAGTTTACCCTAAAAACATGAAAGATATTGCATACATTGATTGTTTTTCATAGCTTTTTTGTTTTGTGAGGGGAAACCCGTTGACACATACAGTATCTCCAGTTGCTCACATATAAAGATTTTTATTTTTTTTACATTTGTGAATGTGGAATTTGGCGAGAAGTAATATAAAATTAGTAATGAAAAATGCAGTAGCGTCTTAGTCACTGTAATCATAGCAACCAAAAACTGTATTTCTATAGTAACAAGCTAAATCTGTCCACAGCTCATATGTAAACAAGACCAGAATAAATAGGAGCCCGTTTCAGGATGTGAGTCTCAGAAAGAGCAGCTTACATCCAAGCCCCTCTTTGGATGGATTTAAAATCAAAAAATCAACGTTTAGTTTGACTCTTTGGCTACAGCCAAACGAACAGAGGAAGAGGAAATAACAGTGAAGGGTTTCAAGCTTTTCCTCAGCAGAAGCCTTGTATCCGCTTCTTTGCTATCCTCTTCCTCCTCGTCTTCCGCTGTAGTGTTTACACACTGCCTCTTCACGTAATCGGCCTTCAGGATGCCCACTGGGTTAGCCGTCAGCACAGAGACAGAGGGATGGATGCTGAGGGAGTAGAAGAAGAAGAAACAGAAAAAAACCTCCTGCAAAGTCTGCAAACAGTTTTTTTTCTTCTTTTTCTTACTCCATAACTCACCCACCAATTCTCTCATTCTTTCAACCCTTCATCCCTCCCTCACTCCTTCCATCGCAACCTCTCTATCTCAATCTGGGCTCACTCAAGCGTTGGCCGCCGAGGCCTCCAGCATCGATCCAATAAAGCCAGTAGCCACCACTGCAAAGCTTGAAGAGCTTTCACCCAAACTCAGCGTTTAAGCACGCTCATTTAACAGCACTTCGCTATGATCTGATCTGATGTGATCCCCCTTTCATTTATTTATTTCAGCCTCCTCTTATTTTCCTCTCAATAGTGTAATCGATAACAGTCACTGTGGTTGTGGAAGGGCACATACACACACACACACACACACACTCAGTTATCTCTCCTGCCAATCCACCATATATGTCAAATGTTTTTGGTTTTTTTATGCCAGCACTGGAATTTACTATTCACATGTGGGAATAGATTAGGAAGAGAGAGAGGCAACGTGCTACATGTACAGATGTATTTTCTTTGTGTGCTGGGTTAAAGTAAATATAGTTTTTTTGCCCAGAGTCAGTATGTGCCCTTCTCCAATGAGCATGCATCATCAAAGGTGCCATTTCACTCTCTGATACGCAGTGCCGAAAGCTTACAGCAGGAGTGTGTGCGTTTCAACTCTTATGAGGATATTTGCTCCTCATGAGAACACAAACATTACATGTGAGAAAGATCCATCATTCCTTATATGTGCAGCGGTGAAGTTCAAGTTCAGGAGTTGGTTTAGTATTAAGGTGAGAGTAATTGGACTTGGTTTACTGCTCAAAGAAATCATCTTTTATTTATTCTTTCACCATAGTTTGGGTTTTTACGTGCTGAGGTTGGAAATCTCTGGAATTTCTGCTTCCATTTGAATAGAAGTGGGAGGATTTTAGCTTGTGGCACTCACAGCATTTAAAAATGACATTTAAATATCTCTTTGCAGACAGTGTCTCGTGCAGATACTCAAAACAATCTGATTGGAAACTACTTTCTATCAAGAGAGAAAAAGGTCTCTATGTGAAAACCATGGACACTATGTTTTGTAGATTAGGTCTACTTCAAACAAAGTGCTTATCAGGTTATGGAACTCTATCTAGAAACCCAATTCCAGATATTATACATACATAATCATGTGGGGCGGCTTCTGACGACTTTTGTAACCTTTAGAAAGCACACAATCTGATAATATACTTGGCCAAGTTTTAATGTACAATTTTTCAAGTTCAACACCATGAATGCCTTCGAGGATAGAATGTGGTCCGATGTATTGTTATTAATTGTCGACTAAGACATGCAAAAGACTTGGGGATGCAGCAAGGAGGAGGTTATGACGGGAGGCTTTTATTTTTTGGGAAAAACAAACTGAACATGTTTTTTTTTCATCATTGATTGGGGATGTTTATCAGCACAGGTAGCTGCAGCTAATCTACTGATGGCATCCAACTTTATTAAAAAAATAAAGTTATTTTCACACTTGAACACTACTGATAATAATAAATGAATGTATTTAAGGCTGTTGGTGGTTGAACTTTATCAATTTTTTTGACAAACAACATGTTACACCTTGAATTATCACGTTTTAGTCGCTAATTGATGTCACTGAGTTCACAATAAATAACGATGTGCCATACAGTAAAAGTTAATGGGCTGGCAGGTCCTCACAAGCACACAAAAGCAAACTTGAGAATGTGTCATTGTAAGCGTGTAAGTACTATTTTTATGTAAAATTCCCTGTGGGCGCTGTGCGTCAGTCTCAGCAGCAGCAGCAGCAGCCGCGGCGGCGTAACAAGTCAATCATCCTGTGCTGTTATTGGTCTGTAATGTCGCTCCGTAGCCGCACACTTGACATGTTCACTAGGTATAAACCAATTCATTCACAACACAGTGCTATTGGATTGTCCTTGCCTTGACATTCATTTCTCAACACTTCATTCAATGCGTTGCCAGCGCCAATTAACTGGGATAGCTCAGCCCAGTTTAGTATACTGACTATTACTGACTGATACTGATTGACAAGATAAGCTATTTCTGAGATTTCTTTGAGTGGTGATAGCTGGATCATCGCTCAGAGTGTGGAAGGGATAACCTTCCTGCATAACCCCCCCCCGGCCAAAAGTCATTAATAAAATGTATTTCTTTTTTTTTTGGCAGACAAACACACACACAGCTGCACACACACACTGATTACAACTTTGTCTTTGTTTGCTTTAATGCTTTGCATAACTCATGTTTTACGTTTGTACATTTTGATGACCATGTTAAATTTCTTAGTACATATTTTTCAAAGTGTTTTTCAGTGCAGCTTGAATGTGCTGAATGTTTTCTTTGTTTGGCTTTTTGAAAAATGTACAAGTTGTAAATACTGTTGTGGAAAGAATGGATTCTGATAAACAACCGAGCCAATAAAGAAAGTGAATTGCTGCTTCCAGCTGATGTGTTGGTTTTATCTTCCTCTCGGCAGGCTGCCAGGAGCCGGGCTGCTCTATCCAGTCCCTCCGATCAACTGATTGATTCCTCGATCCATCACTCCAACGCCAGTTCCGACGAATGGGAGCTGACATGGGAGCCCTGGGCGGGACCAAGGTCTTGCTCCTAGTGTTTCTGGTTGGATGGGAGAAGTCGCTGGGTCTCAACTGGAACCCCATCCCACGCAAGACTGTTCGGTACCGAGGTGAGTGAGCAGTGTATTTCCAGCTGATAGAAGAGTTCAACCTCAGGGGCCACTGAAACATTCCACAGAAAGTCAGACTGAGATTTCTGTCTCACTTTTCTTTTCCTAAAAATGTAAAAAACATTGTTAATGACTCATCCTGAACTTATGGACATAGATTTATCCATGTCCAGGTTAGCTGGTTGCTCCAATGGGGATTTGAGCTAGCAAAGTAACTAACAAACTGGTATTTTCACCCAGACAGTTCCTAGGATATTGCTCTGCTAACTTCCTACGAGCTTACGGATAAGTGTGCTATTTCTATGAAGTAAAGATACTCAAAAATGATTTTGAGATAGTTGAACAGTTAACACAGGGACACACAATTAGAAGTTTTTTTTTTGAAAAGCATGGTCACGTAGCACTACGCGCAGGGCTAGCTGTTGAACTACCGTAGCTGGCTAGTTAGCACGCCAGCCAGGGTGCCATGTCATTTCTCTGACAACAGACTACAGACTCAGAAATGTCACATACTAACGGACTATACTATAGTCCGACAGGGGGGCGGTAAATGAAACAGCAACTGGCTTACATCCTGTAGCTTCGATCTGTTCTCTGCTGTCTCAAAGATCGGTGCTATCAGTACGGATTGCTATTGGTCAACCCCCAGATTTACATACACCAAAGTTGAACCTGACACAAAACATTCACTTTCCTACCTTCGACCAAATGCGCGGAGAACAGGCCTCAAGGTGGAGTTTATGGATGGCAGCTGTTGGTAGAATCCTCCACGTTGGCCTTGGAACGATTTAACTGGTCAGACATCTGATACAAAAGCAGTGAATTCAGAAAGGTATTCCATTAAAGCAACTAGGGAGGGTTTCCCATTATATCAGACTTGGATACTTTCTGATTTTGTGTTAAGAGGTCGACATCGACCCTCAGTAAAACAATACATCAGTCTAATCCTAGCGCTCAACTGCATTTGCACTCTTTATCTCGGCCCTCCTCTGCAGCCAGACCTGACTTTCTTCACAGAACAATACCAATTGTTGCAGGCTGAGAAATAGTCTTCTCTTAATCCCTCAAAGGAGAAGTGCTGCATTCTCTCTCTTGGGGATTAGGGGAATACTATCACGAGAGGAAAAAATATAGGGAAAGCTCACCTCTCTGTACCACCTATTCCTCCATTCATCCAATATCTATAGCTCCATTCCCTTCTCTTTCTCCTCTGTTTGCCTTTTATCTTTCCCTTCCCCCTTTTTTGCTTTGTATGCTGCTCATCATATGAAACCTAAATGCTCTTATGGTGTTTTCACAAAGAGCTCAGATTTCAGCTGCTCTTGAGGAGAATGGCGCTTGGTGGTGGTGGGGTGTGGAGATATTTCAAACCCAGCTTTCTCATGCACCTCCCCGCGTCCACATCCAGCCCTCCTCCTTCCTCTCATCCCTCCATGCCACAGTCGTCACTAGTGGTGTGGTAGTATGTAGTAGTGGGGGTAGTATGGGGGCTATCGATAGGGTGTCGATACGTCCCAGGGACAAAGCAAAGCCCAGTGAGCGGCCCAGATTTTGCTGCACTTGGCCCAGAGCACTCTTGGGGTAAAGACACACCAGACAGGGCAAACAGGGACAGCTACACACGCATGGTCTTACATGGAAGGAGAGAAAGACATGCACAACCTAAAAGTATCTAATTTTCAAACCTGCTCGTTGAAACGAGATAACTCCCCTCGCTTCTAGTGCAGCGATAACTTTTTATGTCTTTGGAATTAAAGCCTTGTCATGAAACACGGGAGAAGGAGGATTGCGTCACTTCCATCGTACTTGATTCGAGTGTGGCACTTGAGTGCAGAAAGATTCTTGACATAAATTGATTTGCATTGGAAACAAGTGGGATTATCTAACGCGTTGACAGCTTGCTCCACATGGTTAGAGAGAGAGAAAATATGATATTTTCAGGCTCAATACTGGGTAAAATGACTTATATGGATGGGTTCTTGCCACGGTGCCGAGGAGGAGATAGGAGAGAGACAAAATGGAAAAACAAAGCTGCAGAAAGGGGGGAGGGGTGAAATGAGAAGAGAGATGAAGGAAAGCAAGAGAGACAGGTGGAAAGACATAGAGAAAGACTAGGAGAGAGAGGCCGGTCACTAACTGCCTTAAAAGGACAGAAAGTAGCTGCAGAGGAACGACAAAGAAAGGAAAAAACACACACACACACACACACACACACACACACACATTCACATACACTGTGCTTCATTTTGCGTGGAGGCATCTCCCTACACAGACACACAGCTTCCATATTAACGTACGTACGTGTGTGTGTGTGTGTGTGTGTGTGTGTGTGAGAGAGAGAAAGAGAGAGAGAGAGAGAGAGAGAGAGAGAGAGAGAGAGAGAGAGGTGCTATTTGCATTCAGTGTGACTTTATAAGACAGACAGACAAGCAGACAAGCAATGAAAAACCAGAATAAAAGAAAATGTGGGGGGGGGAGGGCGTGGGTGTTTATACCTATTTGTGTGTGTGTAGAGAGAGACAGAGAGAGAGAGAGAGAGAGAGAGAGAGAGAGAGAGAGAGTGTGTGTGTGTGTGTGTGTGTGTGTAGCGGTGTGTCTGTCTATCTAATCCCCCTTTGTTTATATGTGTGTGTGAGTGTGTGTACTGCTTAGGCTGGCAGTCTGAGGGATTTGGAGCTTCTGGCAGTTCAGGAGTATGTGTGTGTGTGTGTGTGTGTGTGTGTGTGTGTGTGTGTGTGTGTGTGTTATGTGTTATGTGTTATGGTGGGGCAGAGATGGTTGAAGAGATAATATTTACCCCCCCCCCCACCCACCACCACCCCTGCCCAGCAATTACATGAGGCTGCAGAAGAAGAAACACCAACATCCTCTCTCTCTCTCTCTTTTCTCTGTGTTTGTCTTTCTTTCTTTCTTTCTTTCTTTCTTTCTTTCTATTCACCTCTTCTTCTTCATTTTTAATTTTGTTTTTCATAGTTAGTTATTCCTCGCGACCCATCTGTCACATTTATGGAGGGGATAAAAATCCCCGTTTGCTCCTAATGAGCCATTGTGTGGCCTAACATTACGTGTGTCCCTTGCTAATGAGCGCTGTAAATTTACATACTTCTCTAATCACCGAGTGCAATATTTCTTGATTTCTTTTCACTTTTATGTGGTTTGTCTTTCATATATTCATATTGTACACATTTCTCATTCATACTTTTTTGCCAAAGGCCTTTTCATGGATACATTTTTACTTAATGTTAAAGTAAAAGGCCGATGTTACTGTGTTCCATTGTTTTCTTAGTGGCCACAAATCCCAGGAAAAGACCAAAACATACAATATTTAAATCTGTCATTCAATAAATGATTTGCTATCCTGTCACTCAGCTCCATGTACATTGGTTCTTATCAAAGACTTCAATCTAAAAGCAGGTCATATATATATATATATATATATATATATATATATATATATATATATATATATATCACAAAGGTTTTCTTTTCTGTCTTTCAGTCTGTTTTCATTCTGTCTCTGTGACTGACCTGCTCTATGCTTTTCCCTCCTGGTTCTTACTGCATTGGTCCCACCTGATTGGAGCATCCATTATGTTGTTTAAAGCTGTTTCATGCCCCTCAACCTAGCCTTTCCCATTGAGCACAGAAAATACTTCAGCTGATAACAGCGCTGTCTTCTCCCACTCATTGCTGTCTTTTTCTCTTACTCTCTTTTTCACTTTCTCCTGTTGGGTTCATACACGTACACACTCACTCTCTCTCTCACACACACACACACACACACACTCCTTGACAGATGCCAGTAAAGCAAAACTATGACAAAATGCAGCAGCTGCAGTTAAAGAAAGAAAGAAAGAAAGAAAGAAAGAAAGAAAGAAAGAAAGAAAGAAAGAAAGAATGAGAGAGAGAAAAGCAGTAGTGAGCTGAAGAGAGTAGGAGAAATAGAGCCCTTAAAAAGTTGATATATTGTTTGAAAACCTAGCCCGTTTTGATGCAGCACATGAGCCTTGCATCTTAAAAGAAAAGCAAAGCCAAAGCAAATGCATGGCTCTTGATTTAGAGAAAGAAAGAAAGACAGAATAAGAGATGGTGGGAGAGAAAAAAACACTGAGCAGAAAGAGAGTTGAAAAGGTCCGGGCATCTGACCTCCAGAAACCTCTCTCTTTCTCTTTTCTCTCTCTCTCTCTCTCTCTCTCTCTCTCTCTCTCTTTCTTTCCCAACCTCTTTTTCCCCCCTTTCTTTGTTTCTCTGCCGTATCTCCCCAAACCTCCAATTACAGTAATGAGTAGTTGAGAGCGAGGCAGAGAGAGGCTGTGCGTGACTGGGAGGATAAACGCGAGGGAGGGAGAAAGGAAGGGAGGGAGAGAGGGAGGGTTATGGAAGAAGGAGATTCATCACTGCATTTTATCTGCTATGAGTGTCACTCATCCCCTGACCCTGCACGATTAGTCACTGAAGATTAACAGGCGTGGAGCAGGAGTCGGGACCTGGACTGCTCTCTGTTGTCACACTGCCTTTGTGAGAGCTGATGTGTGGGGCAAGTGGGCATGTGGATTGAAATGAAAATGCCACTTACATAAAGGGTGCTCTTAGCCAAAGCCCCCAGTGTATTAGAAGTGCCACCGTTGAAATTGTATTTAAAATCACTGCCATTCTTTTACCTAACACGTAAAACAAAAGTGAAAGTGAACATCTCACGAGATAAAGTCACATATGGCCACATGTGGTATCTTTAGATATTGTTGTGACATCACATTTTTACAGGTATGATGTAATGGATTCAAAACGTTGACATTTTACCTGATATAGGCACATGTGGTTTATCACATGCAAAATCACATTTTCAGCTCAGTCTCATGGTAGTTCATGAAATGGTGACGTTATTTAATAAAAAATTGTTAAATTTTTTTTTAAATTGCTCATCACCACGAGTCCACGAATTTTAAACTAATGTATTTCAATGGGAAGCATTTTTTGGCATGTAAATTGTTTCAGCGCCATGCAGCCGCCCTTGACCTCCACAGGCTACCGTCCCTCTCCCTTTGTGTGTTACAACATTGTAACTCTCCCCAGCTGGTGCACCACGGCTCTGGGCTGGAAAAAAGACTCACTTGTGGCATCAACTAGCTCTTGATTTGTTCTGCTTGTTGTGGACTGCAATGACTCTGAATGGCTTCATTCCCCTCCCCACCACCCCGCTTTCATCTTACAAATTAACTGAAAACCATCCCCCCCACACACTTGTTCCGTTGTTGAGTTAATCCACTTTAACCACTTCCTCTCTCCCCCCCCGTCATGTCGCTCTCCCAACTCTGGGCTCCATTCAAGCCTTTGATTGCCATGACTGTTTTAGGCATGGGCCGGTTACCTGATTCACGGCATACCGCGGTTTGAAAAAGTCATGGTTTCAAAACCACTACAATTTTCCGTTGTACATGCGAGCTGTTTTTTTATTATACTCAGGAGAGACATGTTTGCAGATATACACAAAGTTTATTGTACAGCATAATAAAAAGTACAAAGTCTTTGGAGATTAGACTCCATCGTTATATTAATAGTTCGTATATAGGGGTAGAGAACCATCAAACCCCCTGATGGAATCTAGACACCGGTGGTGGCGATGAAGGAGCAAAGGAGGCTCCGGACCGTTCGGCTGGAGTAGAGGACTGGAGGTGGAAGGGGGGGGGGCTGAAACAACAGCTGATAGCAAAGGGAGAAACAGATGTTTTAAAACAGGGTTGTGACTCTGTGATTGGTCCTTGGAATTTGTGTATGATTGTGATTGGTATAGCAGGAAGGTGAACGCCTCCAACAGCTGATTAGATTTAGGAAGAGAGCAGTGATTAAATGAGGTCTTCCTGAAAGAATTTACACTGAGCTACATTTCAATCAGGAGAGACTAGCTGCAGATAGGCAAAGGTTCTACACAGCATGATACAATGTACAATTATTTGGATAACAGCTGATTTGATTTAGGAAGAGAGCATCGATTAAAAGTTAGGTCTTCCTGAAAGACACTGAGCTACATTTGTCTTCAAGGACAGATGCAGTGCAGTTTAGCAAATAAAATAAATACATGTTGTTCAGTGGAAGTTCTTTTCTTTTTCCCCCAGACATTTGAAAATACTACGTTTTAAAGCTGTAATTGCAATAGTGTGAAACCGTGAATATTTTTGCTGAAGGTTATCACACCAGTCAGAATCTCCTACCGGCCCATGCCTAGACTGTTAATGAAAAACTGTAAAGCCATACAGGAAATATACAGATGCTCCATAACCGATAAGACAAGGGCTTACACATTTGATCCGTGCAGAGACGTTTAAAAACAATTGAATGTACTTGCTGTTGTTCTTCATGGCATATTGATTCTGTTGCAAGCAACATGAATTCCTTGCGTCAAATAATCCTATAAATTTACAAAGCAGATAATGTATAATAACCTAAATTCCCTCCCCAGTGGACGGCGACTGAAGCTATATGTGCAGATCTAGCTAGTAAAAGGCATGTACATCGCTCCCTTTCTTGTCTCTCTCTGTATCCTGCTCTCATTCTGTCGCACACCTGACTCTCGTGTAAACTTGTCATCTGTTCGGCAGACAAAGCTTGTGCATCCACGTGGGAATGTGTGTGTTTTTTTCCTTCAAAGAGGGTACCTGCTCAGAAGAGGGTCTGGCTGGCATGGCGCACGCTCGGGTATATCTGCATTATGTTTGTGTGGGCGCTGCACAAAGTCTCTGCATGCTCCCTCTGTCTGTCTCTGCCTCTCACTCGGTGTTTGACGCTGCTTCAAAGCACTCCCTTAAAATAGGCTTTTAATCATAGTTTGGTGTGTGTGTGGCTCGGCGGTTAGAAGCTATAAGCAGAGGCTGGGTGTATTTATAGCAGACAGGGAGAGGGAGGCTGGAGCTCCGCTGGAAGGAAGGCCGATGGAGGCAGATTACAGAGGTCAGGCCTGGATTGAGACCTTTCAGACAGCCGTGAAGCAACAGGGTGCTCTCCCCAATCGCCCCCGCGCTCCCTCCTTCTTCTTCTTCTTCTTCATGGGAACTTTGTTTGGTCTGGCTCGGCTTGGCTTGGTTTGATTTCGGCTGGGCTGGTGAATGGTGAAGCTGGGGCATGACCCTTAGGTACCCTATTGAACCTTTATTTTACCAAAAGAATTCTCCCATAGAGATTCACTTCAATGCAATTGGTTTAAATGCCAATACATCAGAGCTTATTTTTCTCCCATCCTGTGACTACCATGAAGCAAACAGCAACAGTATTAACAAAAGTTCTTGACTGCCTTCCAAACAATCACATGCTATCACAGCTATTTCCTCCCTTCAGGCAGTCCTGAGTGCTATGAAATCATCCGGCATAGCCTCGAAGCTTGTTTATGATAGCTGCTAAGAGTGTGGTTGTGTTATACTTTGCTCCATTTTATCACCCTTTTGAAAATGTTTTGTCTGCAGTTGTATACTGGGACTGTGTGGCAGTTGTGCCTTGAGGTGCACTCAAGGACAAGGCAGAAGCAATCTCACGTCCCTGGTGTTGTAGCCTTCTGTCGCCAACCACATGGGAAGAAGTTATTCCAAATGGATCTGCTCACTAGGGCTGCACAATCAGGGTTTTCCTTAGCTCAGAATTGGCTTGGGGGGAGGGGGATGAAGGGTGTGTTACCCTATTTAACAGAAATCTATGCATTTTCCTGTTATTTCTGACAATTTTAAAATTTTAAATAAATCACGAGAATTTCTCTATGCAGGAAAAACCCAATATATCGTTTTTGTTATCACCATGGTGATATCAACTGGCGCACTGATCACTTTGCAAACAGAGAGTCTCACACCCGTGTACAGACAAACACTCACACAGCCAGTGGAGAGTGCACTGATCTCAGATCATTTCTGTTTCCAGTGGCAGAGACCTCGGTCAGGCCCTCCGAGCTCTCAATCTGATGCATTCTCCCTTTCTATTCTGCCTCTTCTGTTCCGCCTTTAGTTTGTAGTTCTCCTCATCTGTTGGACTCATTATGCCTGCCCTCGTCTCTGCCCTCCGTTTCTGATTCGCACTCTTTTATTTATATTCTCCCTTTTCTTCTGCTGCCTGCAAACTGTTGTCTATAAGCATCAAAGGCCTTGTAATTTAACCCAAACCACCCTTACAAGCACACACACAAACGCACGCACAAGCACACACAAAAAACACACACACACACACACTTAGCAATCCTTGAAATAATGGGGAAAAATCTTTATTTATAGTTGAAACAGTATTCAAAGGTCTTGCATGTGATGAATAGAGAGCTGGTTCAGAATGCAGTGGAAGGACGGGATTCTGACTGATGCATATTCAGTACAAGGTTAGTTGTATAATAAGCTTCCTTTATGCTTTGGAGTCTATGGATCTTAATATGTTTTTGCTGTTTTTTTTCCCTTCATTATTTGAGTATTGCTTTTTTGTGGCAAAGTTTCCCTTACGTTCAATTCTCCACAGCTGTAAAAACATCTGAAGTCTGAAGTCTCTTAAACCTACAGATGGTGTTTACATACACTCACACACTGGCTTTCAAAAAAACATGCACACATGTACACTTGCACATAAATAGTGATGAACCACAGGTGTGGACAGCCTTGTGTCTGTTATAGAGGAACCAATCCTCACTCAGGTTACAAAAACACACACACACACACACACACACACACAGAGAGAGAGAGAGAGAGCAGGTAGCCTCAGGGCTGCCACAGTGTGGTGGCAGATGGTAAGTGCTTGCCTCTTAATGACAGAGCCGCTGATCACTTCAAACAAGCCACTCGGAGCAAAACTTTCCCTCTGTTGGTGGAGAGATGTTCAAGTCACTGAGCAGGTACCCTGGAGAACTATTCAGGACTCACACTGCGTGTGTGTGTGTGTGTGCAAACGCAATGTGTCTTTGGGCTTACCCGTAAACTTTGTATATTCTGTGTGTTCAGACTTGCAATGATTGGTGTGTATAGCATGTGCTTGTGTGCGTGCGTGCGTGTGCTCATGCGTGTGTGTGTGAAGTAAAAGTGTGTCAGCTCTGGAGCTTTCTTGCCCGGCTGTGTGGAACACAGCAGATGTGCTCAGTTCTCCCCTGAGGATGCCGTCTCTCTCTCTCTCTCTCTCTCTCTCTCTCTCTCTCTCTCTCTCTCTATCTCTCTCGCTCTCTCCACTCACTCTAATCAAGCTCCCTCATCCGTACATACCCTCCAATGTTTATACACCGCTGCTCTTCACATAATAAGCTGACTTCAGTACTTATCCCCCTTCCTTCCTTTGGTTACTTATTCCCTCCTCTCCTCTATCGCTCTCCTTCCATCCTTCTGTACCACTCACATATCGCCTCTCAGGTCTTTGTTAACCATTACTTAACCAGATAGACTGTTTTCTATCATGTTTCACACATATTGTAAATGGAGTTTATTGTGCCGTTATATTTTAAATTCAGTTTTAGAGTTTTTAATTATTGTTTTTAATGAATAAAAAACTCTATTTTATATTTTTACTTTTTTTATACTATAATTGTATAGCCTTGTGAGAGAGTAAATTATTACTTTAAGATAAAATAGCAAGGGGGAAAAAGATTGGAAAAATACACAAATACATAATAATGTCCAGAGCTTGTTTATCTTGATTCTGGCGCCACCTTTGGTCTAAAACTGTCTGTTCATCCATGCTTTGCACTCAGTTTAAAAGCAATGTTGTTTTCCTATAACAATAAATAAATAAATAAATAAATAGTATCACTTCCTGTGCAGCAGCTAAACAAAGGGACCACCCTGTATTTGAAACAAATAAAAAATCTTCCAACTGGCTTATTAAGGACTATTATTTGGTATCAAGCTTTCAGTAAAAAACCCACTTTTCTAACCTTCCTTTATTTATCTCACGATTCGGGGAAAAATATGGATAATGATTTTTTTGCTTAGAATGACGATTCTCTGCCACGATGTTTTTGACCATGACAAGGAGACCTTTAAAACCTATTTTATACAGTCTATGTTTAAAACTCACAGAATCTTTTTTTCTTTTCTTTTATTTTTTTTAAATCAAATTTATTTAAAAATAAAATTGTGAACAGGGTGAATCAAGATTGGGATTTTATAACAACTAATGTACAGGCCTATCTCTCTCTCACACACACACACACACACACACACACACAGCACAGCAGAGCATGGCCTGCTCCATGGACGTATATAAGTCTATTTAGTCCCAACTAGGCCACAGCATCACATGAGCAGTTAGTCATACTATAAATCACACTGGTGCTGTGGTTCCCTCCCTGGATCTTTTTTACAGGCGGGGAAACGCTGAAAGAAGTGAACATATTCATGCTGTAAAACACAAAAACACTTAATATTCTTCTTCACTTTATGAGATCGCATTACGTGCAGGGCGGGCTGTCGTTGCTGTTCTGTTAGCCCCGAGAAAGGGAGAGAGGGGAGGAGAGGGAGAAGAAGGTGACACTACAAGCAACATGAGTGTGGATAATAATAAAACACCATCCTTTCTCTCTTTCCTCCTGTCTCTGTCTTGCTTTCTCATCTGCTCTGCGCCACTAGTCTGTCTGCATGCTAGTCAGGGGATTTAAACATGCGTGAGTGTGTGTGTGTGTGTGTGTATGTGTGTGTGTGTGTGTGTGTGTGTGTGTGTGTGTGTGTGTGTGTGTGTGCACGTGTGGGAGGGAGGGAGAGAGGGCTGGAACAGCAAAACAGTGGGTGCATCTTTTTTAAATTTTGATGAAAACAAGAGTCATCTCTGTTTTTTAAACAAACCGTGCAGATGGGACCGTGGAGAGAACATTTTGTCATTTTCTTATAATCTTTTTTGTGATTATTTGTGTCCATCTGCGAGCACCGAAATGAGAAACAACCCTAAAAATATTGGCATGGCACTGAAACAAGTTAAGACTGTCCAGAGATAAATCACATCGATTGAGCTGTTTGATGGCAAAGGATCAATAACTGGGTATACAGGGAGGCGAATATTCTGTTAATACTCTGAGTGATAGCCTAATCAGAGTAAAAGGCCTCATTTGGGCCTTTTTAGTATGCAATAATCAGATGATAACCAAACTAATCCCACCTGCAGATTTACCCCCACCATTATTGTGCATTTCTAAGCATTCTATACGCTCTGCATTCTGTCCATGTCGGATCCCATTTTCCATTTGTAATAAGGTCTGACTCTAAATCCCTGCATTGTTGTGTGTAGGGGCCTAGATTAAGCTGCTCTCTTGTTAATGCTGCAGTGCACGAGTCCTTTAACAATCTTTAGTCTCACAGATCTGTCATAATGATGCAAAACACAATTTGTTTTTTTCCTAAACGAGATTAGCCGGTTTTCTCAATTTGAAAATTGGAATTGTTATAGAACAAGTGTATGAATACAAACCTCCTGCCATCTGGCTCCATAACAAACTCACTTTTAAAACTCAAATTAAAGCACTGGCTGATTAAAGCTGTTGTAGGTTATTTCTTTTATGAATGCAAAAAGATTTTGATTGTGCAGATTTTGGGCACATGTGACCATTTCTATTAGTGCTAGATTATGTTATTATCGATATTGGTCAATATGGCACTACAGTACTTTATAAGCTCAAGGTGCTGCCTTCACTCTGCTATTAGATTCCTAACTGCTGGCTGTAACGGTACACGTCACTGCACTTTTCATCAAAACAAGGGGCTGGAAGAGCAAGTGCATCATGGCTTCTTGTTTATTTGCACAGCTTTCTTTTTTGTTGCTTTTTTAAGTAAACAAGCAGCTTATCTCACTTGTGACATGCAGATCTGGAATTTATCAGACTCGCCTTGAAGACTGGCTTCTGCTCCATGTTCTCAGAGTAAATACAGAGCTTGGGAAGCTTTCAGTGCAGTGTTCCAGTCAGTGCAAGAATCATTTACAACAGATCTCTATGTTAGATACTGTGGGGAGTAACAGCGAACCCATTAAGACCTGATAAGTTTTACCTGTGAGAGCTTTTGCTCAAAAATGCTTTTTTCCCTCATAACTTCAACATCTTTTCTAGGGGGACAGGGGACAAAGACTCTTGTTTCTCAGTGTGTCTAATTTTTGGATTATTATAAATGCACTGGGGTACTTTACTCTTGTGGTTGAGGGCATTCAAGAAGTGTAAATGGGGTCAAATTGAATCTTGTTATTTATGATTTATGCTTATTATTGATCCCAAGTGGGGAAATTACAATTTAAACTCTGTTTTGTTAGAAATCACAACACACCAGCTACCAATCCACCCTCCATACTTTGGTCTGTACAGGGACTTGAACCAGCGACCCTCCAGTTCCCAAACCAACTTTTTACAAAAGCGTATGTTACAGAGCCATAACGTGAGATAAAATGTAACGGAGCCTTTTATACATTGTCGTGTTTCTTCAGAAATAAACAACACAACAAATAGAGTCTTTAAAAGCTTCAGATGTAATGTTACTCACTGTCAAAGTGGCGCCAAAATCAAAATGAACTGTGTCACTCCCCGATGTAAGTCGAGTGCAGATTTGAGTCAAACATAAATACTTTGCAACGAGTGAAGATGTGAGTTGTGCATGCAAGTTTCCTACAAGATGCTAACGAGAGACTTCTGTAATGTCAACCCAGTAAAAATGGACCTACTTAACCAAGTTGGTTCACTGCTAGCTTAGCTACAAGTTAGCATCAAACACAACAAAGGCTGTCAGTTGAATGGTGTTTTGAGCTAATGTTAGCAATCAGACAATTATAGACTAAGGGGACCAGATTTCTCAGACTAAATCCGGGGACATTTTCAGCTCAGAAGCGTAAATACCTCCAAAACACGTCATGTTTTTAATTTTTGTAAAACTTAAAACGGGGACACTAGACCTAGAGCTGAGTATCGGATACAATATAAACTATTGAGGAAAGATTTCCTTTGGCAGCAGAGAAACAAGCTACAGTGGAAGTTAATGGGATAATTGTCCAGCTTTACATTCATAAAGTGGGGCGGCTGTGGCTCAGCGGTAGAGCGGTTGCCTGCCAATCGGAACCTTGTACGGCAGCCTCGGCCACAGTGTGTGAATGGTGAATGGTTCCTGTATGATGTAAAAGAGCTTTGAGTAGTCGTTAAGACTAGAAAAGCGCTATATAAATACAGCACATTTACATTAAAGTGCTCATTTTGCTGCTGACAGACTCAGATTAATATTCTAAGTGTCTGATAACATTATGGAAAGGATTTCTAAGGAGGCTGACCTTTCTGTTAAAGATTAAGATCATTTTTTAAAACATAAAAGTCCGCAAAATTGTGTCCGCTAAACCCACCACACTCCATGTAAATAATCAGTGATTTTAGCATGGTAAAATATGGCTTTCTAAAACATCTCTGAGCTCTGAGCAGCGCTGCTCGATCGGCTCCGTTTGGTCAGAGTTTTCTTTCTTTCATTCCAATTTCCGGTCTGTCCGTCACAGTGAAAACCGGGGACATTTCCGGGGACAGATCCAGCCGGGGACAGGTCACCAAAACCGGGGACTGTCCCCGGAAACCGGGGACGTCTGGTCACGCTATTATAGATAGCTACAAAGTTTTTGAAATTATTTCCTACAACTGATGGTTTTTGGCCATCTGACAAATGTTCGGCCATTATTGACTCTCCTTTTAACTCTGTTGTTTTTCTCTTCCACCTCCTAATAAAATAGGGAAATATCCGGCTAAATAGCTGCTTAATGCTATATTCACCAGCTAGCTGCTAAATGAAAAAGATTAGAGGGCAGTTAGTAATCTCCTGAACTGGAGAACAGAACAAGCTAATAGACACAGGCAGGAGTCCCGACAAGGAAGGTAAATTATGTACTGCTGTGGACGGGGCAAACACTACTAGTACTGCTACTACTAGTAAAACTACTACTTCCTACTGTATTCACACATCCAGCAAACACTGAGGAACATTAGCATTTCCTTTAAATTGTGTTTCTGGCCACCTGACAAATGTACCCACTATTGACTCTCCTTTTAGCTCTGTTCTTTTTCTCTACTGCCTCCTGAGGGAAATACCTGGCTATGCTAGGCTCTGCTAATTGCTTTTCACCAGCTAGCTGCTAACTTTGTCTTTCAGCCATGGTGTCCCGGGCAGGTAGTGTTCACTTAGTTTAACAGCTACATGCCACATCTTGAAAGGACGCTGATGAGAGCGTTTGGATGCTCCGTAGAGCGTAGAGTTTCAATTTATGTGCGTTTGTCACTTTGAGCCACATCTTTCCCATTAGTCTTTTTTAATATGAAATGTTGATTAGAGCAGCATTTTGGGGTTAAATGGAGGTAGAAACTACGTAATGGATTGTAGTGATGTGGACAGGCAGATGGAAGCTGAGATGGTGGAAGACTGTTAGCAGATTTTGGCCAGAGGGTTAAAATGTGCAGGAGGTTTCATATGTTGTGAATCCGAAAGCCGCAACACACAGTTCCTAATGAAAAGCAAAGCTGTGGGTGAGATGCACCATGTACCCTCTGAGCAGAATGGATGACATTAAGCAATAGGTGGTGGAGTGGGCGAGGCTCGCTGGTGTGAATAAGCTGAGGCATCGAGCAATTTCAACAAGTGAAGTGTGAAATGTTCTTCTCAGCTTTTATTCTGTCATCCGTCAACAGATCAGTTGAAAGGAAAGACGAGCTGCTTTGCAGCTATCAGCAGTGCAATAATGCCTCTGTGTGTCTTTTTTTCAGATGTGTTGGACAGCATGGCACAGTTCAGCGTTCAGGGAGTGTTCAACTACAGCATGCTGACTCTGTCCGACCACGAGAGGGTTTTGTACGTCGGAGCGCGGGAGGTGTTGTTCGCCCTGGACCCCAACGACATTAGCAAACAGCTACGGCCACAGGTAACACGCACAGAAACACTTTAACCCTCCTGGTATCCTCAAACATATTTATACTGACATGCTTTATCCTTGGGGTCAATTTGACGGCAGCAATTAAAATGATTGGAATTAAATCAGCCAATTTTATGTGTCAAGTACAGCCGCCGCCCACGTAAGTGGCCTGAAGATTAAGTGCGTTGATCTCTGTAAGAAAATAGCAGGGCCAGCATGTGTGTGTTTGTGCCTGGGAAGTGTGTGGTAGAGCAAGTGAGAGAGTGAGTGATGGCGATTTGCTTCAGAGCAAGTAGCGACTCTAGACTCATAGTGACAGAAACAAAGTGTCTCCACTGTTCTTTCTGTCCACGGTGTGAGACGGAAAAGGAGAACCAGGAAATGAGCAGGGGGAAATGCAAAGCTACCCAGCCACGCAAAGCAATAGTTTGTAGTTTGTAGTTTTATTTTTTGCAAGATGCACGTCAGGCTATGGCATAAGGTCCGGCATAAGTTTGTGTCTCTGCATACCTACGTACGTAGCCGCTTATTTATCCCCCTGTTTCTAAAACTCCTAGACATGGTTGTAACTGTTAGTGCTTTCTGATTAGCCTGTGTTTGTATTGAAATAAGAGGCTGCTGCAGCCGCCGTACGGGTTACTACACAAAAATCTTAATGTATAAAGTAACTAGCAACTAAGACTAATAATGAATGCACGCACATGTCGCTACACCATTTGGTTAAAAGAGCCATACTGAGAAGAACAAAGAGAGTTGTGTGGAGCTGATAGTCTTAATTAGCTTTGTAGCAACTCATTTGGAAATGGCTTGAATGTAACAGATGTTCATTAATATAAAAATAGTTGCTCACTATAGCTTTACAGAAAGCTGTTTTTGGTACTTTAAGGCTGCATTTCCCACCATTTAAGGTATTGAAGTTTTACTAAATTTCAATAGGATAGGAATAGGAACACTGCCTGACTAACTGTCACTGCAAATGCCCGCACATTCTGAAAAGCTTTTGTAGAAATGTGAGAAATCATAACACATTTAGAGATTTAATATCACAAAGTTTGATGATGGACAGTTCCGGAACCAAAAGCAGCGTCTCCTTCACACAGCCTGGTTACTGAGCACTGCAGAGATAACACACTCATTTAAATACACCCAAATTCAATTATAATATTAACTGGGAAATAATTATTGTGGGAAAGGTTCAGCTTGGTTATGCATGAAAGGAAGAAAAAAAACAGCATAATCTCTGCTTCTGCCACACTTCTCAGCTGTCTATTAACTTTCAGACCGACCTTATTTTATTCTTTTTTTTGACTCATTTTAGGACTCAAGGACATTTATTTGTAGCACACACAAAAATGTTTTTGGCAGACAATCAAAGACCTCTAATAGTAGCATTATAAAGTCAACTGAGTCATTCTAGTGGTTGGGCGTTTAATTGGTCTGGCCCACTGCTTTTATTAAATCCCTAGGCCTTCAAGTTAAGACTGTCAAGCAATGCCTTCTCCAAACGTGTCGAAGTGTCCTCCATAAAACAAATAATAAAATGGATTGATTGCTGCTATTAGCTAGGCGCCCTCCGTGTCATCTTTTCCAAAGCAGAAAACTGCCTTGCTTTTGCCACATGTACTTTTTTGGAGTTTAATTAACACTACTTAACACTCTACTTTCATTTAACTTCGGGTGTTTTATTAAATTTTATTACCCTGGAAATTGAGAGTTCTCGCGAGAGCACGATTTGAATTTGCTCAGCGAGTTCCTCTGGCATCGAGTAATGCTGCTCATTACCCATGGCCTTGTAGCCGAGCTGCTCCAATCAGTTCAAACGAGCATCACTTTGTAACACACCTTATACTGCTCGTCTAGCTGTTAGCGTGGGAGTGATGCATGCTAAATCATCACAATCATGAACCTGAAAATAAGCATAATATGAGCACTTTAAAGTGGCTATATGTAACTTTAAGTTTGTGTAGATTCTAGCAGCCCCGTTGGACAAAAGCAGTAGTGTTTTTACCACACCTGTTGTCGTAAAGGTCTTTTCTTTACGATGCTGTATTACCCACTGTAGATTACTGAGTAAGGGTTACAAGGAGGTCATATACTGTAGTTGCAATGAATATTTTGCTTCTGACTGGCTAGTAGTCCTTACCTAGGTACTGTCAGGACCCTCATACTCTGCTTCTGACTGGCTAGTAGTCCTTACCTAGGTACTGTCAGGACCCTCATACTCTGCTTCTGACTGGCTAGTAGTCCTTACCTAGGTACTGTCAGGGCCCTCATACTCTGCTTCTGACTGGCTAGTAGTCCTTACCTAGGTACTGTCAGGACCCTCATACTCTGCTTCTGACTGGCTAGTAGTCCTTACCTAGGTACTGTCAGGGCCCTCATACTCTGCTTCTGACTGGCTAGTAGTCCTTACCTAGGTACTGTCAGGGCCCTCATACTCTGCTTCTGACTGGCTAGTAGTCCTTACCTAGGTACTGTCAGGACCCTCATACTCTGCTCCTGACTGGCTAGTAGTCCTTACCTAGGTACTGTCAGGGCCCTCATACTCTGCTTCTGACTGGCTAGTAGTCCTTACCTAGGTACTGTCAGGACCCTCATACTCTGCTTCTGACTGGCTAGTAGTCCTTACCTAGGTACTGTCAGGGCCCTCATACTCTGCTTCTGACTGGCTAGTAGTCCTTACCTAGGTACTGTCAGGGCCCTCATACTCTGCTTCTGACTGGCTAGTAGTCCTTACCTAGGTACTGTCAGGGCCCTCATACTCTGCTTCTGACTGGCTAGTAGTCCTTACCTAGGTACTGTCAGGGCCCTCATACTCTGCTTCTGACTGGCTAGTAGTCCTTACCTAGGTACTGTCAGGGCCCTCATACTCTGCTTCTGACTGGCTAGTAGTCCTTACCTAGGTACTGTCAGGGCCCTCATACTCTGCTTCTGACTGGCTAGTAGTCCTTACCTAGGTACTGTCAGGGCCCTCATACTCTGCTTCTGACTGGCTAGTAGTCCTTACCTAGGTACTGTCAGGGCCCTCATACTCTGCTTCTGACTGGCTAGTAGTCCTTACCTAGGTACTGTCAGGACCCTCATACTCTGCTCCTGACTGGCTAGTAGTCCTTACCTAGGTACTGTCAGGGCCCTCATACTCTGCTCCTGACTGGCTAGTAGTCCTTACCTAGGTACTGTCAGGGCCCTCATACTCTGCTCCTGACTGGCTAGTAGTCCTTACCTATAGGACTGTCAGGGCCCTCATACTCTGCTTCTGACTGGCTAGTAGTCCTTACCTAGGTACTGTCAGGGTCCTCATACTCTGCTTCTGACTGGCTAGTAGTCCTTACCTAGGTACTGTCAGGGCCCTCATACTCTGCTTCTGACTGGCTAGTAGTCCTTACCTAGGTACTGTCAGGGCCCTCATACTCTGCTTCTGACTGGCTAGTAGTCCTTACCTAGGTACTGTCAGGACCCTCATACTCTGCTTCTGACTGGCTAGTAGTCCTTACCTAGGTACTGTCAGGACCCTCATACTCTGCTCCTGACTGGCTAGTAGTCCTTACCTAGGGACTGTCAGGGCCCTCATACTCTGCTTCTGACTGGCTAGTAGTCCTTACCTAGGTACTGTCAGGGCCCTCATACTCTGCTTCTGACTGGCTAGTAGTCCTTACCTAGGTACTGTCAGGGCCCTCATACTCTGCTCCTGACTGGCTAGTAGTCCTTACCTAGGGACTGTCAGGGCCCTCATACTCTGCTTCTGACTGGCTAGTAGTCCTTACCTAGGTACTGTCAGGACCCTCATACTCTGCTTCTGACTGGCTAGTAGTCCTTACCTAGGTACTGTCAGGGCCCTCATACTCTGCTTCTGACTGGCTAGTAGTCCTTACCTAGGTACTGTCAGGACCCTCATACTCTGCTTCTGACTGGCTAGTAGTCCTTACCTAGGTACTGTCAGGGCCCTCATACTCTGCTTCTGACTGGCTAGTAGTCCTTACCTAGGTACTGTCAGGACCCTCATACTCTGCTTCTGACTGGCTAGTAGTCCTTACCTAGGTACTGTCAGGACCCTCATACTCTGCTTCTGACTGGCTAGTAGTCCTTACCTAGGTACTGTCAGGACCCTCATACTCTGCTTCTGACTGGCTAGTAGTCCTTACCTAGGTACTGTCAGGACCCTCATACTCTGCTTCTGACTGGCTAGTAGTTTGGCTCTGTTCCTTTATGATACACTAATTCATTAATGGGTTTTTTTTGTCCTTGTTTTAATTTGTGCGTCTTGTTTTTCTGTGAAGCCCTCTGGGGAAAACCCGTTTGTTTTAAAGCGCTATAAATACCCTGCACTTGACCTGATATACACACACTTACACACATGTGCACTCGGAGAGACACTTAAGCCTTGGAGACTCATTCAGGTTTTTTGCGTTACTCCCTCAATAATTGGTCCATATTGCAATCAATACAATTACAGAAGTCCAATTAAGGTGCGGTGAGCAGCCCACAGCGGTTTGGGAATTGTTATCTGATTTAGCGCTGTAATGAGCAGTTATTAGATGCACACACATAGGCTACACACACACACACACTGACACACACAGCACAGGCTGTTTGAGTGAGGGTTATGAGTCTTACAGTAATGATAAGCCCACCTGTTGTCAGCCCCCAGTGTGTGATGTAGAGGGAAGGAGCCAACACAGACAAACGACAGCATGAGCACGAGGGAGTAGTCCTTACCCTCTGTCACCATCTTCCCATCTCTCTCACCCCTCCTTCCTTCCTTCCTTCCTTGAACTGCTACTCTTTCAAATTTTCACAAGATCACATTACCTTGGTGACGATTAATAACAAAGATGTTGCTGCCGGTTTGGGTATTTTCGTTTTAAGCTTGTTGCTTTCCACACGGCCTGCCAGATTTCACATTTTTTCAACCTCTTGTTCTACAAGTTGGACAACGGGTCCGCGCCGTTCCGTGGTCGTGTGGCGTGCTGTTGTTTGCCTTTGTTATTTCCTACTAGATGCTAACGAGAGACTTCTGTAATGTCAATCCAGTAAAAATGGACCGACTTAACCAAGTTGGTTCACTGCTAGCTTAGCTACAAGTTAGCATCAAACACAACAAAGGCTGTCAGTTGAATGGTGTTTTAAGCTAACGTTAGCAATCAAACAACCATAGATAGGTACAACGTTTTTGAAATGATTTCCATCTTCTGTTATTGTTTGTATTAAGAATAGTTTATTATTTCATGGATTTCACAAATTCCAGTATAACAGTTATGCCATAAACCGTTTAAATCTGAGCATGCACGTCTCACATCTGCACTCGATTCACCTCGGGGAGTGTCTCCGCAGCAAATGTCACAATGCTTTGAACTGTGGGTAATTGTCGTTGGTGAAGTCTGCATTGAGAAAGGCCTCGGTAAGTGTGTACTCACACCCTCGCACCCTTTGAAATTTGACATTGGGTCAACCTTAAGCCCCTATGAGTTTCAAAGTCTGTGAGTCTGTGAGTCTGCACTTTGGGGTTGGGCCACTGAGACCAAACATTAGTGATAAGCATGTGTCTTTCAAAGTGCTGAAACTAAGGGGGCTTTCACACCTCAAAGTCTAAAACAAGGTCCGGACCAAGGTTCATGTTTTTGCATTTGATTGTAAGTGTTGGTTTTATACTGCAGTTATTTTTTCCCCCCACCCACCCCTTACAAGTGTGATCTTAGAGTGAATTTCTTCATTAGATAATGAAGTAGACAGTGACTAATACGAATCCCTTGGGAACCAATTAGAAGTAACAATGAAGTGCTGGTGTTGAAGTGCCTTATTTTATCTTGTCTTTCTTTAGAAACTAGTGCGTTAGTTAACGGCACAAATCCTAAAGGTAATATTGCACAGCCACAAATTCTAAAGTTTAATTCAGTTATTAAATCTTAACCATTCCAACTCCATTGTGGGAATTGAATGTGGGCATTGAGTGGACAGTGGCAGGGAGTCATGGACAGGTAAAGTGAGGAGATTTCCCTGTGAATTGCTAGTAAAATGTTATTACATGTAAAAGCTACTATTATTAAAAGTCAGTATTCTAAGTCTGGTCTCTCTACCTAGTACCGTATATGGCAATACACCCATTGTTTGATTGCTGTTGGTTTAAACCCAGTCAAGTAAATCAGAGGTTAATACTGAGTTTGCAGCAGCTCTCCCTCTGTAATGACCAGTGTAATTATTTCTAATGGTGTGGAAAGCTCTTAGTAAACACAGTTCATATTTTGGGCGTCTGTCCACGGAGCAAAGTTCAGCCATGTGTCACACAGCCAATCAAAAAAAGCAGCTACTGTAAATTGCACTAAATAGCAAACGTCAACAGTTAAGGGAAGTATGGATATATGAAGTGTGAAAGAATGTAGGGCTGCTCGGTTATGGACAAAATTATAATCATAATTATTTTGGTCAAAACTGAAATCACGATTATATAACACGATTCCTCATTTACTTTTAGAAAGATGTTGCAGCTATTGAACTTCAAAAACAGGTATAGGTGTTATATTTGATCATAACATGTATTTTGATTCTTTCAAATAAAGGGACGCTATGCAGTTTTGGCCAATTCTTTGCTGTTTTCTCTCTTTTTGCTCGAAGGTTTCTCTATAGACCTCCCCCCTACAGCTTCAAAACAGATATTTGGCAGTCTGTCTCTGTTCCTCCAACAAAGCCATGACAAAAAACTCCATCGCTACCTTGTTAGCCGGTTCCTGAATGGGCGTATGTGTGATTATGATATATCTGCATATATGCATATGTGATTCCCAAGCTGTTCAGTTAAGGTCAAGTGAGCTAAAAAAACTGCATAGTTCCCCTTTACGAGTCATTGCAAAACGTAGAGCTTTTGTTCACCATTTTGAGCTTGAGATGATCATTCATGGTTTTATATAATCCAGGCTTGATTTCTACAAATCCTTTTTCACCTGTCTCAGCAAGTAGTTCCAGGACCATGTACAACTGGTCCAGAACTCTGCTGCAAGGCTGCTGACCAGGTCCAGCAGGACCTGTTATATTACATTGGCTTCCCATCAAGTTTACGATCCAATTTAAAGTTCTTGTTCTGACTAATACAGCATTGCGTGGTCAGATGCCTGTTTATATCTCAGACCTGCTCCATCTGACCTGTACACTACTAACAGGTCCCTCAGGTCTTCTAACCATCCGTACACTACTAACAGGTCCCTCAGGTCTTCTAACCATCCGTACACTACTAACAGGTCCCTCAGGTCTTCTAACCATCCGTACACTACTAACAGGTCCCTCAGGTCTTCTAACCATCCGTACACTACTAACAGGTCCCTCAGGTCTTCTAACCATCCGTACACTACTAACAGGTCCCTCAGGTCTTCTAACCATCCGTACACTACTAACAGGTCCCTCAGGTCTTCTAACTATCCGTACACTACTAACAGGTCCCTCAGGTCTTCTAACCATCCGTACACTACTAACAAGTCCCTCAGGTCTTCTAACCATCCGTACACTACTAACAGGTCCCTCAGGTCTTCTAACCATCCGTACACTACTAACAGGTCCCTCAGATCTTCTAACCATCCGTACACTACTAACAGGTCCCTCAGATCTTCTAACCATCCGTACACTACTAACAGGTCCCTCAGGTCTTCTAACCATCCGTACACTACTAACAGGTCCCTCAGGTCTTCTAACCATCCGTATACTACTAACAGGTCCCTCAGGTCTTCTAACCATCCGTACACTACTAACAGGTCCCTCAGGTCTTCTAACCATCCGTACACTACTAACAGGTCCCTCAGGTCTTCTAACCATCCGTACACTACTAACAGGTCCCTCAGGTCTTCTAACCATCCGTACACTACTAACAGGTCCCTCAGGTCTTCTAACCATCCGTACACTACTAACAGGTCCCTCAGGTCTTCTAACCATCCGTACACTACTAACAGGTCCCTCAGGTCTTCTAACCATCCGTACACTACTAACAGGTCCCTCAGGTCTTCTAACCATCCGTACACTACTAACAGGTCCTGAAGCTGAAGACACATTTGTTTAAAATGCGCTGTTGACTCATGTTTGTTATTTGTTTTTGTTTTAATCTTTAAAATGATTTCCAGTGGTCTTTCAATTATATAAATATATAAAAGGTGCTATATAAAATAAATGTATTATTATTAATAAACTTATTTTCCATTCAATCCCATTTCATTGCATTCTTTTCATTCTGAAAACAAGACAAAAAAGAGTATTTGCAAGTTTACATTGTTCTTTTTGGTTGGCATTAACCCATTGTTTGACTGCTGTTGGTTTAAATCCAGTCAAGGAAATCTGAGTTTAATACTTTAATACCCAGCTGTACATGTGTCAGCAGAATTGTACTTTTTGGAGTACAAAAGCTTGTCATAGGAGTAGTACTTTCCACAGGTGCATTATGGTACACTGTCTTTGATCCTTAGACAATGGTAAAATCATTAGGGAATTTTGCTGCACAAAGGATCTCACTGTTTCACTGTTACTGCCTGCCACTAACAGCCTGTTTGATGGGGCCAAGTTAGAAGCACGGCTGCCGGGGACCTCCATGTCAGTCGGAGGACTATTTTAAATGACTTAACTGTATCTTTGGTTCAAGGTGAACTAGTATACTTTGTACTCATCATTCGTCATTAGGGACCATTTTGTGTGGTTGTTGCTATAGTTACAGCAGCTCGCAAAATGGCATTATTTTTTTTGCCATGGTGGCTCTCTGAGTGCACCCTATTAGGTCTATATAAAAGAGACTTCAGATACAGTATTAGGGGACCACTAAGGTCTATATAAAAGAGACTTCAGATACAGTATTAGGGACCACTAAGGTCTATATAAAAGAGACTTCAGATACAGTATTAGGGACCACTAAGGTCTATATAAAAGAGACTTCAGATACAGTATTAGGGACCACTAAGGTCTATATGAAAGAGACTTCAGATACAGTATTAGGGGACCACAAAGGTCTATATAAAAGAGACTTCAGATACAGTATTAGGGACCACTAAGGTCTATATAAAAGAGACTTCAGATACAGTATTAGGGACCACTAAGGTCTATATAAAAGAGACTTCAGATACAGTATTAGGGGACCACTAAGGTCTATATAAAGACACTTCAGATACAGTATTAGGGGACCACTAAGGTCTATATAAAGAGACTTCAGATACAGTATTAGGGGACCACTAAGGTCTATATAAAGAGACTTCAGATACAGTATTAGGGACCACTAAGGTCTATATAAAGAGACTTCAGATACAGTATTAGGGGACCACTAAGGTCTATATAAAATAGACTTCAGATACAGTATTAGGGGACCACTAAGGTCTATATAAAAGAGACTTCAGATACAGTATTAGGGACCACTAAGGTCTATATAAAAGCATTCAAATTCACCATGTCATAGGATCTTTAATATCAAAAAGCACTAAAGCTGTAACATTCGGAGTAAGGCCCTATACAGTTTGGGTTATGCGTTGCGAATGCTCATGAAAACTTTATTATGGGTCTGTTAAGAATCATGGGAACGTTTAGAAATTTTGTCCATGACAATGTGTGGGACCCTGTCACCATCTGTGTCTTTCTTTTCTCCAGATTGACTGGCCAGCTCCGCAGGATAAGAAGAGAGAGTGTGTTGCCAAGGGGAAGACCAACCAGGTAACATGGACTTCAGCTGACAGTGTTAGAGTTGTCGGGGTTACCTGCCTTGCTCGAGGGCACCATGGCAGTAGTCTTTTAAGACATTAGTTTAGGAGAACTCACTTCACTTTGCTCATTTACATTTTGTCAAGTCGGTCTGGGGTTTCCCACTGGAACCCTTCCACTCTTTACATAAGCACACAGGGAATGCATCTTCCAGACAGGATTAGCAACTTTGAAAGTTTTAAGTGTTCTAAAATAAGCTAGATTTTATTGATTATTTATATTGGACAAACAAACCATATCTGCTGTTAAAATTAAAATTGTCCTTTTTCAGAGAGAATCTAATATGTGCTAAAGACTGATGCTGAGGCTTTGTATTTATTATTAATATTATTAACAGACGGCAGACATGAGAGTGGCATCAATTTTCTCATCTAACTCTCAGCAGGACACGATTCCTTTAATTTACGCATGGGCTTCTTAAAATGATGTTCCACAGTCAGAGAACCTTTAATCAATCAGAGTTTTTAAGGCAGAAATCTTATAATGAGATTTGTCTTTTTCCAAATGTTTGATTACACTAATTCATACCTTGTCCATGTTTATGAGCCTCTAGTACTTTAAGTACCTAAACACACAGGGTAAAAACAGGATCTGCAGCAATGTGCAGTACAACAAAAATATGGTGTTTTTTGAAAATGAAACCATGTAAACCTATTCTGGTACAACCTCAAAATACTATTCTGAACCTGAAAATGAGCAGAGTATGGGCTCTTTAACCATCAGTTGTGGCAGATTGGTAAACACAGATAGTGAACTGGCCCCAGCTTTGCACTTTAATCTCAGCGAGAGCTTCACACTGCTTAGACTGCAAAATGCACTTGCAAGGAGCCTTGTTTAATATTTTATAGAAACGCAGAGCTTTTGGAAATGGAGCTAAAACTTCTTGCACAACAGTAATCTTTGATGTGGTTTTATAGTTCACTGGAGTGCAGTGGTATCAACACTACTTTCATTCTAATTGACTCGAAATTGAATTGAAAGAAAGAAAAACATGTTGAGCAATGAGTATAACAGGAGGTTCAAAAATACTCCAGTGTTTTAAAAGTTATTAAAACTTAACATGTAATTGGTTGGGGTGTGGTTCTTAAAATGATGGTCCGTGATTGGGATAATCAAAAATGCCGGCAAACGTACATTTATTCTGCTACTTCAGTCCTGTGAGTAACATAGCTGTGAATGCTTATGATAAAGCATATGGTTACATATACAACAGAAATTGACTTAATTTGCAAGAATAACCATATGGTGTTTACACTGGCCGTCGTTATACTTAATGATCTGTCTTTTTATGTAATGTTGTAGTTGTGGGCCTGAAAGAAGCTCGTCTGCCAGACACATTTCACATGATTATCCTCACTGATTGCTGGAGCTGTAAAAATGAAAAAAAAAAAAAAAAAAACATCATATTGTGCCTATTACAGCCGTGAGATACAGATATCATTTTGCTGCTGCAAAGGCAACATCAAGTGGATGCACTGAATTATTTATTCCTCTTGCATCATGTGTGAGCATCTGCTTCCAATTCCATTCAGAGAGCTTTATTGTTCATCACAGCACAGACATTAAAGGGCACTACCCATAAAACTGTGCATATATTACACTGTTAATTGCACACATTTCTTTTGAATGGAAACAATCTGTCGCTTTTCTGTGCAGTTTAAAGGTTACTTAGATAATGTGGTTACATCACTATATCATCTATTAAGTAATGTCTTCAATATAGGACACTTGTAAAACTGTATTTAAATTGAATTAAATCAAACAAAAGAAATGAAAGTGGAATGTTTTTTCTCGGAGGCTGCCCATGTTCACTTCCCTCGGTTTTTCCACACCAAAACATGGCACAGCCAAAAGGTCTGCTCAATTGGCGACGGGCCAGCCGATTTTACACATCTTTAATGACATGACATTAGACATATTATCAGCAAACAGGATCTCGTCCCCAAGGTTAGTGAGGTTATGCAGGTAAAACATTATTTAAAAGAACTGAAGTTGAAGCATTAGACAAATGCTACATTTTAGCGGTGTGTGTGTGTGTGTGTGTGTGTGTGTGTGTGTGTGTGTGTGTGTGTGTGTGTGTGTGTGTTTGTGTGTGTGTTTTGTGTGTGTGTTAACTTAAGGAATGACAACAGCATTCTAACAATTGCTCCTGTCGCCTTCACAGACCGAGTGCTTCAACTACATCCGTTTCCTGCAAAGCTACAACCACACACACCTCTACACCTGCGGCACCTACGCCTTCCAGCCCAAATGCACCTACGTGGTAAGTATGCCAATGTGTGTGTGTGTGTGTGTGTGTGTGTGTGTGTGTGTGTGTGTGTGTGTGTGTGTGTGTGTGTGTGTGTATGTGAGAGTTACCCTAAATAGTCTTTTTGCGAGCCGGTGCTGACCCTGACAGGTGTCAACTCGAGATGTCAGCCCTCTGACCTCAGGCTAGGAACACTGTGTGATAAAATCAAAATAAATGCAATGGAACACAGTATCCCATCCCAGATTAGCTGAATGTGTGAATGCTATTGTGTGTGTGTGTGTGTGTGTGTGTGTGTGTGTGTGTGTGTGTGTGTGTGTGTGTGTGTGTGTGTGTGTGACACTAATGCGATTGGACAAAATGGTGAGGGATGAAGCTATGGTCCTTGTAACAGACAGACAGAGCTTGCAGCTTTGTCAGGTTCATGATACACACTGAGCACGAAGATAACACGTGTGTGTGTGTGTGTGTGTGTGTGTGTGTGTGTGTGTGTGTGTGTGTGTGTGTGTGTGTGTTTACAGAACGCAGACTATTTTACCCTCAACACTGCTGCCCTGGAAGATGGGAAGGGTAAATGTCCATATGACCCTGCCAAGGGGCATACTGGCCTGATAGTGGGTGAGTAAAATGTGTGTGTGTGTGTGTGTGTGTGTGTGTGTGTGTGTGTAAAGGCATGCATGTTTTAATGTACTCCATTTACAGACAAACCTTTTATAAAATAAGAAAAAATAACTTTTTATAATACAAGAAAATACACGTTGTGTAATTCAACTTACACTGTGTTTTTGAATGGATTTAATGATAATTTAAGGGTCATGTTAAATCAAAACTGCATATGTTACTCCTTAGTTGGACTCCTCCTCAGGAGACTATCAGCTGGTCCTGAGGTTATTGATTCCAATGGGAGAAGTGAGCGTGAGCACAGATTATGACCCGTTCTTTCGCCCCATAGTCACCAAAGTAAATATTGGAGCCATTTTTCACAAGCTACAACATTCTGAAATTCTTCTAAAATGGCATTTTTCCAAGGGACAAATCATGAGAAAATGAACTCTCGCAAGATCTGGCAACACAAAGAAGCTAACGTCAACACAACATTTTCCACACACAAACAAGGCCACGCCCATTTAGGAGTCAGGAAGTGTGTAAAGTTTCACACCATTGGCGCTACTTGAAATGTGCCATCTTTAGCCTGAATACAGAGCAAAGAAGAGAGGCAGGAGTTTTCCTTTCTCTCAGACCACTTGAATTACAACATGCTAAAAGATTATTATGGAATAGTTGCCCAACGACGCCAAAAATAAAGTGCTTACCACAGTTTTAAGTGAACAGCACCATGTTTTTACAGCTCTAACAGAAGCATAGCATGTCCATCAAATCTCCACAAATCGCTCATGCAGCACTTCCCATCTGTTGTGTAGCCATACTAAACTGCACTGACAGTTCGGAGGAGAGTCCAATTCAACTGTGCATGCTGCATTTACTTCATTGTGAACAACATCTCTGAACCAATAGGCACCTATTCTCTTTTTTATGTGTCTCCCCACTGAACCACTGTCCTTCTCTCAGGCCTGTACAATTGTGGCTGAAAAACAGAATTAAACTAGAAGCTTGCATTTTGTTGGTACAGATAAGGAGCTGTACTCTGCAACGCTCAACAACTTCCTGGGTACAGAGCCAGTCATTCTGAGGAACCTGGGCCAACAGCACTACAGCATGAAGAGCGAATACCTGCCTGCCTGGCTCAATGGTAAGTGAAAAGATGACATCGAAAAGACAAAGAAAAAGAAGGGGTCAGCCTGCCAACTGAAAGAGAGAGGCAGGGAGGGAAGAAAAGGGGAAGGAATGGATAGAAAAAAGAATATATACTGTAGATATACACATATTGTTACGTTTTTACAATTTATTTTAATACTAATGTTATAATTTGACCAGTTCTTATTTATTTCTTCTAGAACTGGTTGTCTGCTTAGCCTCAACTACCTTTTGCTACTGTTGCTATATCTACTGAAGCTTTATTCTAGCATAAATTTATGATAAAAATGGCACATTTTCTACTCAAAATTCTTAGTTGTTGACAGAATGGGTCTTCGATCTCACACAGAAGTAAACTGCAGCAGCCTGCTCATTTCCAGCTGACAGCCGATGGTTTTCTTTCCGGCTAAAATGATGACTGTTGTTCTAATGAGTTGTTCAAAAACTGTCTCCAGCTGACTTTTTAATCTTTTCAGATGAGTCGTGTTCAAACGACTGTAAAAGGGTCTTAACTGTGCACTTATTAGCTATCTACATGACATAAAAGTCTGAGGCTAATGGCCGCATGTCCCAGGCAAAACGTCTGTCTCCTCACCAGTTAATGGTGCTTGTAGAAGACATGGAAATAAAGGACAGCATTGTTCTTGTATTACGGCTAATCAGCCCTAGAATAATATGGTTTTATAAGTACAAAATTAATTAAGATGTTATTTGGTTCTAATTTAACCTTGTTTGGATGCTAACTATAGAAAAATGGAAGGCAACACAGAGGTTAAATCCTGCCTTAATCTGTGTGTCTTAATCAATACGTTGCCTTGGCAAATGTAACGCTATCTCAGGTAGCTAATGATATGCTAGTTACTTCTAGCTACACTGTTTGCACTAGCTAGTAGTAGTGTTTGTACTGCTAGCTTACAACTAGTAAGTACAACTGCTAATGTGGGTAGCTGATGTAAAGCAGAGAAACAACCTGGTCAATGTATTCCTTACACTGTTACTATTAGGACATGCATGCCTGCATGTTTGCATGCATGCGTGTTTGCGGGCATGCATGTTTGCGTGCGTGCATGCATGCATGTGTGTGTGTTTGCGTAAATGCATGTTTGCAGGCGTGTGTGCCACATGTTGGTTTTGGGAAGGCCACCCACCACACTAGGGCGGCTGTGGCTCAGTGGTAGAGTGGTTGCCCAATTGGAAGGTTGGTGGTTCAATCCCCGGCCCCTGCAGTCCCATGTCGAAGTGTCCTTGGGCAAGACACTGAACCCCGAGTTGCCCCCGATGCTGTGTCATCGGAGTGTGAATGTGTGTGAGTGTTTATCTGATGAGCAGGTGGCACCTTGTACGGCAGCCTCAGCCACACTGTATGAATGTGTGTGAATGGTGAATGTATCCTGTACTATGTAAAGCGCTTTGAGTAGTCGCTCAGACTAGAAAAGCGCTATATAAGTACAGCACATTTACATTTACTAGTACAAGTACAATAATCTGTTCATCCATACTATAGAATTAAACTAGAACATTCTACAACACTGACCAATATGTACAAATAAATTGAATAGAGGTTGATAACGTCAGCTTCTTTTTAACTGAGTTTCATTAAAAAAGTAAGAGGCACATGCACATGCACAAGAACTAGAGAATAAAGAAATGAGTTGCAGGAAATGAATTGCAGGACTTGGATCGTTATCTGTCAGGGGGACGAGGTGGGGAAAGGAGTGAGCTACTTGGAGAGAAATGAAGGGGAGAGAAGAAGATGAAGTCACAGCAGGAAAAATGGCTGATGAAAGAACAGACATTAGGATTGGCGAAGATAGAGGGAGAAGGTGAGGGGGAGGATTGAGGAACATACAGATGAGGCTGAGGTGTGTGTCCGTTTATTAAACATGCAGATACAGAACTTTTATTAAAAACTAGACCTAGACTAATGAAGCTAGCCTCGCTTTAGTTTAAGCAGCTTCTAACTGGCCTAAAAGAATTTAATTAGCCTGAGTTTCAGTGGAAAGTTGTAGTGCCTCATGATGGCTTAAATACTGCTTCAATGGTTTTTATACTAAAATAGTTCGTCTGGGAAAACATTGTAACTTGTAATACTGAAAAAAAAAAAAATTGAATTGAATTTAAAGCAGCTGGAGTCCAAAAAATGTCTCTATCTGCCTTTTACTGTAAAAAAAACATATCATTCAAAACCTATTGAGGGCTGGATATATTATAGAGAGAATCTGAGCAAGACGGAACGGACGGGAGGAAGTGAGAAACACAAAATGGGCCGCTAAAAGGGAGCGATGGCAGACGGAGAGTGAGGAGTGACTGGAGGAGAGATGAGGGGAAGGAGAGAGTGATGATAGAAAATAGACAGAGAGGTGAGAAGGCAGGGAATGAGATGGCGGTGTGTGTGTGTGTGTGTGTGTGTGTGTGCATGCGTGTTATTCAGTCCAAATACACCTCCAGACTGAGACTGTCAATTCATTCAGTTGTGATGTATGTCTTCCTGATATCATTCTTCTCTGTGTGTGTGTGTGTGTGTGTGTGTGTGTGTGTGTGTGTGTGTGTGTGTGTGTGTGTGTGTGTGTGTGTGCGTGTGTGCGCATGCATGCGCGTGTGTGTGCGCAGAGCCAGACTTTGTGGGTTCTGCCCTCGTGAGGGAGAGCAGCGGCACTAAAGAGGGGGATGACGACAAGATCTACTTCTTCTTCAGTGAGCGAGCGTTGGAGCTGGACTGTGACACGGAGCTCACTGTGGCCAGAGTGGCCCGGGTCTGCAAGGTAACACACCAACGGAACACATTCAATCAGGAACCTTCTTCTTCTTCTTCTTCTCACTCTGCATGTGGTGTGTCACATTTAATGACGATGAAGTCGAAGGAAAAGCACAAACTAATTCAAAGAGTCATAAATCTGCATGTGCCTATTTAAGAATGCACGGGGACATTTGACAAGTTTTTACTTTATAAATAGTTTCATGCACGTTTGGCTTTTATCAGATGTTTTCTCCAGCTGTTTCAGCAGCTGTTTCTGTGCATTTAAATCTCTTTTGAAACAAACCTTGATTTATAGGACCCAATTTTAACGATCTGAGCACAAGGCATAAAACATCTGGTGCAGCTGTGTTTATGGCGTGTCCAAATTCACTTTTGCTAGTTTGACGGCGGAACTAAGGGTCTGTGCGCCGGGCGCATGGTTCAAAAGAGTTGTACTTAGTGTCTTCATTAATCAGAGGTGTGTTCTGGAAAAACATGCAATCAACCAATCAGAGGTCCTCTCCCATTCCCTTTACCAGCCAGGCGCGTGTATACCTTGGCGCATTGCTATTATTATGGCGGATTTGCCCCCGCAATATTTTTATTTTTTATTTTTTGCATGTCTGTGTGGGCTGCTGCCCTTCCTTGTGTGTGTGTAACAGGCATAGTGTGTGTGCGCTGTACATGAGTCTAGGCACATTTTACTAATGTGTTAAAATAACAATGAAATGCTGAGTTATTGACTATAGACCAGGTTTTTGTTGGCCATCACTTTCTGCTGCCTCAAGATAGCAATACTCCCAGAATGCACCTGAACACACCTCCCTGTAAGACCAGCACGCCCAGAATGCACCTGAACACACCTCCCTGTAAGACCAGCACACCCATGGGCGCAAAGATGGGCGCAGGTGCATTTTCTATTAAAACAACATGGGCGCGGGACGGTCTTAAAGTAGCAAAGACACTTGCAGCGGGCTGCTCCGAGATAGAGCCAATAATGTGTTACAGTTACACAAATTGTGTTTACCAAAGTCTTAGGTTATATATGATTAAAATAGTAAATACATCTGAAGTAACAGTTTGTAATATTACTTTTTGAGTGGTTGAGTTTTGTCAAACATCTTTTGGATGTCCTGCTGCGTCTTTCGTTCTCACGGGGTTAAAATACAAAATTAATATTATTATCAGAATAAAACACAAGGAAAAAGCTGCACACAGAAAATACCTGTCCTGTGCTTTCATTTGTCCCACCAATAAATGTCAGCTACACACCAGTCTGCTAACATTGTGTTACATACATGAGGACAATTAAATACACAATTAAATACAAACTATTTGGTAATCAATGCATTCATGTGCTTAATTAACAGCCTTATTAGGATAACCGACTAGGTTTGATAAACCACATGGATTATGGCCAGGCATCAGAGTGGGCTTCTAGTTGTGAGAAGACTCCATCTGTAAAACTTTAGACAGCAGCTCTTTCTATTTTGTATGACTTCAGTGACCTTTTAGTTGACGCAGCACAGGGTTTTAGTGTCATGCTACAGTTACTCATAGAGACACATCACGCCAGTAACCTTTAAACTGAGCACAATAGAGACAGACTGGTAACAGTCGTCGGAGATGTGTGCCGTTAAGTATACAATATATGCTCTGTTTCATGGCAAGTGTTGTTTAATGTCTGCGCTGCGATGAACAATAAAGCTCTTTGAATGAAATTTGAAACAGATGCTCACACATGGTGTGTACCAGAGCAACGGATAATTCAGCTCATCCCGCTGATTGTTGCTGCTGTTGCAGCCGCAGCACAATGTCTGTATCTCACGGATGTGTTATGAGCATTCTTTGTGTTTTATATTCCTTCTTTATGGCTTCTGCAATCACTGAGGATGATGGGAATGAGACACTGGCTCTAGTGGCTGTAATTCTGCACCAAGGCTGAGTTTTGGGAAAGAGACTTCAGATACAGTATTAGGGGACCACTAAGGTCTATATAAAAGAGACTTCAGATACAGTATTAGGGGACCACTAAGGTCTATATAAAAGAGACTTCAGATACAGTATTAGGGGACCACTAAGGTCTATATAAAGAGACTTCAGATACAGTATTAGGGGACCACTAAGGGGACCACTAAGGTCTATATAAAAGAGACTTCAGATACAGTATTAGGGGACCACTAAGGTCTATATAAAAGAGACTTCAGATACAGTATTAGGGGACCACTAAGGTCTATATAAAGAGACTTCAGATACAGTATTAGGGACCACTAAGGTCTATATAAAAGAGACTTCAGATACAGTATTAGGGGACCACTAAGGTCTATATAAAAGAGACTTCAGATACAGTATTAGGGGACCACTAAGGTCTATATAAAAGAGACTTCAGATACAGTATTAGGGACCACTAAGGTCTATATAAAAGCATCCAAAGAGCACCATTTCATTGGACCTTTTAAATAATCCAAACTAATTTACATGTAATGGACCCATATCAGCTATGAATGACACCTGGTATGTCTTCTCTCAGGGGGATCTGGGTGGTACCAGGACCCTGCAGAAGAAGTGGACCACTTTCCAGAAAGCCCGGCTGGAGTGCTCTCTACCTGAGCGTCATGTCTCCTTCAACAACCTGAGGGCCGTCTTCACGCTGCCGGGCCAGGACTGGCGGGGCACCACCTTCTTTGGCATCTTCCACGCCCAGTGGTGAGTCCGAGCGAGCCCTGTCTGATACGTGTAACACAGACTGTAGACACGGCTCAATTTCAGTGTCGTCCTCAGATAAATGTGAGTTACGTACTACATGTGCCAACTACTCTCAGGGCAAGACACTACAGCACTACGCCCAACATGGCAGACCCTTTTTATTAAAACCGTGGGTCAGCCTCTAATTATGTACTTTATGTGATTAGGTATTTACTGTATAATTGGTCTTTTAATGTAATAGGCCTTTAACTGAGAGTAATATGAGTTATTTTGAGTGGATACAAGTCAAGTGTGCTTGAATATATTTTGTTGGTTTTATGTCACATGGATAATAATTGTTGTTTCAGATCATGGTGAGCCTATTTGCAAAAACAGAATCAGCCTGATTTAATTAGGTGCTACATCATTCCATCATAAATATCAATAGACTGCATTGGTTGTTGAATCACATTATTTATGTGACTCATCACTTCTTATACCTCTGAGTGTGTGTATCATGACTGAAGTCATTCAGTTGTCTATATCAGATACACCGATGTGATTGGTGCAGCTGGCCTCTGGCCCCGCCTACATCAGATACACCAATATGATTGGTGCAGCTCCCTTTTGGCCCCGCCTACATCAGATACCCCGATGTGATTGGTCAGCTCGGCTATACGGGCATAGTTAATGAGCAGCATTACTCAATGCCAGAGTAACTTGCTGAGCAAATTCAAACTCTGGATTTCCAGGGTTCATACCCAGTGTTGTGCCTGCATCGAACAATAGTTCATGAACTTGTTCATATTTTGGGTGAATGTGAACTGAACGTACTGTATCACTGCCTGATGACTGTTACTGTGAACTTGTTCATTCTGGTGTCTGTAGGCACGCTCTCTCAGTTTGAGATGTCCACTGTTCTTGGCTCTTAGTTTATGGCTTATAAAAGATTATTTGGATTATCAAATCAACTTTTCAGGCAATTTTTTGTTTTGAAGAGAAAACTTATTTCAAGATATTTTAAGTGATAACTAAATTACAATTATCTCATGATTAGGTTTTGACAATAATGTCTTAGTTTTGATAAGAGTTAACCCTAACCCTAACCCCAATATTTTAACGCGAACCTAACCCTCAATTAAAGGCAAAACCCCCAAATAAAATCTCAAATAAATGCATCATACCATTGCTCATCTTAACAGTATATTTCATCTCTTGAACATTTGTGGGACTACTCAGGGAAAACAGCCTCTGTTGTTGATGTCCACTGTTCTCGGCTCTTGGTTTATAGCTTGATAAAAGATTATTTTAGGATCAAATCAACTTTTCTGGCATTTTTGTTCTGAAGAGAAAACCTATCTGGTGATTAGACGGGTTTTGGCAATAGTGTCTTAATTTTGTGGTGTTATTAGTGGAGTAAGGAAGGCATTTGTTTAACATCAATGAGTTACTTATCAACAAAGCAGTAGGAGCGAGGGCAGGAGCATCTCTTTGGGAGGGAAGTTGGAGACTTTCTCCGTCTCTGGGTAATGTCCTTTGATGTGACTCTTTTGTGTTCCTCACATAGATATCATATCTCAAAGTGAACCAGCTGTGAACTTCAAGCTTTGTTTTTTGAGTTCCTTCTGCTTCTGAGAAGAGGAAAAAAAACAAAAAAACGCCTAATCCTTTTTCTCTGTGACTCGCTGGGGATTCCTCAACGCCCTGCGGCTTTGATAGAGATAACATTAAGATAATTGGACATTATGTAAATGATGACTCAGAGTTCAAGCCATAATCTGACTGAATAGGCCATCTTTTTAACTTGCTAAAACATCAGTGCTGTCCTACGGTTTTGACATTCACTTTGTAAAAGCCGTGGCACTGCTGCACAGTACTGTACTGTTCCGAATAGGCTTCCCTCACAGCACACATTACATCATATGAATACAGTTTTACAGCCATAGTGACTTATTTATAACTATATGTTTTTGTATAGTTATGTCAGTAACTTAGTTTGATGTGTCATTTCGGTGAATGAGCATGGAAATCATTAGGGGGAATCACGAGAAGCCTCACGATATGATATCTTCACAATACAATGTCATATTCTGCGATATATTGCAATTTATCACCTTTTTTCCAACTTTATATTTTTTTTATTCCACAAAAGAAAAAGTTTTTTAGATAAAATTTGATTTACATAAAAGTGGCTATATTATGAAAAAATCACTTTTCTGGGATTTGGGGTGTTATTTTGCCTCTGTTTGTTCATCTAACTCCATTTTATTTCTGCAAAATGGGATTGTCAATCAGACAAACTGACCAACACATATATAATACTGTAATAGATTTATGCCTGGCGTCTGTGTATCGATACAGTTTTGCCTCGGAAAATATTTTACTTTTATTTATTTATTTATTTATTTACAATTTATTTTCTCCCATCCCCTAGTAATCATATATATATATATATATATATATATATATATATATATATATATATATATATATATATATATATATATATATATATATATATATGTGAGATGGGGAGTTCGAGTAGGACTTAATGAGCCTGAGTCATGCATCAGCACATCATTTCAGTCCCACTTGGGGTCTAAAATTGGGTTGGGCAAAAAAAATTACAATCCTACACCCCCGACCTTACCGTTAATTGAAATGCATTTCACAAACTGATTCTGATTGATTTCTATCAAGGAAGTGTATTACATGTGCATCAATTTGTGCATCAGTTTTCTTCGGCACAGAGAGAGTGGAGATGTGTCAACACGTCTAATCATTTCATGTCACTGAGGGACAGTATAGGCTGATGGGTTTTATATATTTACTTTAATATTTACTGCATTGTGAATTGATTTTTTATGTATTTATTTTCACAATAAAGGCAACAGGAACACAACAAGAAAATAAACAGAAAGTTAAAAAAAGATTGTGCAGGAGAGATGCATCTTTACATCCCTAATACTTTGCTTTTATCTTCCCATATACCATTCTGTTTAGTATATCTCCCATTCCTACATGTTAAAGTCATATCTTCCACAAGTGGATGACAGGTAATCCGTCTCTCAGTTTTTACTGCCACACATCACTAATTCCCGCGCCTTGCCGCCATGTTTCAGGGGCGACGTAGACGTGTCGGCGGTGTGCCAGTACCAGATCAGTGACGTGAAGAAGGTGTTTGAAGGCTCCTACAAAGAGTACAGGGAGGCATCTCAAAGGTGGGGGCGCTACACCGGTGCTGTCCCCGTCCCGCGGCCTGGATCGGTAAGAAACTGAGAGCTAGCACATACAGTATGATGTATGATGGTTGGTAAATGCTGATGTTTCCAGGCAACTTTAGGAAGCAAGAAAAGAGAGTATTGTTCTAAAATGTGGGGGGTGGTGCCCCTGTTTTTTTCTCACCTACTGCACCACAAAAGGAGAGATAAATGGGTAGAGGAGGGATAATGAGAGAGGGAGGGAGGGAAGTTGAAATGGGTGGCGTGGGGTACTGTAGCAATGGAGGTGGAAAAGAGCAAGAGCTGGCACAAAAAAAAGCTAAGAACGTAATGATCCAGGACGAAAGGAAGGGGAGCAGAGGAAGCTGTGTTTTGCAGGAGGAGGAAAAAGCCAGATTGAAAGAAAGATGGAGAAGAGGAGAGAAAGGGAGGGAGAGAGGGAGAGAGTCATCTAGTCATGCCAACCTGTGCCAGCTGCAGCTAACAAGTTTTCCTCCTCTACCTCTTTCTCCTTCTTGCTCCATTTCCCTCCCCCCGTGTCTCCATCCTCTGTCTGTGCTGTAGTGTATAACTAACTCAGACAGGGAGAATGGCTACAACAGCTCTCTGCAGCTGCCTGATGCCACGCTCAACTTTGCCAAGAAGCACCCGCTGATGGAGGACAAAGCTCTGGCTCGCCCCCTGCTGCTCTCCAAGGGTGTCAACTTCACACGGCTGGCAGTGGACCGGGTTAGCTCCCTGGACCAGCGGGCGTACAACATGATCTTCATCGGCACAGGTAAAAAAAAAACAATAGGGCCCATTGGTTGTTCAGGCTGTCATGAACCACACGTACATATAGCTACAAAAAATTAAGCACTGAGACTCGTAAGCATTTCACGTTTTTGTTGTTGTTGTTTTTGCTGTATGCACCACAGCGACGGCCGCGGTATAAGCACGCTGTGGACGGGGTAGGGAGCAGGTCAGGGTGGAGGGGTGGGTCGTAAAACACAACCAGTCAAGCCAGGGAGCGGAGTTTGCTTCCCGGGGGGGCAAATGCATGTTCCTTTTAATCCAGACAACAATCTTTTTCCTTAACTTAACTAGTTGTTTTGGTGCCTAAATTTAACTGCCGTCACCACATGACGCCTAAACTTAATCACAATGCCCGCCGAAACGAAGGCATCTCCTGTCGCCCTGTATTCGGCTCAAAGCTCAATAGTCTCGGCAGGGGTGTCGGACTGGGGGGGGGAATAGGACTGAGTACCCAGGGCCCAAAAAGATGCTAGAATGAAAGCTGTGGATGCAGGGAGGGGCCCATGGAATTTGGTGCTATATCTTAAAGACCCGTTCATGAGAACACGCTGGGTTAATTCAGCTGACAAAGCCTTAGAAAAAGCAAGGGTTTCAGAGTTACATATAAGATAGTTTAACCTGTTTACAGTGTTTTGCAGTTTTTAACTTGAGTGAGCACCCTTACATTTTCTATAGAAAGTTTAGCCTTTTCTAGTAGCATCTACATTTTTTTGGAACAAATCCACAACAGCCTCCTACAGGACAATGCAAGATAACACCACACTGGCTGGGTGACACTGATTATTAAAACCTTTTCCTCAGAAGGCATGTGTAAACAGAAAATAGGCTATAAACAGTGCAAACAGACACTCAAAACATAGCTTACTCACCTCAATGAAACGCCATAATGAATAGAAAAGATCCCACATCTGTGTGTCCCTGATAAACAGTTACTCGCCGTCGCTGCAGTCCTCATTTACTATCCTCATTTTGCATTCCTGGTTACCGTTCAAGAAAATGTCCGCTACATGTCCACTGCCTCACCGCCTTGCACTGCAATGTCTTACAGTAAGTTACACAGAACATCTACCACTTGTTTACCCACACATGTACTTACATGCATATCTTAATAATTGCCACTACTTCATTAGAGCACAATGTTAAAACTACAGATGAGCTAAAAGTGGACAAAAATGCGCCAGGCCAAGTAATTTAATGGTTGAATATTCTATGTCTATTCTGTGAAAACCTTGCGTGCGTATGTGTGTGTGTGTGTGTGTGTGTGTGTGTGTGTGTGTGTGCGAGTATTTGTTGAAGAGATGAGCGCTTACAGGCTGTGGCAGCAGACAGGTACGGTGGCACAAAACAACATGCCATCTGGCCAGACTTCAGCTGGGTTTCAATTAAGCACTTGATTTGCATGTTGAGATCCATCTTCATGCATCAAAGGATGCATCTACGTACACGTGCGGGCGACTTAATTAATATCTCCAGTCAGTAGCCATCAGGCCCATATGCAGGTGTCCTGTTTTGGCACAGATCTGAAATCAGCCGGCCCTCACACAGCCTTAAGCTTGAATAACACTGACCTGACAGTGCATTCCAGGGAATGTGAATTTGAATGCATCTCATGAATGGAGAGAGACTCGGCTACTTACCATTCCGATCACTGCAGCAGCGGAGTGACAGTGGCAACTGACAGGACAACAGCGGACTCAGGGCTTCTCTTGCTGGCACGCGAGGAGGCCAACCCCAGACACACACACACACACACACACGGGGTAACACACTCACAAATTGACATACACAAACACACAGAGATACACACGCTTCACACTTCCTGAGCCAAGTGCAGTCATCCCCGCTTGTCGTGCTTCACAGCACAAACTCAACAGGGCCCTTGGCAGACGTGCGCTCGTAGTGCCAATTGGGCTGTGGGCTTGATTAGCTATTAGCTGCAGCATAGCGACAGCTGATGTGAAAAAGGAGAATCGGAGCGCTTGTCAAGACTGAAGAAAAACCAGGCTGCGGGATTGAGGGATTATACCGACACTGGTCCCTGGCACCGCGAGAGGCGAGTGTGATGATATGCCTGCTGCTTGCTATGCCCGTGTGTGTGTGTGTCATTTTTTTTAATTGTCATCGCAATATCAGCAGGCGCAATAAACACATCGCAAAAGGGTGCGACACACACACAAAGTATCAGCAGAAAACTGTACTTCATATTGTAATGTCATTCCTTTAGTGGTGCCTTTTATATTCCTTGCATTGTTCAGTTTGTTATATGTTCGGCAACTGTTGGAAATGATCATTTTTTTCAAGTTCAACAAGCAATTTGTTGTATTTTACAGAATACTGAGAGCAACAGAACTGAGTACACTAATTTGATCTGATTATTTCTCGCAAGTAAAATTGTTATTGCAATATTCAACAACGTTGTCAGCAGCAGCCACATGGTGGTAAAATATGCAAATGGACTGCAGATTTCCTTCATTCACCAGCCAAAAAGGTAATGTTAAACAATTGGATTGGGTGGATGGTGAAAAACATTCACTAGCCATTTGGCTTGTGGACAAAAAAAAATTTTCCTCATATTGTGCAGCCCCAGTGTATTTCCTTCAAGCTTCCTGTTGGCTATTGGGGTTTAGCTTTTTATATCATCTGTGACAGTCTCCTAATCAAGAGGGCCACACAAGAAAGCACATGTCAGCACCGTCCACTATTCCATCCATACACACACACACACACACACACACACATCAAGGTCACCCCACCAGCTGTGCCAGAAACGTCTTTCATCACAGGGATGTAAACTTGTTCCCAGTGCCCGACATGAAAGCAGCGCAGTATCTTCTCTTCCTCCTCCTCCAGCAGTAGCTCCCCAACACACCCCGTCTCCAAATGTCTAGAAAACTTACCTCCACCCAAGGTCTCACTGTAACAGCATCTCGGCTCTGTAAAATGTACTTTTAGTTTCTTGCTGAGCTGGACTCAGGGATCTGGTAGTGGTTTTCCTTTTTCATTTTCTGTCTAGCCCAGTTGCTGAGTAGCATGACATTTCAGGGCAGATGGCGTTAAACTTCCACAAATTGAAGTTGATGAAAGTTGCAGACAACTTGATGACACTGTAGCTATGCACATGTGGGATCATAAGCGTACCTTTTTCTTACGAGAGCACTTTCTTGTCTTTTAATTCCCCTTTTTTCCCAGCAGATCTCTTCACATCATTACAGGAATCTGATGATTTTCAGCTTGTTTCAATATTTAATTCAATTGTTATGATATTATAACAATTGAATATTAATTGAATATGAATGTGTTTGTATGATATAATATGTCGCCATTAATATGTTAATGAATGTCTGTGCAATCACAGGTGTGCGTTTGTGGCGTGCATCATTAATATTTAAGTAAATGACTGTGCATTATTCACAAGTGTTTGTTTGCAAAGCGTTCATATTTAAATTGACTGGTATTCAGTCACAGGTGTATAAATGAATTTATGAAATCCCATATTTATTATTTAAATGAACTGGTGTGCAGTCACAGGTGTGTGTGCGAATATATTTTAATATCATATCAAAGATATTTAAATGAGGCATCCTGCTGTCAAAGCTGTGCGTTCATTGGTTATTTTGTGTCCTGAAGCTATCTTGTTTAAAAATACATGTTTTTATGCATGTCATGAAAAATTGCCCTGAGAAGATGAAGTAAGTCTATTTGAAAATGAAAGTTTGACTCAATAAACGTGAAGTGAGCTGAATCTTCTCTCCCTCTCCTGTGTGCTGCAGCGGAGGGCTGGCTGCAGCGGGTGGTGGTCCTGGGCTCCGAGGCCCACGTCATAGAGGAGATCCAGCTGTTTGAGACCGCCCAGCCAGTGGACAGCCTGACCATCTCGCACTCCAAGGTAGGGACAACACTGAGTTAGTTACCAGGAGGTCATATAGTCTGCTCAGACAGGAAATTATCCATTTGCAATAAGAGAATACGTTACAGAGGCATCGTTGCATTTCAATTGTTGTGTGTGGTAATGGTGGTGGTGATGGTGCAGTGGATATGACACATGCCTTTGGTGTGGGAGACCTGGGTTTGATTCCCACTGCAATACATCAACCAATGTGGTGCTCCAGACCGGTGACCTGTCAGAATGTGTTACTGTAGGCGTGTAGCGCCATCTATCTGCCGCAAATCATTCTGTGACTGGCACCTAAACCTGTTACCATCTGCGGCTGAGTATAGAGCTGGGCAATATATCGATATTATATCAATATCGTGATATGAGACTAGATATCGTCTTTGATTTTGGATATTGTAATATCGTCATGTTGCATAAGTGATGTCATTTCCTGAACATTGTAACTGTTCTATTATTTGCCTTTACCCACTTAGTCATTATATCCACATTACTGAGGATTATTTATCAAAAATCTCATTGTGTAAATATTTTGTGAAAGCACCAATAGCCAACACTACAATATCGTTGCTGTATCGATATCGAGGTATTTGGTCAAAGATATCGTGATATTTGATTCTCTCCACATCGCCAAGCCCTAATTAAGCACACGTCAGTACCTACATAAACATACAGCAATACAGGAAGATTCACGTGTGTTAAGTTACGACATAAAGTTGAGCTAAAGACAATCTATCATCTCTTCTTAAATATACTGTATATATTATACGAAGACAGCAACACTTCACAGGCACTGGGAAAAATTGAGTCTATAAAACTAAAATTGCAAAATTATGTTCTTTTCACTGTTGGTCTCATTTGCTGTTACTGGTCATTTAAGACTAAAGTATGAAAAATGACAACATTTCAAATGTTAAAAACTGACATACAGTCACTCTATAGTGGACACGATTGGCGGAGTAGGTTTGGGAAAGCTAAAGAAAGTGCCGGATGCATTCCATGAATTGTGATGTCAGAAAATGTGGAGGTGATGGGGTTTAAATCACTGCAGGGCCCTTTGAACATACATCACTTCCATTTAGTTTAGTGAACACAGTCCGATATTAAACATCCCATTATATATTAAAATGCATGCAAGTCTTGTGTTGGCATTTCAGTTCATTCATCTCTGGATACTTTTTTATTAAGAACATGTTAACAGACCAGATTCAATATCACAAACAGAGGATTCTTCTTTCTTTCTTTTTTTGATCATTAGAGCTTCCTGCTGCTCCCACTCGGTGTAGATGAGCACCACCATTGACTCCTAGATGTATTGTTTTCTGTCTTTTTGAGAAATAAGAAATCTTAATGGTCTCTCAGGGGGTAAAGTTACTCAAAGTTGTTTTGGCACAACTAGCATGGTTCTGTTCTTCCTCTGATCATATCCCTCGAAAAGTATAGTTTTGGAGCTCTATTAGCTTGTTTTGCTGTTGCATCACTTTTTCATTGGTATTCGATGATAACAGTGCGACTTTGTCTTCTGCTGATCTGTTAATACCCTTTTTGCCAGCAGACACTTGCAATCATAGATCCACTGACAACAGCGAGGCAGTCAGCAGATGATTTATTTTTCTTTAGCCTTTTCTGCCCTTTTTCAGATCAAGTGTCGCTTCATGGATCCAAAGCCCTCTCAATAACACAATAACAGTAATTACAATCCTTCACCTCTGAGGGGAATTGAACCTCTGCCCCTGTTGTTTTCTCAATGTCCCCGTCCTGTCACCTGAGCCATGTGTGTTGACACCGGCCATGTCCCCGTGGCTCTACAGCGGCATGTCCGCCGATCGATGCCGTTCTGACGGGGGCGTCCCCTGCCCTGAAGCCCACTGCTTATCTCATTAATGCTGGCTTAGGCACCAACATACATTTTATAACAGCTTCTTTTTTTTCTCCAAAAAGAGCGCAATTCAGATTGGGTTGGAAGAGGGTCAGGGCGGTGAATGTTATTGTAATTGAGAGTGATTATCCCATTATCTCCTATAACCCCTGACATTCCTTCTCCCTCTCTCTGTTTATCTTTCTTGTGTTTTTCTTCTCTCTCTCTGTTTTGTGTCTCTCCGTCATGGCTGGATCTGTTCTTTGTCTTCCTCTCACCTTCTTCTTCTTCTTCTTCTCTCTGTAGAAGTACTTGTACATCGGCTCTCGTTCGGAGGTTCTCCAGCTGCCCCTGGCCAACTGCAGCCGCTATCAGTCCCAGCCAGACTGTCTGCTCGCCCGCGACCCCTACTGCGCCTGGGACAGCGAGGGGCGGGCCTGCGTTCGCATCGACCTGCACCGCGGGTGAGACCAGTACCTATGCTAAGCACCCACTTATTCCTACTTTAAACTTAGTATTCTATGCCCCAAAAAAGGTATGTATAAAGCCTTTAGACCGCCCTATATGTTTTTGTAGGTCCAGTTTAATATACAAGTTCATTTTATACAATATATGTAGTAGTGGGTCCCTACTCTGTCTCTCTTTCAGTTAAGGGGTTGCATAAGGGCTTAACAAAAAATAATATAGTCTTGGTATTGATATCTTAAAAGGAGCTGCCAATTGCAAATGTTGCAAATTGCGAATATATATTAATTTGAGTGTTAACAGATTGCACATACACATGCTGGATGCAGAGTTATCTGTAGCACTCAGTGTGACCATTATTAATCTTCCGCTGTGCCCTTTCCCCTACAGGTCCACTTCATCCCTGTCACAGGACCTCATGCTGGAAAGGTTCAGCCGGGGGAAAGCCAAGTTTGATAAGCCTGTCTCCATCCCCAGCCCTGGTGAGTATGGAGCCACACCTCAGTTGTGGCCTCTTGTGGGAATGGACTGTCAGTGCGGGAGCAAGTCAGTAGCTAGGAAGGGGAAAGGACTTGGACCAAGTGAATACATTTGGAGTGAGCTGAATAAATTGAATCAAGCAGAAGAGAGCTGGCTGCTGTAGAATATAAATTGGAATTATTATGGGTGACACTTAACCACCTCTCCTCCTCCAACTCTCCTCCTTTTCCTCTGCAGAGCACTCCCGTCTGAGGAACGTGACAGTGGTGGTGGGGTCTGACATGGTGCTGCCTTGCCAGCTGGTCTCCAACCTGGCTCAGCCCTGCTGGGTTTTCAACGAACGTGAGCTCCAGCTGGGTGACCCTGAAGCAGGAGGGCCACACTTCGACCGCACCCTCAAAGCACTCGTCGTCCCCGAAGCAGGCCAGATGCAAGCGGGCCGCTACATCTGCTACTCTGAGGAGCAGGGGGTGAAGTTTCAGACAGAGCGCTACCAGGTGGCCGTGGTAGCCAGCGCTCCGGTCTTTATGGAGGCCCGGGCTCCAGACAGCAGCATGGGGCTCTTCTGGGTGCTGGTCATCACCCTGGGAGCGGCGTGCCTGCTGCTCCTTGTGGCTGCTCTTTACTTGCGCAGGAGGCTAAAGCTGGCCCTAGGAAAGGGAGCCGACATGAAGCCTCTGGAGAGCACCCTGGTCTACCCCATCACCTTGCCCAAGGAGCCGCCCACCTTTGTGCCCAGCAAGATGCCAAGCGACGAGGACCGCTTCTGGGAGACGGGCGCCAACTACTACTACTCGGATGGCTCGCTGAAGATCGTTCCCGGCCACGCCCTGGGGCCCAGCAGCGTCAGCAGCACGGCGTCGCCCAGCGCCATTCCTGGACAGCCCATCCACTCCCCCAGCCGTCTCAGCCTCACCAACATTCGAGGCTCCGGTAGCAACGGCTACATCCGCCTCAACCTGAGCACAGCAGGGGAGGAGAGGGCTAGCGGGGCTGGCGCTGGGGGCGGCGGGCTGGGAGGCCTGGGCATGGGCGGGAACGACTACTCCAGCCCCTTCAAGGAAGAGCTGAGACGCACGCTGCAGCAGAGAAGCGTGCTGCCCGACGCCAACCCTGAGGAGTCCTCGGTCTAGGCCTGTCCTTCTCCGTCTCCATTCCCTGAGTTGGAAAAACAAAACAACCGACCTACCTCCCTCCTTTTGAGGATGCCTGCTCTCTCTCTCTCTCTCTTTCGGTGACACGCTGTCAATTCCCCCATACTCTCTCTCGCTCTGCCAATGTCTGTTTGGCTCACTGTTGACATTTACAGCACACAGCATGTTAAATATACACACTCATACACTTTGTTTGCCAAAGTGCACTCCTATAATAATTATGTTCTGGGCAACATGCAGTCATGGTCATGGCTTTTTCTGCTTCTACTGTGCATTCGCCGGTCATGTAAATAGTGTATTTAAAAAGGCTGAACGCAGGGGAGAACACCTCAAGTATGGAAATCAAACAAATGGCGTTACATGTTTTCTGAAGGGCACATTTCTTTTATGTTGGATGGACCAAGAGGGTTCTAACCCCCCTGAGCTGAACCCAGTTGATAAACGGCAAGTGCAACCAACTGGAAATGTTGAACTGAACTGCTGTCCTTCTGTTCCTTTTGGGACTTTTTTCAGCTTATTGCACTTAAAAACTGGAAGCGTGTCTTCCCTTTTTTGTATTTGTGAGCCAAGAGTATGAGAGCGGTATGAAGAGACTAATTAATCTCGAAGCAAGACGACAATCACGTCCCCGTAGCAGGAGCTCTGCGAGGGACAGAGAGGACAGGAGAGAGAGCGAGAGACAAAGAGAGAGGAAACTAAATGGAAAAATGAAGTGATTTGGAGTAAAAGACGCAAGGGTTTTTTTAAATGAAGGACAACCTCTCAAGACTTTCTCTGCTCAATTTGTATTTTTCTTCATTGTATTTACCCCTGGAGGACGTCCTTGATCCCTTCTACTTTCATCTGTATTGATGGTTGGTTTGAATTAAGGCATTTCTCCTTCTTTTTCTACGTCTTACTGACTGCAGCAGTGTTCAAAACGGTTATCAAGTGACTAATGGCTCCCCTCTGTGAATGACAATGCGAGGGCGAGCGCTTGCATTCAAACGCACCTTCAAGTCCAATATACTACAAGTGCACTCCACGCGACATTTATTAGAGTCAAAGTGTTTGACAGATATGTGTTTTGGCTGAGCCCTTTTGGATGTTTGTTCATCTCTGCAGAAAGGAAAGGCCATTTGCATTCAGCTCTTAGCAGCCAAACAATAACTGCACACTTAATTCCAAATTGAAGCTGACATAAAGACATTAGGCATGGAGAATGTAGTTGAACCCTCACTGTTGTGACCGCTGTGGATGTCTCAATAAGTGCTTTATATCGTATGTGTATGGTGAGGGTGCCAAGAAGGAAACTACCCCTCCCACACACACATACATACACACACACTCACACACCTACAGTCCTCTGAATGCCAACCATCCTGGACCACAGTGTGTTTGTGACGCGTCCGTTAAAACCCCAGAAACCCCTCCCTCTTTACCGATGCCCAGAGACTGACCCGGGGCTACTGTGGACTTGTACAGAGGAAGAGCACTGTAAAAGACACCAACACAAAAAGAACTCACACGCAGTGTTAATGGAAGAATGGACAGACAGATTTCTGCCGTGCTGACCAACTGCTGGCTCCAGGCAGAGCAGCCATAAACCAGTGAAAGGTATTGTTCCATTTCATTTAATTCATGCAAACAGATTGAAGCAAAGTCCTAACCTTTAACGATTTCCAATTTAGCTCAGTGAAGTGTTAAGAATGTTTCTGTTTATTTATCTGGATGTCCCTTTGCTCAACTTATTATTAAAAGAAATAATCAACATTTTAGGAAATACGCTTATTTGCATTCTTGCTGAAAGTTAGATTAGAAGATGAATGCCACTTTTATATCTGTCTATTAAATATGTAGCTAAAACCATGAGATGATTAGTTAAGCCAGCATCAAAACTGAAAGCAGGGGGAAACTGCAAGTCTGGCTGTCTACTAGGGTTGTGCCAATGGACGATGTGATGCCCCGTCCCACTCTGTCAGACACAGATGGGCCTGGCCCACATTGACAGCTGGCACGCCCAATCAGAAATTCAATGTTAGGGGTGTTGGTGTGCAAAGCACTGCAACAACTGGGAACTTTATACATTGTCTGTCAGCTATTTCATTACTAAATTCTATTATGTAGAGCTCAAATGCTCAAAGGCAAGTTTAGGTGAGCCTTCAATGTAAACAAAGATAATCCTAGAGGCTTAACCCAAATTCATTGAGCCTATCACTCTTCCTAGGAAGTACGCTACAGTGTGTCAGGCCCCTGTTTCCACCGACCTCCATTAGGAGACAGTCCTGAAACAAAACATTCCCTTATCAGCTGGCTAGATTCCCTGTATCTGTAGAGCCACAAACATATTTATACATGAAGAGGTTTGGTTATTAGAGACCGACCCGTGACCTATGCATGACCTGATGTTGGCTAAGTTTTCCCTTTGTCTCATCATACCACAACATGGTGTATCTGGAAACTCCACCGTACTGTCTATCGGTGATATAGGCCCTTACATTTGCAGTATTACAAACTGAAATGTCTGTACTGACATTCCCAGGTGAAATTTAAAGCATAGTTAGTGCCAGCGCAACAGACTCGCTCTTAAATCAACTTGTGTGTGAAGCGGTGTCCTGTTTTTCCCTCGTTTTTGTCTGCTAGCATGTTGCAAGTAAATGTCCCACAGGTGACAAATGAAGCAAATGTGCGAGTGGTATCAATTTACTCATCCAACATTCTCCCAGAGAGCAAATAGCCTGCGCGTATTTCTAAAAATGTCAAAGCTCATTAAAATGAAGAAATACAAATTGTTTGATCGGTTGATCACTGCCTCTGTTGCTTCAAGGTTACACCGCTTGTGTAGAGACTAGCATTATCAACGGTAAAAGATTATATGAACTGGTATTATAACAGTAAATTGCCTAAACAAAATGAAATGCCATATGCTAGCTACCAGAGCTATTTCAAATCAGACTCCATTTATTAAGCTCAAAGCAGTTTCCTAATGCCAACGTTAGCATTTAGCTCAAAGCACTGCCATGCACAAGTAGAGCCTCACAGAGCTGCTAGCATGGCTGTACACTCCTAGTTGTTGTTCTGCACCATTTGACCAGTCTCCTTCTCACCAAAAGCTGTCCTTGTGCACACTTTTATTAAAGTCTTGAGGGGACAGGTGCATCAGAAAAAGCTACTTTTATGGCAGAAGATAAGAAAAGGACCTGAAATGCCCGAAGCCAGAATCTTCCGACTAGAAGACTTCATAAATAAGAAAATGATTCAGTCTGAAACGGATCAAAATGAGTTGACCTTAGGAAGACCTATGCCAGACTGAAATGTCTTTTTAATAACACTTGCAAGATTCAGACAGTATACAGACCTTGTCATACCAATCTCCTACTCAGAACCAACAGATAACTATTATCACAGCTGCTGCAAAATGTCGTATAGCCTGGAGTATTATTTTCTAGTCACCTTCAATGACTCAGTCTGCTATAATAAAATGTTAGCATGGAGTATCAGGGACTGAATTTTATAATTCACCAACAGGCAAATCAGTCCAGAATGTGATGTGTTCCATGGTGATGTAATGATTTCCTAAAAAAATAGAACCTACTTTCTGGTCCTTTAAATACAGCCACACACCTGATGTTTGCTGTTACTAACTCGACATCATTTGTCCTCTCTGTGTGCTTTGTCCATCAGGGGTGTTTTTTGTTGGGACGTGTCTGTCTGGAGCAGAGGAGCACAGCAAGAAGGAAGGGGAGGACAAAATACTTAGTTTTGCCCCCCCTGTGTACAGTGCGCTGAGAGAGATGTACTGTAGAATATCAAAATGATCCCAAGGTTGAAGAGGTACTCAGCCATCAGCACTCCATCCTAGTGTTGCATGATCCTCTGCAAGTGATCCGTGCATCTTCGATATGATCATCCTTGTACCAGTGCATCATTTTCATCAGCCATTTTTGGACTTTTACAGACCCTCATAGTGTGGAACAATAATGCTTTCTTTGAGAACAGAAGAACAAACACAGTATGTCTGGTGTTATGGTTCAAGGGTTGTACAGGACTTCAACATGTTTACTTTTTCTGTGCCTCTTCACCTTTTGGATAAGCCAAAGTAGACTGCAATTGGTTTTTGTTCTTGTTGAAATACTTCAGTTCATTTTTATTTGATTCCAGATCGATATTTAAGTCTCAGCAGTCCGTCCACTTTGCTCCTCTGAGCTGATGTCTGCAACATTTCTGTATATTTTATCTGCAGCTAAATTTTCCCTCAAGCAAAACAGCTTGAGGCTAATGGACTTCCTGTTTGCTTCCTGTTTATACGTCAGTAGTAATCTGCGGGGCCCAAATCTTTATTCAATCTCTTATGGAAGGCGAAGCAATGTACCAAAACTTTAACCTTTATTTAATTTGTCAGCCCCTGAAAACCAAATATTTATATGTTGATTTGAAGCAGATCACTTTATATTATTACATCCCCTGAAGCAGATAGCTAAAACATATTAGCTTTTTACACTAGTACTTGGTTATGTCTTAATATATTTCCATATTACAGTTAGGTTTTTTATTTAATATAACATGTTGCAAAAACAAAAAAGATAAAGGAATACAAGTCCAAAAAAGCATGTGTAATGTACTTTATGTGCATTATTCAGTTCTCAAGCTCAAAATATTTTCTCTCACACAAGGCTTTAAGTTCTGCTGTTTTCTCCCATTATTATTATTCTATTATCATCCCAATGCCATTTTGTCTGTTATTGATCTTTTATGTTTGTTTTTAAACTGTGTTAAGTAACTTATTTCACTTGTACAAACGTGTTGATATTTATTATCATTGTACATATGTCCTTATTTTTTATATGTGTATGTGTATACACAAATAAAAATAGAGATATACTCGAGGTGTGTGATTTTGTTTGTTAAAGAGGAAGTCCACTACTTTTACACATAGTGGTCAGTTTACTAGTGATAGGAAGGCTCAGCCTATGGAGAAGCTTTATCATGTCTGAGACAATAACCCTGCTGATGTCATAGTGATGTGTAAAGGTGAGGATATCTCTGCCTCTGCTGCTTTCATTTTGACCATTCTTTTTTAAATCTGTCTCCTATGAGTGCCCAAATTCTATGGAAGAGCAACACTAAACCACTGAAGTACTCCTTAACACATTTAGGAAGTGACATGTATTGGACAGTATTTATATATTTGAAGTTTTGGAACCAATGATTCCTTGGGTGTTTATTTACCTCAAGGGTTACTTATGCAGTTATGTTAGGGAGCATAAATATCAATATATCCACATATTCGCGTTCAGGAGGAAAATAAACACAAGTAGGATTACTAACTGGTAACATAATACCAACTGAACTACCAGCTACGATAGGCTGACTCCATTTATTCATTTAAAATGTATTAATTGGCATATGATACAAAAGCAGTTCATAATAACAAAATAAAACAGCAAAAAATGTTTTGTCTGACACATCACACAGCTGGAGATAGAAGGGGTGTCGATGAAGAGGTAGCCTAGCTAATTGAGCTAATTACCCCTCCACTGATGAAGATGACAATGTTAAGTCAGTTATTCTGTAGAATGGTTGGAAATATATTTCCTTTGACAAAATTAAGGCCTTGAAGAATATTCAGCAAGTTCTGAAAATCCTGTGTATAAACACCATGAACCAAAACCACACATTTTAGGACTATAGAGGAAGATTAGAATAGCTAATTATAAAGATGGATTCTATCAAAACTTTGTATTTATGTTACTTGGTTTTCCAAAACTCCATGTATTAATGTGTTGGTCATTATTTTTTCCTCAAAATAAGACTCTCAGTCTTTCAAATGATACTCATATACACACAGGCTTATTTCACCTCTGAATGTCTAGAGTGGTTTCATTTCCCCAGCCTGTGCTGCACAAGAACAACAACAGTCGAGCTCCCAACGACTTGCACGGCCGTGCCTGGTGTCAACAGAAGAAGCCACACGCTTCATGCGGTCGACAGTCCCAGCTGTGGAAAAAGGCTCACAGATGCATCTGATCTCAGTGTACTCAGCTGCGCCACAGACTCCCTCACAAAAGAAGAGTCTCTGTGTGTGTTTGTGACTGGTGTGTGGGGGTAGGCTTTACTGAGCTTTTCAAGACTAGACCACAGTTCACCCACCAGTTTGGGCTTATTGATTTTGAATATGGGGTATGCTGTGTGTGGAAATATCATAATATGCCAGAAAACAATATCAATTGATTTTCTTAAAGTGCCATTTTTCTTTATGCTGGAGGTGTATCACTTTTTGTATGCCACAACCTTACCATTAAAAACAATAAGCAAAGCATTTAAAGAGACACAAACTTCAATGTTCCACTGCTCTGGATTCCCAAAACCCACATCTCTACTATATATGTGTGCAATAGAATAAGTACAGGACAGTGTGTTACCATAGACTGTGTATATACAGTGAGGAAAATAAGTATAAATAAGTATACACCCTTTTATTTTGCAAGTTCTCCCACTTAGAAATCATGGAGGGGTCTGAAATTGTCATCGTAGGTGCATGTCCACTGTGAGAGACATAATCTAAAAATTATTTGCAGCTGTATCATACAAATAAATAGTAAAAAAAAATCATACATTGTGATTTCTGGATTTTTTTTTTAGATTATGTCTCTCACAGTGGACATGCACCTACGATGACAATTTCAGACCCCTCCATGATTTCTAAGTGGGAGAACTTGCAAAATAGCAGCGTGTTCAAATACTTATTTTCCTCACTATACAATCTATGTGTGTTACACTATTCTGTGTAACCTTCAACAGGAAAATGTTGATAGCTACCTGTCTGGCTGACAGATTAGGGGGGGGGGGGGGTTAACTTTGATCATCAGATCAGGTATGAATCAACAGACTGACAGAGGGATGTAGCCTCCAGCTGTTTGGTTCCTAGACAGCCAACAGCAGATGGGGCCCTACAGTCAAGGGAGCAAGTTACTAGTCCAGCTGGATTAGGCCTACTTGAAGTTACTTTTTTACCTCAAAGCATGACAATTATTCATTTTGCTTGCTTTTTTCCTAACCTGCATCTGGGCTATGGATCAGTGTTTGCTCAGTTTCAATTGATATTAATGTGAAACTCGATTTTATCATCTGTCAATGCTGCTTTAGCTTCGGATGTCACGTGATATCTTGTTCGGCATTTCTATTGGCCAATTCATATTAAACGAGTACCGGTCGAAGAAGTTAGTTCCTCCGAACGATAGTTAGAATCCACTTTTTTTAACAATGGCCGTGGTTTTTACCCATATTTAACATTTATAAACAAGACTACATAATACCCAGCGTGTTTTTGAAGTTGTAACAGTGTTGTTTTACAAGTATGCGTTAGGTTTCCGCGGAGGGATCCACATGCAGCCGCTGGGTCTGGCGTGGAGCATAATTTGAATCGCTCTCTGGTTCTCCTTTTAGTCGTTTGTGTTTACATGTGTTTAAGCCCTTAATGCCGTTTTACGACACAGTACTCTATACATGTTTTTATATCTGTTTAAACGATAGACACCCCTTTTATTTGCCTTAGCTAAATGTATAAGGTAAGTTACTTGTCACTCCGTTATAGTCACTCCATTATATTCAGCACTAACGATAACGTTAACGTTACTGTTGCTATTGCTAGCAAGCTAAAATTAACGTCCCATGTGAACAGTTCATAATGACAAACTGACGTTGACTTAAACAACAATTAGCATTTGCTGTTCATTGTTTTAGTTAGCTAGTTGGCTATACTAACTTTAACGTTACGTCCCTGGAAGAAGTGTTCAGTAGCTAGCTAGTAGTACTGCTGTGTAACGTTACTGTCCGCTGTGTTCATGGCCTACCAGCACCAGTCTCATCGGATAACATATTAGCAATAACGCTACAGGGGACTTTTTGTCGTCCATCTTAAGTTTTTTTTGTAGTGACTATTGTGTTGGCACTTCTAATATGTATGTATGATATATTTTCATTGCAGATGGCTACCGTGGAGATGAACACTGCTAGCACTGAGGGAGATCAGAAGGAGAACATGTCCCCCTCAGAAGAGGACTCCCCTCCTGTTTTCATTGACCCCTCAGACCCCCTGAAGTTCTCTGAGCTCACACCTTGTCAGTTTGGCATCTCTGTCCAGAGTTTTATTCCAGCTTCAGTCAACAGCAAAGGTGAGAGGATTGTGAGAGACCGTGTTTACTATGTGTTCAATCGGCTGTGCTTACCCCCCACTGTTCCAGACTGAGAAATGTGAGATAGATAGATATATATGTGTATATATACACACACACACACTGTAGGGTTGGCCATAATCTGTAATAATAAACTTCAACCATTGTAAAAAAACAAACATGCTTAATAAATGTGACCAAAGCATTATTAGATTCACAATTTAGCACCACTGATGCTTAAAATTAGTAGCAAAAAAATAGATTGAAATTATGAATTCAATTAAACAAAGTGGCATTCTTCCCCCTCTTGCTCTAGATAAGTCTCGTCTAGCACAAATAAAAAAGGCAAGGCGGAGGTCCAGCGTTGGTGTCCGGGGCTCCCCAGAGACAAACTCCCTCATTCGCTTCATGGCACAACAGAGGATGAAGACTCCACCAACCTTTAAAACTCCAGAGGTAAGATCCTTTCTCGGGACACAGTTAAGCACATCTTGCACCCCTATCACATTGTACTGGAGTGGTTTCTTTATCAGATGCATGCTAGGACTGCCATCACTGCCACAACTACAACTAGTTGTACACACATGGAAGTGTTGCACATCTACAGTACATATTCACACACGTGCACTCTGATACAGAACTTTCTGTCAACAGAACTTGCACTGGCAGACTGATGTATAAACTCCTAGTTAAGTACTCAAATCCTCTTCTGTGGTAATTCCAGCTACAGTCAGGTTTTCCCCGGGCCCAAATTACATCATATGCTTATTTGCATATTAATTAGTTAACTTTAGGATAGGGCTGAAAATTAGTGGTGCTGCACTGGTAGCAACAATGTCAGCTGACAACGGGAATGAAAAGTGTTGTAGCTACCTGTTAATGTTCGTGAGCATGATCATATATCGTGAGATATACAAACAGATTATGCTGGAGCAGTGAATGGAAAGTGACAGCGTGTTTATTTTTAATTTTTAGCAGTTTTTAACAGTTTGCTTAATTTGCAATGGTTTCTGTGTGTGTGTGTGTGTGTGTGTGCGTGCATGCACGCGCCTGTAGAAGAAAGTAGCTGCACCTTCGCCAAAATGAAGGCTGAAGACAGAACTATTTTCATACAAACATTTAAAGACAAATGTCTTCCAGTGTTAAATATTCTCCTCAAATACAAGTTTATTGATCTTTCAAAAGGTGTACCTTCATTGTCATTATATTCGATGAAAAAGGTCTCAGAACAACAATGTTATCGTTTATCGCAATAATTTTTGCGACAATTTATCGTCCGGCAAAATTTGTTATCGTGACAGTGTGTAGTTTTTCTTTTTAACATCACACTTTCAGTCACTACGACGACCACTACTGTAGGAAACATCGTGCCAAAATAGGAACAATAACACCGCTGTCAACAGGCTTATATAACGTTAGCTACCGACCGTTACCTTGAACGCTAAGTTTTACATGTTGCACCCCAACTAACCTGGATAACGGTTTTAAAACCGTACCATTAATACAGCGTGTTGGAGGAATACAGCGTCTCCCGCGGGCGGGGGGCAGAGGGACCGCAGCGTTTGCTAACGTTAGCTTCTTGTCTCTTCTGCAGTCTGATAAACAGTAAATTCATCAAATTCAGTGTCCGGAATGTTATTTTCCAATAACTGTAGCTGTCATATTTCATGGGAGTCACCACAGTAGAGCAGACGGCTCTGCTGAATTGTGTAATTACGACTTTATGACTTTGCATAAACAGCTGAAGGAGCGGCGAGCATGGTGAATATACCACAAACCGTGTTGTGCATCTGCCCTATCAATTGTACCGTGGTGGGCCGTAGGGCTGGAACCTCCCAGTCGACTGGTCGAGTTATTGGTCGATACGTTCTGGCTCAACCAAAATTCTGATTGGTTGATTTTTTGCCGTGTTATTCCATCAGGTGGAAGCATGGACCGTTACGGTCTATGGGTGGAAAGCACTAACTGCTAATGGGGTGTTTACAGAGCACCCCTGTTTCACAGGTAACAGGCTGTCTTCAGAACACCCCCTTGTTTTCACCTTTTTGGATTAGCCCGACCCACCGGAGACAGATTGAAGAAAGAACTAGAAAGCCTTCGTCTGATGGTTAGCTGAATATTTATGTAACTGTGAGTGTTTAGTTTCCAGTCAGTCCTCCTCTACCATGTCCAAGACATCGGCAGTGTGGCAGCATTTAAAAAAAAATAGATAACGGGAAAAAGTTGAATGCAAAGTTTGCAAGTAACAGTTAGCATATCACAGCTGGACTACAAACATGGCGTATCACCTAAAAACGGTGAGCTAACCTGTCTGCGTTAGGTTGGCCTGTCTGTTTGGAGTAGGCTGTATGAACATATCAGAGTCGGCATTTTTCATAGTCTAATAATCGTTTCATGAGTTGAGGCTGATGGTTTCCAAACGCTAAAATAATATCACGGAAGAACTTGTTAATCAGGATATGAGGCCCATTGCTGTTATGGAGGGCTGAGGTTTGAAGCATCATCATACCTTCACGCACAATGTGAGGGACTCAAAGAGAAAGTTTCAGAGTTAATACAACACAGCGAGGCACTGAGCTTGACCACAGATATGTTTAAATATATGTATACAGTGGACGTGCCTTTTGTGTTCAAGAGTAAAAGCTTTAAATTAAGTCTATTCGTGTCTCAGCCGCGAAGCCGAGCTCCAATGTTCAGCGCTCCGTGCGAGGACATGCACAGAGCGCTGATGCAGCGCTGTCAAAGCCGACAGACAAGTCATTTCACTGCAAAATAATTAGGTCAAAAACGTTTAATATACTGCAAATAGCCTGCACGGACAAGTACTGCAGGACAGTACAGTTAATTAATCTAGCACTGTACAGTTAATTAATCTAGCACTGTGCAGTTAATTAATATAGCAGTTGATTTTTAGTCGAAATTTTCACGACTTCAGTCGACCAAGATTTTCTTTGGTTGATTACAGCCGTAGTGGGCCGCCATCAACGTAGAGGAAGCACTACTGTCTCACTAGGACTGTAGAGACAATGTAGTTTCGCTTCCTCTCCACCGCAGAGAAGACAGAAGCGTATGCTTACACACCTCAGGTACCAAGATTTGGCACAAATTGATTTAATGGGAGTCAGAACTGACAATTTAATTCGGTCAGTACCCTAAGAAACAGAGTTCAGTACCCAACCCAATTGTTTACATCAGTATATATTCTTAGTAGAGAAACACAATGCTTTTATACTATGCATATGAATTAAGCTAAATTCTATATGACAATAAAAATGGGATTAAGTTTTTAAATACACAACTTCCATAAGATGTGTATCCTGTTCACTCATTGCTTACTATTAAGATAGTATGTTTCTGACCAATGAAGGACAGGGGGTGGGCACTAAAAAGCTTAAGCCAATGCCACGAGTCTATGTATTTTCACTGTAGGTTGGCATAATTATGCATGTTTGAAATGCAATGAGTAAGGGACAGCAGAGAATTGTGTTATGCTGCACAAGTGGTTTAAGAAGTTTCTACGGGCTTCTGGCACATTTTTCCGACGGGTAAGCTACCAATTCTTAGGTCTGCAGGTGGTGAGTTTGATACTAGAAGGATCCGTTTGGGGTCAGATTTAGCAGAAGGAAACTGTTCTTTTACTCTGGTTCTGAATAGTAATGACAGCGTTCTGAAGCATGAGACTTAACTGTTAGGCAGATAATGCATAGCTCGATAAACCTGTAAAAGTAATATTCCTGTATTGTGTGTGGGTAGAAGGAGTGTGATGGATGTGCTGCCTCTCAGTAATACCACTTCTGTAATTCCAAAGTCTATGACCTGTCAAGCTGCATCACTGAGCAGATATGTTTGTTTTTGCTGTCTCAACTCTCAGCTTGTCAGAAGTAGCCCCTTCCTTCCCCGGGTCGGCTCCACGTTGAGGCAGAAGATGGCCTCCTTCCAGAGCCTGATGGATGTGGAAGAGAGTGAGGTCTGTGATCCGATGCCAAGGCAGGACAGCAACACTGGAGGATGCATCAAGACAAGAGATTATCTGTCTGGTGAGGCTGCCTCATTGCCACAGGATTAATAGTTTCATTCCTCACCAAGGGTCTATGCCAGTAGGATTTCTTTATGATGTCTGGAGGCACTGTTCAAAAGCAGTGGATTAATGCATAGCACAGTGTAAGCCTGACTCTGACAACATCTTACACAGTCATTCCTTCTGAGCTTGGTCTGCTTCTTAAATGGCCCAGTCTGAGATGTTTGTAGCTGGAGTGAGACTTTTTATCTTCTTTTTTTAACTGAAGTGCCTCAAAGTCCCATTTGTTTTTGTATGGTTATATAACTCATCATTTCGTTGTTGTTGTTTTTTGTTCTTAGATGGAAACGGCCATAATGGAGGGAAGGAGAACTACCCACCAATGACGACGCCCGTACCCAGTAAGAGGAGGCGCCTGGGCCCCCGGGAAGGGTGTGAAGTTGAGATTAGAGAGGGCAGCACTCCTATCTCCAACTTCAGTCTGACGGAGCACGAGGTACACTCACTCTGACCGTGTACTTACTTGACTCCTTTCAATAATTTAACTAAAAGGTTTTCCCTCTCCGTACTTGGCTTCCATTGAATTTGCTGATTATTTTTAACTCCTATATGCACGGTAGATCTCTGTGCAGCACAGGGCTTTTAAATGCAAGCATCCAAAAAGAGAAAAACAAGAACTCTCAAACAAACCAAGTTAGATTTTAGTGCTGGGTGAGGTTTATTTATTTATCATTGCATCTGTTTATCTTAGTTTATTTATTTTGCTCTGAGCTTCTACTTGTGTTCTGTAAGGTGCAATATCATATTGTAAGTTTTCTGCATCAATCTAAGCACAAAAACATTAGTTTGGTAAATCTGCATTTTCTCTATCCATGGTAGTAGTGTTCTTGCTGTTGTAATCAGGGTGGGAAATTCACTTTTTTGCCCACCAGCCACAGTGGTTGGTAGACAAGGTAGGAAATTAGCACCAGCCACCAGCCAATGGCATTTTGTGACGACGCGTAGTGTTGGGTACTTTGAAAGTTACCCACAGGTTCGTAACCAAGACTTTTCCAGTAATCCACAGAAGACAGGAGTCACGACAAGTTTTACTTGCTGTGCTGCAAGGAGAGCTGTTGAGTGTCACCCTGACAATCTCCAGACCAACTCTAACATTCTCCTTCAGTGCAGCCTTTTTATAGTATGAGTGAAGTAAGTTTTACACAATGTATGCAGAAACATGTGCGACCTATAACCGCACACTACACAAGACAACAGGATGACATTTGAGTTCAAAAGGACATACAACACAGAGGTGATCAATTAAATCAATTCAATTAAGAGGGCATAGACACTAACACAATAGGAAGTAAGCAAATAAGGAAACCTGCTGTTAAGCCAGCTACATCCAGAGTTTCTGTGTGAGCTGACACATGTACAAGGAAAGGCAAAGTTCACAAATGAAAACACAATTAGGTCTGTAACATAAAGCAGTATAAACACTTTGAGCATTAATAGCAAAGTAAAATCTCTAACACGTAGGTCCAGTGCAGGGATTGGTCGTCTGGAAGGTAGGCTAACTATTCCCTTGTTTTCCCTTCGTCATCAATGCGCCACTTGTTCAGAAAGTACCTTCTTTTTCTTTACTTTGCCCTTAACAGCTACCGCTGAGTCCGCGGGATATGTCGCCACATTTATCTTTACCGATAATTTACCTCCGCTCAAATACGTGTTGTCACGGACTAGCGCTGGAAACCGCTCGAGAAAAGTCTGGAGTTGACGGAAATATGCGTGGTTTTATTTCCCATAAGTTCTTCACAATAAAAGCTGTCTGTTATTTTGGTATTTTAATATTTTTATTATGAAGCAGCACAATCCGTAAATGTTGGGGATTCATTAGCAGTAACGTAACACAACTCTATTGTGCATTATTGTTACTTAGCAACAGCTTGGACAAAATGTGTCCAATCCGTTATAAGTAATGTTTTATAATCCACCCTCCACTGTGGCTGGTATACAAGGAAAAGTCACCCGCCACTTTGACAAAGTACCCGCCATTGGCTGGTGGTGGGTGCTCATTTCCTACCCTGGTTGTAACGCTGTGTAGCAGAATGAAACCGTAGGAGTTCCTTAATCATGTCCACTAGGGCAAGGACCATATGCTTTTGTTCTTATTTGATTCTTTCAAGATTCACGGGTACCAATTCAATTTGTGTTTGTTGTTTTCATTTATTCGATTCTAGAAGTATTGCGATTTCATTGTATTGAGTATTGTAGTTTTCTCTTCCTTCTTTAACCAAAACTAAAGTTGAATAATACACTTCCAGAGACAATATATCATGAGACGTTTCTAATCAATATGCACATCACATGTCAGCCAGTCAGTTAATCTGACATTAATTTAATTTTGGTAAGAAGTACAGACCATGGATTTTCTGCATTTCTGTTTTCCATCTGTTTTGCTGGAAACGGATATCATGTGGTCGCCGTCAGCAGTACCGTATAAACCGAAAATAAATGGGGTGAATCATTGGTTTAAAAAAAAAAAGATTAAAAAAATCATTGCATCATTTTCCCACCCCTAACAGCCACAGGAGGAAAAAGAACCAGTGACGCAGGTTGTGACACAAGGACCACTGCCATCCACTGAGACCAGGGAGGAGACCAGAGCTGTGCTTATATCCCCAACCCTTCACACACTTCTTGAGCTCCAAGGCTGTTCCCCTGCTAAGAACCAACAGGTTAGGTCTCATTCCAGACTGCAACTCACACAAAAGTTAGGAAGGAATAATGTGATAATGCCATTTGAGTAGCAGGACATCTATACCATTTTCCACATTGAGAAAAATGACAGCTGAAACCAGTAAAGAGATGATGTGTAATTGACAGCACAACCAGATTCAATAATTCAAGCAGAACTATTTTTAAAATGAAGTGATATTTAAAACATTAACCACCCAAGCATTCAATTTTCTGAATGAAAAGTGTAATGGCCGTTGCCCACAGGCTCAGTATAGCACACTTCCGTTGCATCATGGTGCCAAGCAGTAATCATTTCTTTTGTAACTTAAGCCACACAGCAGGTGATAACAAGGCAGACCTATTGTCTAGCGCTGTCTTGCTTTAAAGTCCTCAACTTGTCTGGTCATGCAGGGAACAACAGTGCAAGCACCATTTTTAGAAATGTTACTATGACAGTTTTGAATACCCTCTGTGGTTTGTAGTGTTATTTTCTCTCCTACATTCATGTTCTTACTTCCATCTCACAGCCCCAGTTTTCTGATCTGCTTTTCTATGGCATTATTATGGTGTTGAGCTACTGCTGCTCCTTGAACTACAGTCTAACAGAAGGTGGGGGGGCTCATGTGTTCTCTCTCAACAGGACAGTCTTTTGAACTCCAAAGCCTCGGCCGACCACCACCCGGTGATGCCCCAGGATCATCATCCCCCGTTCACATCCCCTCTGTCGCCTCTTTGCTGGAGGTGAAGCCCACAGGTAAACAAACCGCTCTAATGGCCATGCAAGAGGAACTGGCCTTTTATCTTGGTTCAGCCCGGCCTTTGAGGCTTGGTATATTTATTGTGTGTTCCATTTGTGCTCAGATTTTCCGAGGTCAAAGTTGGAAACACGCCCTCTGACTAGGCCTGCATGATTCAGGGAGAAAATATGAATCATAATTTTTTTACCTTAGAATTGATACCACGATTCTCTAACAAAAAACGTTTTCTCACAACGTGTAATGTTTATTGCACACATAAACCATAACAAAACAAACTGGTAGTACCAAACCACCTGTAGCTGTAGCACCTACAGCACATGGCGCATCACCACACATCTGTAGACAGAGGCTTCAATGAGGAGAAGGGAGAGCATCACAGCGCTGGGGAGTGCTTCAACACCGATTTTATTCAGTCTGATTAAAACTCACGGAAGAAAGTTGTAGCAGTTGGGATGCAGTTGGCTTGTAAAATTAAATGAGAATTAAAGTCATAAGAAAAAAAATAAAAAATTTTGAAAATTAAATCATGATCAGGGTGAATCAAGATTGCGATTTTATAACAATTAAAAGTGCAGGCCTACCCCTGACCTTGGGTTTCCAAGCTCAGAACTGGGGCAACCACAGAGCTAATAATCCAACATGGCTGCTCAGTGCATCAACAGTTGTGAAAGCTGTAGTAACATACAGTTATAAGCACTTCTGTGTTATAGTTTATCTGTGGACAGTCTTGTTACGCTGTTTGTATGCACAAAAAAACATATAAACTGGTATTGCATACAGTGGCTAGCCTGGCTAGAGCTAATGAAAACAAAGTCCGACTTGTTAATGGAATATTTCGTTCCCAGTTCCAAGGTAAATGGAACAGGCTTGATGCAGTGTATCCAGGTCGCGTTCCAGGAGAGAGGAGATTTATGTTAATCAACAGCTTTTGAATTTTCTGTGTTGGAGAACACATGTGTATTTATAGTCATAGTGTGTTTCCTTAGTTACAAGGGGAGTGTTAATGGTTCTCAGTGCCAGTGTTGGTATCAAATAGACCAACAATGTGCAACAGTTGAACAGGGATCATCCGCCATCACTCACAAGACCTGTACTTGGATTAGCAAATTCAGTTGTCCCAATATTGATACCACAGACATGACTTAGTGACCTCATTTTTTTTAAGTTGAGAGGAACTTACACAATGTTGACAAAATGTGAAATACGATTAAACCTTTATTCCATGTTGATTATACCTGCAAGTACCCTGCACCATAAATAACCAATTGGTTATCGGCCTGTTAGAAAGACGATTTTAGAGCTTTACCAAATATGAATGAAAAGCCAAGAGTTTATAGTAACGTAGCTTTACTTTCTGCCTCATACATTGTGCAATGGGAGCAACGAAAGGTAAATGGCTTATATGTGCATTTAAGGTTACTGTCTTTGCAGGAGAGGATGACTCCACCGGGACGTCCACTGTTAAAACAAAAAAGAGGGTGCACTTTGGAGGTCCGCTCTCTCCTGAGTTCTTTGATAAGAACCTACCCCCCAGCACACCGCTACAGAAGGGGGGCACACCGGGCCGGGCACCCACACCAGGTGGGAGCTTACAGCTGCGCTCACTGCTGAAGACACCGCAGAGGAGTGAATCCCAAACGCCACAAGCTCAGCCAGATCCCAGCAGCCCCTCTGGGTTTGGTGCCTCACCTACACTTGCAATGCCTCGCAACCGCAGGATGGCGTCTGTGGGCGAGGACAGTGTAGAGAAAGATGGAAAGGTAGACAAGATGCCAAGATAGTTTTAAGATTGGTAATATTTCTATAGTGCTAGAATCGTGTATACTCTTCTATACATGTCTTAAAATAAAAGTTAAAACGTTAAAAGTTTAGTAATCCAGGTCGCTCTCAGCTTTCTACAAACATCTAGATTTTCACAAGCATCTAGGGCTGCTTTTGTTATCCGTATTGACACATTTGGAATTGTTGACAGTTTAAGAGTCAGTGTTTTTTCTCTATATTACAATAACTGGATAAATGTCTGAAGAGATAACTTGTGATTTATGTTTGTTTATTACTTACAAGAACCAGGATATGCCCCACTATCTATTATTACTATTCTTTATTTTGTTGTCCTAGATTGTTTTCCCTTCAATGGAGGAGACTGACTCTGCAGACACAAGAGATACAGGTTTGTTATTGCACTTTATTTATTTATAATTATGCAGTCAGACTCTGTTTAAATGATAAATATCCTTTTGAATTTTCAGGATATACGTGGGATCCTCAGCCGTTGAATTTGAACACTGCTTTCAATGAGGAGTCTCTTCCACAGATTCTGACAGGTGAACTTCCGTCTGTGTGTGTGTCTGTGTCTGTTGGTCATGGCTCAAGTTTATCATTGAAAGCAAGCCAATTGCCAGTCCAGTATAGAAATATGTAAATATCAGGGACATTTTAAACCAATGTTTGCAAGTCAAAGACAGTGCAGACCCTTTTGATATTCAAATTCAGCTGTATCAAACAGCTGACAGTCTCAACTAGGGTCGACCAATATGGATTTTTTTTAGTGCCGATACCGATTTTCCTTTCATCAGCCTTAGGGCTGCTGATTTTCTTGAGCCGATATTTGGGGCCGATACTGCTTTTGCTCCCTCAATTAACATCATAAAAATGTAAACCCTGCCATCTGCTTTGCCATTTCTTTAAAAATAATAACCAAAACCCCAGATCAGTGTCACTTCTGCATTCATCTTACATTCATATCACCCAAATAATGTGTGCAACGTACATCATGTGGATGGGTGCACTGCATATGTTAACTGTGCAAGGGTAAAAGGCTTTCATCAATATCTAACATAGCCTTGATGATGCGCTGCTTGCTGACATATAAGACAGATATAATCAGGTCATCACAAAATGTCATTTGTCAAAGCATTTAAATTAACAAAACAATAAACCTGAAAAGAAGCCATTTAGTAGTGGTGGGGTGGCAGTGCATGGTCTGCACGTGACCTGCAGCGTCTCCAGCTACACAGAGCGGCCTGTGGACGCCCGTCTGGAAATAATGCCAAGGAAAACTATCGGCGAACACAGCAGCCGCGTATCAACCGATACATGTACAAACACAAATATCGGCCGGCTGATAAAATCAGTCTATCACTAGTCTCAACATGTGTCATTTTAGCTGAAATGCTGTCGATTTCCCTCAGAGTCTGAGACTAAACCCAGTACAACCTCCCAGATGGATGCCCTGGATGAGCCTACATCCTTGCCAGAGAAGGAGAAGCAACATGAAGCGGGTGTGGAAGCTCCGGCCCAATCTAGAAACCGAAGGAAGAAAAAGGTCTGCCAGCAGTACAGCTCTGTTTATTTATTTATTTATTTATTGTTTTAATCTAGTTTCTTGGATAGGTCATTGGGGGTTCACAAGATATAGGACCTAATTATTACTATCATCCACACCTTTCCATACTGCTATCATTTCATGACACTTCAACATTTCAACACTGAAAAAGTCTAAATCTCTTCCACAGCAGCCAGGACGAGCTCATGCATGTGGTGGTGAGGCTCCAGCTCACTGCGGCAGTCTGAAGAGAAAGGTCTGCTATTACCACAAACTGCTTTCAGCTTGATCTCACTTGTAGAAATCTCCCTTTTACCAGACGAGACATCATTTTAATAATTTAGGCGCCGTAACATGCTCCTATCTAATCTACTGTTTAATTCCTCTGCATCTGAACTGAACCACATCCGAGGATATCCACTTTAAGTGTGTGAGAGTGTGTGGCAGAGAGACAGTGTATAAAATGTATCCTAATGCCAGCACTGGTCCCCCAGCAGCCAGAGGAGGGCGAACCTGTGAAGAGGTCGACACGCTCGGCTGCCAAGTCGGCCTCTGGGAAGATGAAGGTGAGTCGGAAGAGTTTGCCTGTTTGATTTCTCTTTACACTGCTCCACTATTGGCTCTGTCTGTCTGGGAGGCAATCATGGAGCTGATAGCTGCACAATCTAACTACAACTTACTTTGCCTGAGTTGGGAAAAGAACTGTATGTGTCTATTTATGTTTATATGCCCACTCAAAGGTGTTTTACAATGGAAAAATGAAACCTATTTAGGCCTACCACAACTGAGAGGAATAAGATGAGGCTTTGGGTACACATAGTATCTATTTATTGGTTTTAGCATTTTTATGGTATGTGTTGATATAATAAAATATAGAATATCACCAGACGTGTCCTTTTTAAGCACATTCGGACAAAATAAGTAAATAGGATAAACCAGACGAGTACAACAAATGAAGAGCCACAAGACACAACAGTTAAAATAAAATATTTTGTGATAGCTTTTCATTTTAATTTTGTATTTTTTTTGTGTTTATAAGACTACTTTTACAGTTGAAGATTTGTCCAGATTATATCTATTATTATTGTTATTATTAATAATAATAATTCAGTAATCCCCAGCCTATGACACAATGAGCCACCATAACTTTCTGTCCTTATAAGTGTCCATTGGCATTGACATGTCGGTCCAAACCTTTCTAATTTCTTTCCACAGGTGACCTCCACAGCAGCCCGGCGGTGGAGCAGGGGCGTGGACCGCACCCTGTACGGCTCTCGGGCATTCGCCTCCAAGAACCCCAACCTGAGTCCCATCACTGAGACGTTGTCCCTCATCAGCCAGTCCCCAGCAACACTGCACACTCCCTCTACGAGCTGCACAGGTAAAACATGCAGGCAATATCTTCCGCTTATAGGAAGTAAATTGGTAACTACAGGTTTTGCTTCTATGCTGTTGGGCGGGGGGGCCTTTTCGACCTTTCAAAATCTATCATCACTAAATTTATTTTTGATTCCTGAAAAGTTGGAACTTTTGGAGGCAGCTATTGGTACAAAGGAATTTCCCTGATTTGTCCTCATTTCTTCCAACAGCCCCAAATCATGAGACCCACTTGAACCCTGAGATGGCTAACGGCATTCAAGCGATAGGTAATATTACTGTGACTAATCCATTGGAAGATCCTTCAGAAGATTCCGTCACATCTCCCAACTCCATTAAAGAAAGCCCCACAGGGGACGGCAGGAGGCCGGCAGGGCCGAGAGGGAGAGCACTACAGAAAAGGAAGGTCAGTGTTGCTGATGATATCCTGTTCTGTGAGGAGACTGTGGACCAGACTGGAGTAAAGACAGAGGGGTCCTGTGAAGACCAAACTACTACAATCCTACAGGCATCAAAGGAAACTCGTCTGAACCCCACTGGACCTGAAGGAGAAGTCAACACTCAAGATATTGCCCAGACCTCTGCCGATACAAACTGCACAGACTCCGATGGTAATGTAGTGTGCCATGGCAGTCTGGACGCACCCTCCTCAGACTGCCCACCTTTGGCTTTCACTTTTGAGTCTGCTGAGCCGGCACAGAGAAAGACCAAGCGGGGCAGGAGGAGCTCTGTAAACAGCTCGGTGCTGCAGGAGCAGGGGCAACGGGCAGAGGAGCACCCAACCAGCCATGAAGTGAAGGAGAAGGGACACCCAGATCAAGCAGCTAGCCAGCAGGAAAACATCAGGCCAAGCTGTAATAGCCAGGAGGTGGGGGGGGTAGCCAGTTTTGATCTCGCCCCGTGGCAGGCTGACTTTAATTTTGAGGATGTGTTCCGACCTGTCGCCACTAGAGGGCAGCGCTCGGTACGCCGCAGCTTGAGGAACAAGTGCAATGCAGAGCAAAGCAGCAACAGTGGGGGTCTCGCCTGGCTGCCCTGGACCTCCCCCGAGTCCAGCTTAGAGGCACGCAGGAAGACCCGCGGCCGGCGGCTCGCTGTGGCTCCACCTGTCCAACTTCCACTTCCCGAGGAGACACAAGACAGCGCTTCATGAAACTGTAACCTGACTACGTGAACATGAACAGGGATTAAATGGGGATAACTAATGCATTCATCACACCTTCATACATACCTACCCTGTTTCCTTAATATTAAAAACAATGATTTCCCAAAGAACAGGCTGATTTTTTTCTATTTTATTGATTTTTTTATATATATATAAACTAAAACATTGATGCCTTTTGGTCTCTGAATTATTAGAGCCAACCAGTAATTTGTAGCCGGTTTCCCCTCCGCTAACCAAGCCGGTCAATACACTGTGAGCCCAATCATCTCTGCTGACCACCACCCAATCAATATCCAACCACTCAGCTGGTAATCACAGTGCATCTTCAGACTCGCTCTCCAAAGTCATTGGATCCAGCATCTCCAAGTCAATATCTACTCTTTGTGCATAGAAGATGGCTCTGCTGCATTCCCCGTCCGTCAAGCAAGGCTGGGCAGGAGGAGGGGGTAACAATAATGGAATAGTAATGGATGGAGAAGATGTGCCTAACACAAATGAAATGTAATTTATAGGCTCGAACTGTTCTCTTGATTTGTGGTTACTACCTTGTTTTTCTTTTTTACTCCCCCAGTGATCCCAACTGTTGACATTAAGGAAAATGTCCAGAAGAGGTCCCCGGCTCATTGCATTATCTGAGCTTTTAATGGATGGTTTTAATTATATACTGTCAATACTTAATAGTAATAGAAAGTCCGATTAAATTTGTGTTAAATATTGCACCAAATTAGAAATAAGTGTGTGTTCTTAATCAGTTCTCTGGAATGTCTAAATGTACCTTGCTAGACTCCGATTGTGATTAAATGCTTTGGTTGCAAGTAAAGACACCTCATTAGATCAAGTTGTGTTCGTTTAAACCAATGATTTAGACTCATTGGAAAGGAATTCGCACAGATAATAAAACAGTCTTTCTCCCCAAATGTGATTATCCAGCTGTGGTCAGTTCAGATCAAGTACGGCAGCTTTCCTTTCACATCACTGTGAATGCATCGCTACATTAATGACTATTCTGATCTACATTTTGCACACAGCCAATGTGTGGAAGTTAATTGACCTCTGACCTCAGATTCCAGCAGTCAGAGATTGAAATCAGGTCTTCTTTACTGGCTCCATCCATCTGTCAAAGAGGAACGGAGAGCACAGTAACAAATTGAGTTTCAAATTCAGTTCGCATAGGAAAATTGGCTCCTAGAATGATGCATGGCTGTAATCTATCCACCACTGGGTAATTGACTCGCTCCTTTTACATCAGAGTCACTTGGCTGAAGGACACCAGAGGTTTCTGGCTCCCAGTGTGTGCCAAGGTCTCTTCTCTATTCCCACTGGAAGGCTGATGCAGACAGACGGAGCTCTGGGTTGACCCCGTGGTGCTACTGTGCCATCTGGTGGAGGGCCTGAGGAGTTGACGTCGCCAGGTATCATCAACTTGATCAACTATGAGGAGATGAAAGAAGTCACAGGAACTGTTATTATCAGGGCAGCAAATCATTTACTTAATGCATGATAATTTGTCTCAGAGGGGCTTTTGATTGGTGCTACTGCTGAACCAGAATCACTTCAAGGCTTTTATTTCCCGTTTAGTTTTTTTCATAGCAACATGTGCCTATTTCGTGGCTTTTCTTCTGTCTGATTATAAAACTTGTGTGTGCGTGCGCGTGCAGCCAAACTGCTGCACCTCTATACAAGTGGGTGTGGGGTGTGTTTTCTGTGTCCAAGAGAGCGGGAGAGTGTGTGAATGGGTGTGAGGCTGAAACCCCTGTCCCTGGCAGACGGGTATAGTGAAGACGGCTTAACACAAGAACAATGGGGTCCTTTGACCAAAAGCAACGCCCCCAAGACATGTGGCCTCCTGTCACCGTGGCAACCCCCCATGGGACAGGGAGTGGGCTGACAGCTGGAGAGGAGGACTTACAAAAATGGAGTCCATTTCTTTCCACTGAAGCTCCCCTTGCTCTATATCTTTTCCCTGTTCTCCCTGTCTTCCTATACTGCTATAGTGCCCTTATGAATGTGGGTTACATCTCATTTTACAGCTTTATGTGATTGACCTTATGGGCTTGACTCCACCTACCAACTCCTGCACACACACACACACACAGTTTAAAGAGACAACAATAAATCAGGTGTTTATAAGCTCTTGTTGCAGTCAGTAATAAGAAATCATTGAAGTCATTGACAAATATAGGGCTGAGCCACACAATTTTACATCCACTGTACACTTGATTTTACGCCTCATTTTAAAACGGATGGGCACTTTCTGTACAGACACAAAGACACATAATCAGTTATTTGTACTAACAGATTTAGAGACTTTTGTCTTTCAATTAGTTAATTAGTAGCTGAACGGAATTAAGTTGTCCCGCCGCCTCAGTCCCTTCTGTGAGCCCTGTATTATTGATGCTCAGAGGTGCGCTCTCTAAGCCCGGCACAGCTCTCCTATGGAGCTAAAGACAGCAGGAAGGAGGGCAACAAAACAAAAGGCAGGGCAACAGCAAGAGACCCTCCAGCTACTCTCAGTTTGCTTTTCTGTCCCAGTGTGTCTGCATGCTACAGCTGTGGCTGGCTCAGACCTGATCTAACGGCTGCCTCTGCATGCAGCATGTGAGGCCGCAAGACGTAAAGAGGATTTGGTTTAAAAATGCGACAGGTCCTTGGGGAACAAGTCTGCCAATGCACATTGCACACTATTGCAATGCTGTTGCTTTAATGGAAGCATTTTAGCCATCAATCATTTTGTAGTGGTCAAGTGCTACGTTTTTTATTTAAACTCTAGGTCGCTACTCTAGGACTCTTGGGCTAGGTCATGGGGCGTTAGAGAGGTTTAACCTTACTGCAAGACACTGGGCAAGTGTTCAATATGAGGTTTCAACCCCTGTATATAAGCCAGGCTTGTTGATGTTGGCTTCATGGGCATTTTTTCAGTGGCCTCCAGTACAGGACCTTAAACATATTTGTGAAAAGCTTCTATTGAAGGGATGTACTTGACAGTCAAAACATTAATACAGCAGCAAACAAATATATTTTATCAAAAGATATAGTATAATAATGGCACCCTAAGCAGAGAATGAAGTGTGTGTGTGTGTGTGTGTGTGTGTGTGTGTGTGTGTGTGTGTGTGTGTGTGTGTGTGTGTGTGTGTGTGTGTGTGTGTGTGTGTGTTGTTATGAGCATCTCGGCAGCCGGTCTGGCTGCACATGCACATTAGTACATGTGGTCATAAGACAACAGTTTTTCACATATTAGGCATGTGTTTAACCCCGATACATTTATTGGCGGTCTCTATCCTCCCTGCACTCTCATACCGTGTATCTTCAGGTCCAGTTGTATATGTATCTGCCTAGTTTTTTAATTAAAAAAAATGTTTACATTACAGGGGAAATATTGCCATTCAATTTTTCTAACTCTACTCCAGCATATTATAATAGATTCAAGATTAGTAATGCGGTTTACGCAAAATTCCTACTCTATGTTATGTAGACAAATTTAAATATAACATCAGACCATTTCTGCCTCTTCTTGGTTGTCGGGATTGAAATTGAGTCATTGTCAACACTTGATTAACAAAGACACTTAAAGAACAATTAGATAAAAAAATTAAAATAGGATGTTTTTACTAAATGATGTACAGATTTTTAGACTTTCAATTATCTTAAATGGCTTGAAAAATATTGCATATAGCTGCAAAACATCAGAATAAAATCTACCCTGGCGGAGCATGCCTTCGGATCCTCCCCTAGATTTGGGCTGAGCCCCACATGTCTTCATCATCTGGCTTTGCCCCTGCAGACCTCTGTAGCCTAGTCCGGAGGTTAGCAGCTCGAAGCTAAATTAGCCACTACTGTTAGCATAACACCAAAAACTTGACCCAACAGTCAAGAAGCATTGTGGGTTTTGTTTTGTAGAAGAATGCATATAATAAAAAAGATCTCTGGTTCTGCTGCACTGATTCTGATCCTCCCCCTGCCTCTTTTAAGTCCCAGTCCCAGTAAATGTAGTGGAGTAACTAAAGTAACTAGTAACTAAAGCTGTCAGATGAATGTAGTGGAGTAACTAAAGTAACTAGTAACTAAAGCTGTCAGATGAATGTAGAGGAGTAAAAAGTAAAATATTTCTCTCTGAAATGTAGCGGAGTAGAAGTAGAAAGTAGCTTGAAAAGAAAAGACCTAAGTAAAGTACAAGTACCTCAAATTTGTACTTAAAGTGGTTATATGTTAACTTTCAGTGTGTGTTGATTCTAGTGGGCCCATTGGACAACAGCAGGCTGTGCCACCCCCGCCTCTCTTCTAGCCCCGCCCCTGCCCTAGGGACCACGGCCGCATCGCACCAACTTGGAGATGATCCTGAGGGAATACATTTTGTCCCTTCATCTATAAGAATGGGGGCACAGCCGCGCGCCTGGGTAGCTCACAGGGTAGAGCGGGCGCTCATTTATGTCTTCACATGGCCTATATAAATAAAGGCCTAAAATGTCAAACCAAAAAATGTATTAGAAAACTAAATGTGGGCACTTGTTTAATGTGAGTGTCCCTGCTGAGGTCAGAGTCCAGGTGGAAGGTACTTGGTGAAGGTCACCCCCGGGACTTCCTGTCCCTGTTTTATATTCCTAATATATATATATATTTTTTCAGTCAGGATTAGGGGCCCAGCACAAAAAACAGCTCTTATTAAGGTTCCCGATGATTTACTGCTAGCCGCTGATTCTGGGACTTCAATACAATTTTAACGATTTGAGTTTGTTCATACGACGTTCGATATCCTTATCAATCGCTTTTAAAACTGTGTTACGGACACTGTCCTTGCCAGGTTTTGCTCTCTCTGACAGATATGTCCCGTCTCCAGCTGGTCCACAACTCGGCTGCCAGACTTTTAACAGATTTGAGGAGAAAAGCCCATTTCACTGCCATCCTTGCAACGCTACACCACCTGTTAAGTATAAGTACAGCTGGGTGACAAAAGAAAGAACAAACAACATTTTTAATAAAGAGCCTCTCTTGTCATAGATTCTCCGCAGTACATCCAACCTTACTGCAGGAATGAAAACCATTCTTGTAAAATAAGCTCCCTTCTTTTGGTATTGTGGTGATTGTGGTGGAGAACTGTCTAAATGATTGTCCGTGGGTCACTGAACCTTCGTTCCCTGGATGGGATCACCTGCACTAATAATGTTTAGTCGCTTATCTATTGAGGTTATCTTTTAATTGGTCACCATTCATAAATATAGTGGAGATGGCAGCTCAGTAGTTTTCTCCTGTGATGTTGTAGTAAACAACAGAAACTTTTTTGCATTATGAATCTGCTATCAAGACAGACCTTTACACAGACTGTGGCACTGACTGACATGGGACGTGTTAAAATGATCAGTGCACAAGCCAAATGCAACCACAAGCAGTAGTACTTACCGAGTACAATCTACCGAGTACAATCAAGGTACTTTGAATTTCTAACATCCATGCACACACTTTGCAAGACCGTCATGGTTGAAGCATTGTTGTGTAACTATTTGTACTTAACTCTGTGTGTTATCTGTCTATCAATCTACTCACAGAAGCTCCTCTGAGAGCCGGAGCTGACCTGATCAGGATCTGCAGGGGCTGGATAACTCCTCTGTGAGCAATGGCCCAGGCTGACATGTGTCAGCCATGACAAATGAGCAGGTGTTTGGGTCGTGTTAAGTAAATGGAGTCATTATTGATGACCTCGGAGCTCCTGTGTGTTGCCGGTATCAGTGATGACTTCCAGGCCCCTGCTGCAGTAAAGGGGATTTTGTGATTCTGTAGGTCAGGGAAGGACCCACAGCCTCGGGGGCCAGGCTGGAGTGTCTGCCATGGCGGGGTTAAGTTGAGTTGTTTGCTCTGGTGACCTCAAAGTGGGAAGTTCACTGTCTGGCACTGGAGCTGTGTGGCTGGCCCCCTCTGTGTGGACTGGCTCTGACTTGATCCTGTCTCTGTCTCGATGGTTAGACCTGAAAGTTCCAGACTTTTACATTTAAAATTTATAATATATAATTTAGTATGTAAAGAAATAAACCGTGTTCCCTCAGTCCTAGCCACTAAACCAAGATGAGCATTATTACTGCAGCAAAGATGTGGGGGTCATTTAACAAAAATGAGGGAATACAGGGCCTAATCTGGGGGGAAATCCTCGGGGAAACATGGAGCCTAATTTGGAGGAAAAAACATGAGGGAACATAGGGCTTAATTTTAATGGGGGGGGGAATTAATAGAAATGAGTGAGTATAGGGGTAAGAATTCATAAGGATGACCCCCCCCATATCTTAAGGCTTAGCTTAAAAGGCTAGTGTGCAGGAAACAAAAAAGTAGAGAAAGAAATATAAGAAATCTATAACCAGGCTAGCGGCCATGTAAGGCAGTACTAAGGCGGTGGCAGTGGGCTGAGTTGAGCTATTTTGTTCAGTTCAATTTGTGTTAACATCAGCGTATTAACATTCTCATGATGACAATGTTAACATGCTGAGGTTTAGCAGGTACCATATGTACCATGTTCACCATTCCCAATGCCATACAGGCATTAAACGCAGAATGAGTGCATCAGGGAACACTCATTTTATAAGACGTGCTCTCTTTTATTATTTATATAACCTTTTCGCTCCTACCTGTCTATTTGCACTATTGTATATTGCATATCTGTATGTGTTATGGTGTGTTGTGTTGTATCTCTGATGTACGTGGAAGAAGCCAGCGACAATTTCCATAGAGGTGGACAATAAAGTTAATCAAATCAAATCTTAGTTTAGCGTTCTGCCATGCTAACATATGACAGAATTTTGACCTGATAATGGTGCTAGATGAAAAGTGAAGAAATCGCCAGTTGTTCCAAGTCACCCTAAGGGAGACATAAATGTGTGCACCACAGTTAGTGCCAATATATCCAATAGCTGTCTATACAATTCACTTAAAACTATGAATGGCAACCTCATGGTGGTGCTAGAGGAACAGTCAGGAGATCACCAAGGTCAGCAGGATTCATCTTCTGGGAACCATGAAAGATGATACAAAACATTAAGGCAATCCATCCAATAGTTGTTGAGATATTTCCATCTGGACCAAAGTGGTGGACTGGCCGACTGGCTGCAGACTGACGTTGAAATCCGTAGAGCCGAGCCACTAGCATGGCGAAATATTCAAAGATAAAACATTTCAAATTGAAAGTTAAGTATTAAAATGCCACTGGTGCTGCTGTATAAGTGGGGGAGTTGCACAACTTCACTATAGAAATAGTCTCAGTTATAATGCAGACTACACAAGGTGAACAACCACCAATATGAAACAAAATCATGCCTATATTCCCTTTATTTATTTATAAGCCAATAAAGTGATTGAACTGTGTTCCTCTTACAAAAAGCCAGAAAACCAATTTGCTACGAGTTCACCCTCCACTCTATTCCAGCCAGGAAAACCTGTACGTGGGAAACCTGGATGGATGAGACATGATATCATCATCCCTCTCAGCAGCAGCGTCTGCTGTCCTTCTCCATGTGAAAAACACAGCAAGCCCTCCGTCACTGTCACCTGGGCTAGACACGGGTATTCCACAGGACCGAAGGTATTTATCACCTTGAGTGTGATATGCATAAGCATGTCACTTTGTTACACGTCTCTCAGGATTATCTGTGATGTTAATTTACATTGATATGATTACATAACATGATCCATCTGTTGCCTCGCGATAGCGCAGGGGGGAGACAAATGCACATATTTCAACTAATTATTCAATTAGAGTCCATATTGGATGAATAACTGATTTACCACAGTTTACATTATAACACAGATCATTACTGTCTCTGTAATGCAATTTACGATGACCATGGATGGCTCATCATTCATGGGAATGTATACTTTTTTTGCCCCCACTGCCCTGCAGTAATCTGAAAGTGGTATCATTAATATAAATGACTGTGAACTGAGCGGCTTTTAATATATATTGCATGGCTCACATTGACAAAATCAAGGAATCACATCATTTGCATTCACTCGACCATTAACCAACATAACCTTTTGACATAAATCTCGCTTCTGACTCTCAATGGAATTGATTAAGAAGGTCTTCATGTTCTGTGTCTGGTGTGAGAAAAAGGCTCGTTGTGTAAGTGAGTGCTTGGTATAAAAAAAAAAGGTCAGGGTGGCCTGTGGTTGGGCGAGATGGAGAAGGAGGTGGAGGGGTGGGGGAGAAGCAGACAAAGCCTGCTGAGCTCCAGAGGTTAAGTCCCCCACCACCACCAGGCCCACAGGAATGTGTGAATGAGAGAGTCCTGAGGCTGCATTGTTGTCTGTGGTGCATCCTGCTCTGCAAACACCGCAGAGCTGCCGTACTCCAAGACTCTTCTGGGGTCTGGACTTAGGAAGGAGCCTGTAATGTGGGAGGTCTGCATATACAGCCAAACAAGGCATCAGGTTACATGGTTGCTGTGGTGCAGTTGTGTAGTCATAGATCAACGTTTTCACTCTTAAGAAATAGCTTTGATGCTGTTTAAGCAGGTAGTACACAACAAACCTCCAGTACTAGTAGAAACTAAAAAGGCAAGATCATGGCCATCAGTGTCTTTTAATTATCTCTCCACTTTCATTGTATCAAACACAGTGTATCCATTGTGTGTACACTCCCTGTTTTCTTCCATATTGTCTTGACTTGCCTGGTTTTTGGTGTGTGTGTGTGTGTGTGTGTGTGTGTGTGTGTGTGTGTGTGTGTGTGTGTGTGTTTTGTGCTGCTGGCAGCGCCTTGGGGTAGAACCAGAGGAAGACCGCCAGGCTGCCATACACAGCGTTGGTGAATAATAAAGCAAAGCAATGTGAGATGTGATCAGGACTACTAAGGCAGGAAGAGAGGAAAAGAAGAGAACCTGGAAAAATGAAATATGTCACATATTCAGCCATACCCTCTACTTAAAGAAAAAGAAATACACTTTTTCTTTTTCAATGCCAGGAGTTAAATGAGAAGATTGATGTGATGCTTATGTTTGTGTGCTAAATATGAAGCTAGAGCCAGGATACAGTTAGCTTAGTTTAGCTTAGCTTAGTTTAGTTAAAAATGAAAAAGTCTAATATCTCGTTTGTGTACAAAAACAGTGTAAAAATAAGAATGTGGGGTTTGGCGGGAGGTTGTGTGCGGGACATTTTTTAACATCTTGTTTGTGTTGTTAGTGAGCTGTAGAGGCGCTGGTGGGCCGGGTCTGTTACCTTTTACTTTTACTTTTAGTTTTTTGCTATGCGTTAGAGGAGACACCTCTCTCATGTTGCTGGAGCAGGGCCGGCGCCAGACTGGCTTCTCCGCCAGTGCCATTGGGGCGTTTGACGTGTATGCTGAAGCTAATGGGGATCCAAATAAAACAAACAAACAAACCAATACGTGTATTGCTAAAAAACAACAAAAAATATGCAACATAGCACATGTGATAAATGTTTTTAAATTTAATTAAGCCAAAAAATATAACAAGACATGCACACTCCATATCAGACAACTGTGCATTGGTAATAATGTTTTGGGTCAGAAATTAAATTGTTGAAAATATACATGTATCCTGCTCTGCATTGGTTATAATGTTACGGATTAAATGTCTAACACAACCTCAGAAATGAAAGAATAACATCCACAGTGAAGCCACAACAAAAAGGACATCCCCCTATACTTACAACTGTAAAACCAGCTGCCTATCATCTCAATCTTAGCCATTATATTTCTATTGCAAACCAAAACAACTTGTAGACATAACATACAGTACATGAACACCAGACACCCCCAGCCCACACACACAAACACACATAGACACACACACACGCAAACACACACACGCAAACACACACATATATACACACACACACACTCAACACTCACACACACAAACACACATTGACACACACACACAAACACACAAACACACACACAAACACACACATAGACACACAACAACACAAGCATGCAGCCAGGGATTGGGTTGCTAACAGAATAGCAGTTGCTAACACACTACAATGACATGCACAGCCCAATTATTTAAAGTGACACACAGAGAGAGAAACCTCTTCTCAAATCTCCAAAAGTCTTAACACATTTCTTCTTCACACACATTTTGCAACTCAAAATGGCACTTATTAAATGCATGAACACGGTTCTCTGCATGAGACACAACAATCTGACACAAAGTCCCATGTTTGCCATTTCAAAGCACGGCCATTCAAACAGCCCTACATGAGCTGATTGGCCAGTATGTGAGCCACCTGGCCAACACCTCAGTGGTTAACTGTTACCACTTCAATCAGGAAGCACTAGGAAAAGACCACAAATGAGCACCAACAATACACCATCCACAACAATACAAGACACCGCTGTGCAGAAAGATGCTGCCTAATTATTGTTCTTGCCTCTTTTTTTCTATATTTTTTCTGCACATTTTATTCTGCACTTATCGTTTTCAGTTTACAATTTTTTGTGAGCATATCTTTGTTCAGTCCAATGTAAATATAATATATATGATGATTTAGTATTATGACAAAGCATACTAAAGATGAGAGGGCCCAACAGTGTGTAGCTGCTTGGACAGAAGTAATAAGAATGAAGGGTGTGCTATTTGGTTGATTTTGATAATGCTATATGTAGTTTTGGTTGCAGTGCTTCATTTTGCTGGATATATGAGGTATTTTGCTGGATATATGAGGTATTTTGCTGGATATATGAGGTATTTTGCTGGATACATGAGGTATTTTGCTGGATACATGAGGTATTTTGCTGGATACATGAGGTATTTTGCTGGATACATGAGGTATTTTGCTGGATACATGAGGTATTTTGCTGGATACATGATTTTGCTGGATACATGAGGGTATTTTGCTGGATACATGAGGTATTTTGCTGGATACATGAGGTATTTTGCTGGATACATGAGGTATTTTGCTGGATATATGAGGTATTTTGCTGGATACATGAGGTATTTTGCTGGATACATGAGGTATTTTGCTGGATACATGAGGTATTTTGCTGGATATATGAGGTATTTTGCTGGATACATGAGGGTATGAGGTATTTTGCTGGATATTTTATGATACATGAGGTATTTTGCTGGATACATGAGGTATTTTGCTGGATACATGAGGTATTTTGCTGGATACATGAGGTATTTTGCTGGATACATGAGGTATACATGAGGTATGAGGTTTTGCTGGATACATGAGGTATTTTTGGCATGGATTTTGCTGGATATGAGGTATTTTGCTGGATACATGAGGTATTTTGCTGGATATATGAGGTATTTTGCTGGATACATGAGGTATTTTGCTGGATACATGAGGTATTTTGCTGGATACATGAGGTATTTTGCTGGATACATGAGGTATTTTGCTGGATACATGAGGTATTTTGCTGGATATATGAGGTATTTTGCTGGATACATGAGGTATTTTGCTGGAGGTACTGGATGATGAGGTATTTTGCTGGATATATGAGGTATTTTGCTGGATATATGAGGAGGTATGAGGTTTTTGCTGGATACATGAGGTATTTTGCTGGATACATGAGGTATTTTGCTGGATATATGAGGTATTTTGCTGGATACATGATTTTGCTGGTATTTTGCTGGATACATGAGGTATTTTTGCTGGATTTTTGCTGGATATATGAGGTATTTTGCTGGATACATGAGGTATTTTGCTGGATACATGAGGTATTTTGCTGGATATATGAGGTATTTTGCTGGATACATGAGGTATTTTGCTGGATACATGAGGTATTTTGCTGGATATATGAGGTATTTTGCTGGATATATGAGGTATTTTGCTGGATACATGAGGTATTTTGCTGGATATATGAGGTATTTTGCTGGATACATGAGGTATTTTGCTGGATACATGAGGTATTTTGCTGGATATATGAGGTATTTTGCTGGATACATGAGGTATTTTGCTGGATACATGAGGTATTTAGCAGTTTGGGTGTATGGTTTTGTGAATTGGGTTATGTGTTTTGATAAAACCAGCCTAGTTTGCAAAATTGTGTTTTAGCATTTGGATAAAACTGTAATACAATATATCTTGATTATGAACCATACAAAAAGTGTGAACAAACAACAAAATTTGTTTTTTGAATAGGGGTTGTGTATCAGACTATTCTTGACTAGGACCAGTTGCCAGGCAACCAGCAGAGACTCCAGGAATTCACTGTTGTCAGCCAAAATAATGATACAGTAGAGTTTTACCTCTGTAAAAGAGCTACTTGTTGTTTTTACACTCCAGTTTGTATATGGAAAAAAACAAATGAGATATAACATGTTAGTTAGGGGTTAACCCTTTGGAGGTGCTGATGGATGAACTTTCACCTTTTTACCTTGTTTCCTCTTTTTACCAATCTTTATGCTACGTGAAGCCAACTGGCTGTTAGCTCCTGCTAAATATTTACCGTTCACACATGAGAGTGATATCAACCTTGTTATCTCTGTTATCTCAGCAAGAAAGAAAGAAACAGAGTGTATGTCTCAAAATCACAAACTAATCCTTTAAAAGCGGCCTTTTTTAAACCCTAAAACTATTGTTCAGTCAACTTTCATGTCTACGCTTCAAAAAGTCCAGGCACTGTCCAGACCTTTTGCAAATGGAAAACCAAAAAAAGAGCGAGTTGAGTAGAGTCGTACCATGCAGTGGATACTCCTACTACTACTACTACTATTATTACTACTACTACTACTACTACTACTACTACTACTACTACTTCCAGGTGGTATGCGCCTTTAAAAACGTAATGAACTGCACACTGCCCTCAATTTAAAAATGTTACTATCTGATGTTTTCTAAGACTCTTATAATTTAATTTTATTAATCATATTATGTCATGAATCATGCCTTTAATACTAAGAAAACTAAAAAAGGAATGTGTCAAGGGCACTACTGATCACCGTGACTTGTCCCTCCTCCACTGTACTTAATAGTGTTAAAGTCAGGGCTATTTGTGCATGTTGATGGCCTCGTCAGAGGCCCCTGCTTGAAATGTACGTCCACTTCAGACGACTGTTAACCACAGCAGGACAATAGATTCGTCAAACAGAGTAGTTCTCCACGTTTCCCACCCTGTCTCTCCACCGCTTATGTCTGGTGTACAAGTGTACTCTGTGGCACTCTTAAGCACTTCTGGGTTCAAGTGAAGGAGGTGGTGTTTTCAGGGAGATTTCAGACAGGAGGAGCACGAGAGGTGTCTGGCAGGACTTTCAGTTCAGCGCCGACGAGCTGCACTTCACCTTCCAGCTGCTCTCTGTCCCTTTGGATTCAAGGCAGGGGAGGGAGCAGGGGCCACTGGGGGAGGGGTTTGGATGGTGGTGGGGGTCACTGGATGGGTGGGGGCACGCTCTTGGGCGGACAGGCCCTGGAAATTTCCGTTGTATGTTTCAGTGCTTTTCAGGATGGGAGGGGTTTGGAGTTGGAGTTGTGTTGGAGTTTGGGGACTTGGCAGCCAGCCAGCCACAGCAGGAAGCTTGCTAGTTTCACACGGACAAAAAAGCAGTCCTGGACCCTGCCTGGCTATCTGAGCGCAGCCCTCCAGTCATCATCTATAAAAACAGGAACTCAGAAATGTAGGCTGAACTGGTGGTGGCACAGATTGACTGCTACTCACTCACAGCTGCACTCAATATTCATATTTTCTTATTTTCTTGACAAAGTAAAAGGCATCAGTTGGAGAGAATGCATTTCCAGTTTTGCCTTTCACTTCCAGACTTTCATTAAATAATGTCATGTAAAGTAGCCAAAGCTGCCAAGGATCCAGAATGGGTTAATATTGAATAATTTATATGTCAAGAAGCCTTGACATATAAATATGTAAACATCCTCATTTACTGAACTTAAACAGGCAATAGATCATATCCTATTTTAAATACACCACAGTAGGGGATCTGACATGCTACTACTAAAGGATTTCAAATAAAAACAACAGCAAAACCTCTTTATAGGCTGTGTGCAAACTTGTTCGCTCGTAATTTAAAATAAACTCTGGGAGAGCAGGAGGTGTTGCTGTGCATCAGGTGGACAGTGTGTGTGTGTGTGTGTGTGTGTGTGTCAGAGAGGGGGGGAGGGTTGCAGGGGGCAGGTGGACACTGGTGCTGGGGGCTCTGGGCCCCTAGCAGGTGGACTCTTAGAGAATAGAAATTAAAAAAGGAGGGATTAAGGGGATGAAAAGAAGCTAAGGATTACTTGTCTCCTTTTCTCCACCAAAGACAGACTCCCAGCCAAGGGTCTCATACCGAGACATCCATTTGTGGGTGAGGGCTGAATGTATTTCCCAATGCAATTTTTTCTTTTTTTTTGTTAACTATAGAGATGATCAGAGTGTTGACCAGTGTTTTTGAATTGATATAAGAGATTCTCCTTATGCAGTGTAGCAGTGGTACTTGAAAAGGTCCACTAGTCTTAGCCAAAATTGTTACATTTTAAACATAAATGCATGTTTTAGGGACCCAAATAAATGTGATTTTAATTAATGATTAGTCTATGATTGTTGTTTTTTTTTAGACTCTAAACAACAACTTTTTATTAAGCGTGCTCTAGATGTTCTGGTAGGTGAATTCTGTTACCTTTGAATAGAGCCAGGTGAGCTGTTTCCCCCCTTTATCCCCATCTTTATGCTAAGCTACGCTAACCAGCTGCTGACCAACCTGCATACAGACTCGAGAGTGTTATCAAGCTTCTCATCTAACTCGGGGCAAAACAGCAAATAAATGTATCTCCAAAAAAGTTCAATTATTCCTTTAAATGATTAATCAATAAAAAGAATTGTTGACCATTTCTATTCTGTCAATCAATAAATGGACTTATTGTTTCAGGTGTGGTATGTTTTCCTTGTTTGAGAATCCTTTTTTGCTGCATACATGACTGTTATGTTGTGCACAATTAATAATTATCCCATAACAATTTGTAACATCAAAAAAGAAGGAAACTATTAAGACTGTATGTGAATTAAGAGGAAGTGAATACCCTCATTCCTCCAATTACTGTAGAAGTTGACAGCACTCATTTGGAATAAGTAAAGGTGTTCAGGTTGTGCTTCTACCTTCATTTTTCGGACTGAAAATCAATATGATCTTATCACAATTACAGTGAAATGACTCCCTGCCCTCCACCCTGGTTAGTTTGTTTCTGTTGTGTGTGTTGGTGAACACGGCCTCTGCTGTAGATCATGACACACAGCATTATTTATTCATGGCTGGGAACGATAGATGCACTGCAAGCTTCTCCTGAGCGCTGTCCATCTGTTAGCTGGCCTACTGTACACACTAATGTAATATGTGAGTCCTCAGGAGGCGTCCTAATAGCCATTCATGTGTTAACGCTTCACACTATTTATCTGTGTAATAACACTACCGTTAATTATAATTAGTGCCTTGTCGTTGGTATGTGATTTATCTGTCCCTGAAGAAGTGCAAGATAAACAATGAGTAAAGTGTGACCTTACCGATTTTATTTGATCACCACTGTGCTGACAGCAGTTCACCCTCTCACAAGACACCTCTAACTTGGGAAAACCTCAGGTCTAATTGCTCCCTATAAGACACTCTATAATCCGTCTCTGAGGACTGCTGTACACATCATTTTACACAAAGCTGCAGATAATTTAATTTCCACCCAGGGAGCTTTCAGCATTAGCCTGTAATAGAAAAGGAAGATTGCTGCCAGATTTCCAACACGAGTGCCTCTGTATCACTATGATCATGAAATTGAAGCAGCAGAATCAGGTTTCCTATATTGATTGTTTTTCTTTGGAAAAGAAGGCTGTACTTAAGCTGCTCAAATTTCCCTAAGGCAGATTCATAATTTACGAGACAAAGTGTGACAATCCTTGTGCAGAACGCTGTGTGTAGTTTTTTTTTATATTCTACAACATATTAGGCCTAAAAGTGTCCCTAACTTATGTTGCCAATATTAAGTGCAAAACACTTTTCAATTGAGCACAGTGCAGATTTAAATGTGATACCTTTACATTATTTTGCTTCATTTGTCACCAGATGCCGTAATTTATGTTGCACCGAAGGCTGTAAAAAGAACAACTCCTTTCTCCAAAAATAAATCACAAAGAAAATGTCTTAGACTCAGCTGTCATTTGATGAAATTTAACAGAGTGGATCGGCTGCAGACAGTTTACATAATCATTTTTGAAAAGATAATACTCTTTTTCACAGTCTGACGAGCAATGCATTAGAAGACTACTTTGCATAGACAGATAACAACATTTTTTATTGTTTACTGTAATACTCCAGATAGCTACACACTGCAACATCAGATCATCTCTGGGGACTGGATATGTGTGGCTCTCTTCCCATCTTCATCTTAAAAAACACACAGCTGCTACAATAGACTGCAGTGTGGAGGGGTGTCTCACTTTGATCTTTAAATACCCTCTAACGTTAAGGCATGCTCATTGGCTTTGCTTTATTATTTTCTTTTTTTTAAACTGCTGGACAAAATGCAGACGCTCCCTTGAATCTCACCCTATGTAGACGTAGTACAGCAGAGAATGCGAGAACACCTATCCTCTCTTTTTCTTTTTTTCTTCCTCCAACACCACCACCATCTGTCCCTTTCTTCCATTTCATGTGCTCAAGCGATATCCACACCCCTCTCATAGCAACAGCACAGCGCCGCCGCCCCCCGCGCCTTGCAGTGAATTTTTCTTCCCTGGATCTTCGCCTCGCACTATGCAGACGGTCCCTGGGCCCAGCCTGACGGTTCACTGTGTTCCCCCCTCCCCCACCAGCCGTGCTCCTGTTTCACTCAAAGATGGCGTCGGCTCTAGAACCCCTGGTCTGTGGCTGCATTTTTAGGCTTGTTGTTGTCTCCGTTTCGCACTGTTTTGGCACCTTCTCCTCGGCGGCTCGAAACGAAATCCCGGTGAGTAGCAGCAGAAGCCGGATGGGGGAACATGAGATTTTGTACACGGTCCACTTTACCCGAGCTTCCCTCGGAAACCAGAACCGAACCAGCTCGGGCTTTCTGGGGAACCGCGAGAGGTAGAGGGAGCGAGGGGTACGAAGGGATGATGATCGCGGAGGTGGGTGGGGGATACGGAGGGGGGAGCCGAGGCCTAGCTACTTCGCTCCAGCGGCCTTGTCTTCACCGCACCGCGGGCTGTAGCGTTACGTGGGAGGGCGGTTGGTTGGAGGGAGGAAGTCAGCGAGGTGGGGACCGCTCGTAGGTACGCGTCTAAGCAGGCAGAAGATCCTCGCCCATACCAGAGGCTGAGAAGGAGGCCTTATAACATGTAATACTGCACAATCCGCGGCTAGGATTTCTTATTTTTTGCACTTGCCCGCTAGCCGAGATGGCCCTCTGCAAGTTGCATTGTGCCTTTTACAAGGCCGCGATCTTACGTTAGTATGTGAATGACATTCAAAATTATATTATTTGCTGGGTTTGCTGCGGTGTATTGGTTCATATTGCCTGAAATATCGGTCGAAGTGAGGAAACGTTGTCTTTTATAGCTGAAGCGCTGGCTAACCCCTCGTTTCATGCTGTTTACGTTTCAGGTTAGCGACCAACGTTAGTAACGTAATTGTAACGTTAGCTCGTTGGTTGCTAGCTTCTAACGTTAGCTTGCTAAACAACAGCAGTTAGCGGGAAGGCTTGTTGTCAGATACTTAGCTGCCCAATATCATATCAGTGAGAGTAAACAGCACCGCAGGAAACAGTTTGGTAATGCGGCAATTGACTAAGCTTTGATTTTTAGCTAGCCTCTGAGCTAATGTTTGCTAACAGTCTGTGTTTTGACTGCATCATGTTTACCTTAGCAACCCAACGAGCCCAGTGGGCAACTTGCTGGTGTGGTTTTTAGGAAGATGTTGTTGACCCTTTTTTCCCTCCTCATGTTCACCATATATGAGACACATGTGCAATTTCTAGAACTTATTAGAGGTTACGTTACTTTGTTTTGTACTCTTCTGGCTGTGTATATCTATGTAATATGAGACGTGTATGGTTGTTGTTAAGAGACTCTTCTTTATTTCTAATGTCCAAATTGTTATTAGTACATTGTCAAAGCTCATAGTGCTTTCTAAGGGCATGAATATACTGTTTATACATCTGTGTGAAGGCACAGTATGGTGTGTCAATGTTATACTTCCACTTTGTTGCAATATTTTCCTGATTTATCAAAAGGTGTCGCTTGTTTTCTGCAACGCTTCCCTAACCTTTGATTCTCTGTGTGTCATTTTCTTTTTCTGTGCAGGGTATATCAGCTACCGGAGCGCAATAGGCAGGTGGTCAGTCGTGGCTCCCTGGGGTGAGATATCTCTTCCGTCCCAGAGCTGTGAAGCTCAGCCTGCTGGAAGTGTAAAAGACAGTGCGAGCAGAGTAAAGACGAGGACGCGTGGATGCAGAAAAAAGTCACCATCTTGTGGAATGTTATAATCTTCAGAAAACATGTACTTTATGACCCTCACCATAATCATTGAAACACTAATTTCTCAGAGACCATGATCATCGTTCACAACTCGCCTTGAAAATTGGCCAGTTTGCCTGTGGCAGAAAACTGACTGAGCAGTTTTTATTGTCCCTGTATAGGTACTTTGCGACGGGCAAACACCTTGTTTTTTGAAGGGCCTTATCATTGTCAACATCTACTCTACCCTACATTGTGTACATTGGGAGTTTAAGTTGAGAACAGACCTGCTACTTCCTCCACTCCCCCTGCTTCTCACCAGGGACCTTCACCTGGCTGGGAGTGGGTGGTGGGTGGACCGCATTTTACCAGGTGGAGTGTTGGCTCAGGGGGTTTGTGCTATGGTTAGCTGCTCTTTACCGTGCTGCTCATACTCAGCTTCTGAGGGACTCTCTGTGCGACCCCAGGACAAGGGATAATACGCAGGCAGGGGGCAAAGAGGAGGAGGCGGCGCTACGGCGCAGGCCAGTTGTTTCCTTGGCTTACAGTCCCTTTTTTGTGTGTGGTCATTGCGGTAAGGCCTGAGGGCCCCCGTACCCACCCAGACCGCAGCCATGGTGAAATTGGCCAACCCAATGTACACCCAATGGATCCTAGAGGCCATCAAGAAGGTAAAGAAGCAGAAGCAGAGACCATCAGAAGAGCGCATTTGCAATGCGGTCTCCATGTCCCATGGTCTGGACCGCAAAACAGTTCTGGAGCAGTTAGAGCTTAGTGTCAAGGATGGTACCATCCTCAAAGTCACCAACAAAGGTCTAAACTCCTACAAGGACCCTGACAACCCAGGGCGCTTGGCTTTGCCCAAGCCCAAAGGTAGTGGCAGTTCTGGAGGAGGAGGTGGAAGTGGTGGTGGAGGAGGAGGTGGAAGTGGTGGTGGAGGAGGAGGAGGAGGAAGTGGAGGTGGAGGAGGCGGCAGCAGCAGCTCTCACTCCCACTCCCATTCGGGGAAGAAACCGGGACTCGACTGGAACAAGTTGATCAAACGGGCACTGGAGGGGCTCCATGAGCCTGGCGGATCCAGCTTAAAGAACATTGAACGCTTTCTCAAGTGCCAGGCTGATGTGGCAGCCTACTTGTCGGGCAGCGGCTCCATGGGGCCCGGCCTTTTCCACCAGCAGCTTAGGGTGGCCCTGAAGAGGGCTGTGGCTCATGGACGCGTGGCCAAGCAGGGTCCTCTGTTCCAGCTCATCAGCCGCAGCAGCTCCCTGGATGACGGCACTGGGACGGTGTCTCTGGAGTCACTGCCACCTGTCCGCTTGTTGCCCCATGAGAAAGACAAGGTAATGTCTCTCCATGTACATGTGCCTCAAATATATAAATAAATAAAGATGTGTGCACGCACCTAAAACTTACACACATTGATAAAATACATTAAATAGTAAATACCTGGTCACATTTGTTATGGGCATTATCGGCACATCAAATAGATATAATAATTATCATTTGGATGTTTCTGATAATTGTTGATAGCAAAGGTTTTAGTATATATACATTAAGCCTGTAAAAAGATAAATAGGCGTAAAGCACTTTGGTCTGGTAAGACATGGATATCCTGTTGAAACAGCTGTAGTTGAGGCAGTTGTGACAAGAAATGTAATGTGCTCCCCAGTTCAAACTTTTTGGAGCAACAGAAAGAAAGTGAGTGTGAAAACACCCTCTCAACTTCTTTTTGCAATCCATACAACATTCATTCTACTTACATAATAGCTGCTGCGCACCTAGTTGTATCCGGATGTATCAGCTGGCAATATACCCAAGACCATGTTTGAATTGGTCATTGCCTACAGGCCTGTAATTTACTACAGCACAGTATAGACTTTGACTGTGTGAATTTAAGTTGTGAGTTTTCATCCAGCAAATGGTATAGTGGTTTTCACCAGATAGCATTGGCAAAGTCATTTTAGAAGTGGCTGAGAAGGGTCTAGCATTGTGTTTAAGATCAGACAGATACCAACTGGAGTCTGCATCTCTCTCTCTGTTTTATACGTTATCAGTGTGTGTTGGGGAGAAAAGAGGTATCAGGTCAGAAAACATGTTAAAAAGACCTCAAGTGACAGCATCATGCCGTGGTCCATGTGAGTAATACTAGAGTGAAGCTGGTGGGCGGCTGGTGGGCCAGTTTTCTGCAGAGGAGGAGGTCAGGGGAGAGATTCATGTGGCTCCCAGCCTCCTGTAGGGAGTGTGGACCAGCTGCAGGGCTGCTCCATTTCGGGATGGGTGGGTGGAAGAAAGGAAGAGAGGGAAGGGGAGGAACCCAGACAAGTGAGAGAGCGGTGGTCTGTAGTGGTGCCAAAGGAAGAGGCCTGGATGACGCAAGCTACAGGCCTCTGTAAGCAGAAAGGGAGACAGAGGCAGAGATGTAGAGGGAGAAGAAAGCGAGAGAGAGAATGAGTTAGAGAGGGAGAGGGAGAGGCAGACATGCAGGCGACAGACGAGAGAGAGAACACACCCACTTTTGTAACCTGATCAGAGAGCAGCCGGCTGCTAACCTCTGCTTCTAAGGGCCAGGGACATGTGTGTGTACACACACACGGTCATATAGAACCATACAATTACATGCAGAGGGAGAAACACAGAATGGCACACAGACATAAACACAAACTGTGTGCGTTCTGGCACGAGACCACACACCCACACCAGTTGTCATGTCCTAAACCCTCCTGCGGACAGAAAAACATGCATTCTCACAACGAGCAATAAACTAAACCCATTGGAGCTACACACTACTCTTCACCACTCTTGTGTCCCATCATTGGCTTAAATGTCACAGGTTATCCAACAGTTAGTATCTGCAGAGCACTAGAGCAGCCCTAAACACTGTTTTGACTGGCTCCTGGCTTTATCTGGCCCCTGCGTGGGTGCTGAAGCTCCTGGTAAAAATTTACACATATATATATATATATATATATATATATATATATATATATATATATATATATATATATACATACACATACATACACACACACACACACACACACACACACAAAGTAGGATTATCCTAGAGAGCAGGCTGGAGTCACATGGGGTCTGCCTAACACAGTGACCTGCTTGGCTGCAGATGGCCAACGCTGAAGATGAACACAGATCAAGCTCCTCTTTCTCTCTGACTCAGCCACTGATCGGCCTGCTACTCTGCCTCATGGCACCAAAGGAAAACTAAAGTAATGCACACCTCAGTGTGAAAACAATGTTTGTACATGGGCAAATTCCTTTATTTATGTAACTTCACATTGCACCAGTAAATATTAGTCAAATTCAAACTAAATATTGTCAGAGTGAATTTTAGCACCCTGTTGCATCAGTGAATTTTTTTTATCAGTCAAAGATTATGAATTAAACTTGAATAGGGAGATTTTGTTGTTTGTCCTATTTTCAGACTAGATGTGGCATGGAAAAACTGCTGCAGCAGTAAGAAAATTGAAATTTGTGTCTGTCATTCACACAAGCCTGTTCACTCCTCCTCCCCGCTTCTTCTTGTGATGTTGCTTTTAAATGTCTCTCCAGAGGATGCAACCTTATTGATGCTCAATCGTGTGTTTTCTGAGTGACTGTTGGCTTGTTCTCGATGTATGTATTAGTCTGTGCCGGTGCCAAGTGGCATTATGCATCAAAGAGATAGAAACTGTGCGCGGTAGACAGAGTCGGCATTGCACAATCACTCTCCTCCGTTCCCCCTACTCTACAAACGGTGCATCATTGCGGTATTGCCCCGCATGATTGCTAACGGTCATGATTTCCCAAGGAAGAGGGGGGTACAAGTGAAGGCTCATGGGGGAGGAAAATCAAAACAAATGGTTAAGCACTGGCTTTGACCCCATTTGCAGGGAGATTTGTGTACTCAACATGCTGATGTTTGTGTCAGAGCGCTCCATTCAAACGGGATCCCAGACCCTATTTCTGTCTCACCCTAATAGGGTGCCATTGCCAGGTCAGGAAGGGGGAGGTGAATGGGGGAGTGAAGTCAACCAGGGGTCATGGATATATAGATGGCAAACCTCATTGCCTCCCTAAGCACCCGTAGCAGTACGAGGCTACGGCCATTAGATGGGATGGGATGATGCTGAGCCTTTGTGTGTGTGTGTGTGTGTGCGTGCGTGCGTGCGTGTGTGTTTGTGTGTCTGTGAGATGTTCATTCCATCATAATAGACGAAAGCAATCTCCCTGCCCCGCGGTTGCCCTCTCCTCAACAGCTGGAGCGGGGTGAACCAGAGTTCTCAATGTCGACGTGCAGTGTCACGGCGAGGACGTGTGAAAAACGTGGCTTGTGAACAACATACATGCATAGTCACACTTTCTGCTTGCACACGGTGTTGTGGTTGCTGTGAGTTCCCTCCAAAACGTCCCACTGACCCCGTAACAGGCTAGCATTCTGCAGCTAATAATTGTGGAGCTGCTACATTAGTTTATTATGAACCATCATGGATATATGTATTCCACTTTCTGATCAGCCCCCACCTGTCTTCCTCCCATCACATACATTACCTCTGCTTGGGTTGGCTCAAGGTGAAGACATCATGTATCGTCACTCAGATGACCGTGAATACAAAATGCCCCAGACATCGATTATATGCCTCGGGTGCAACCTGCTTCTTTTTTTTTCTTTTCTCTTCCCTTCCCCTCCCCTCCCCCATCATGTTCTCATCACAGGAGATGATTTTGTGTGTTCCCAGGATGGATGGAAACAATCTCAGGATTTGCACCACGCCACAGAAATGCTGGGGAAAAGTTGTGTGCAATGAAATTTTCTCCCTTGACTCCCTATTGTCAACTCAAATTTCAGATTTTGGACTGATCCCCTTTTCAAGGAGGAGATGAATCTTGTAGAAATTTCGGCCTCCATTTCCTTGTCAGGCATCTGGTGTTTCCATTCTGCCAGAGCCCTGGCCTCAGCTGACCCAGTATTAGTCCCCCAAAGTTGAATGCGCTTGTTCCACTCTCTGCCACCAGCTTTAACCTCATGCTGTGCTGCTACCACAGACCCAGTTCTTGTTTGACATTTAGTGGTACACACCAGCAGAGAAATGGAAAAACTAAAGAGCATTCATTTATTTAAAGGGTCAGTTCACACAAATCGTACTGGAATTATTTTCTTTTTTTCCCTATGGGGTATCTTGCCACTTCTGTTATGTGTGATATCTGCCTCTCAGAGTACCATGCTCATAGTAGTTAAAATGGCATTTAAACTGTTTCCAGAAACGGTTCTGTCCTCGAGTTACTCAATGACAGTCATGGATATGTTCTAAGAACTGGATACAGTGTTCGAGGTAGAGCCCCTTTCATCCTATGAGAGTTGCTCAGTGGCGCATAAAGCCATCATCGTGACCCGGATTATTGGCACTACTTTGCACTGCGCGACCCATAGAGCAGGTGCACTAGAGACTTCTGCATCCCGAGCCGGCCACTTCACGTTTAGCACTCCGCTAATTTGAAATTAAATGATTCAATCACGCGGCTCTTATAGATTTTCCAAATGTTATCGGACTGAATGGATCAAATGTCTTTTGAAAATAATTCTGATTTAAAATCTGTCCATAGTGAGCTCTCTCTCTATCTTATCACAAAATACATTCCGGCCCGTGTGTTTATACGGTGTGTAGTCTTAGCACCAGCCATCATTTGCCTATTTCAGTGAAGGTGTTCCAATTTGACCCTGCAGAAGAACAACCAGCAACAGACTCTGCCAGCCATGAGCCTATCGAAACAGCATTAGCAGCAGTAGTGTCAGTGCCCATGGGGGAGCACTTACCTTGAGCTCACCAACGACTGTGATGTGAATGGCATTTGGCACGGGAAGTGTAGCTGTGTGAGGCCTTGCGTATGGCTAACCTCACCACCCCACAAATGGAGCCAATGTGTTGAGCAGCTGTGGAAGTGACGGCTGGAGCATGGCTGGAGCATGGCCAGCCCCGCTCAGTTTGATGCAGTGATTTAGCTTTGTGCTCCCTGGCTAACCTCAACGTTAATGGAGGGTGATGCTTGGCTGAAAGGGAGCACACGTTGGCACAACACACGGTCTTCCTCGGGCTGTTGTAGGTGTCACATTAAAATGTAGACCAGTCACTTTAAAGTCATTCCCAGGCCAGCGAGGCCACAGGGATTCAGAGCTTCTACCTGTCAACTGATGGCACTTAAACATCTGTGTGTGTGTGTGTGTGTGTGTGTTTCCCTGTCCCCTCTTGGATGAAACTGCGCAATGGCAGCGAGTTGAGGTGTGTCTCATGACTGTGCTTAGTGCATCTAACGACTACAAGTGCAAATGTGTTTGTGTTGTCTCTGCTTGCATAGTGTGTCCCGTAACGGTGATCAATGACTTTGTGTTGGAGGTGGGGGGCGGCCATAAGGGAAGTGTGGTGGGGGGTGTCGAGATTGGGCTCCCATTTTAATGAGATCCTTGACTTGAGACGAGACAAGGACAACAGCAGCGCTTTTCTCTCTTTCTCTTTTCTCCAATTGCCTTTCATCCTTTCTCCCCTCCTCCATTTTTCCCTCTCCTTTCGTCCTTCCTCCATTGTTCTCTTCTTCCTGTCTCACTCTCCTGTCCTCTGTCTTTGGATAACAGAAGCCTTTTTAATAGAGGGGAAACCAGGCCACCACTAGTTGTTTTCTATAACCTATTATCTCTATGCACAAGGTCTCAGACTCTGCTGCATGTAGCCTCAGCCCTCGGGTGTTCATTTGGACCATATGAGAACAAAACGAAGAACTAGGCTGACACTGGCGTTCAGTGTTGTGCTTAAGTGAGCCATAAAACACGAGTGGTTGTGTCAGAATAGGGTACCTTCACCTGTTCATATGTGTGTAGGCGGTTATTTAAAGAGGAACTTGTAAGATATGTTTTCATGGCATTTCAAGTCCACCCAGTTGACGCGGCTAGTTGCTAACAGTTGCCACAAGGCGTGTCTTTTTGGCCCAAAGCAACGTTTTGTTCCTGCGCTCTCCTGACGTGGGGGGGGGGGGGGGGCACATGCCAAAGCATGAACACAAAGGCTAAAAATAGACACACACACACACACCTTAAGTCAAGAGACAACCATGAGACTCAACAGTCATTTGATGTATAAAATATTTAGTATGATGTCGTGTAAAAGCAATCCTGGCAGTCGATGCTGGCTGAGGTAGAAAAAGCCTGAAACAGGAAGGAAACGGGAGGAATTTGGGAATTGTTTCACTGTTCCGATATCCCTGTCATGGAGGGAGGATTAGCGCTTCATTTTTAGTATCTGTTGGGGATTAATTTACAGTGGCAGCCAGTAACTGAAGCCTCACTGTAACGTGCGTATCTGTGAAAGGCAATTCACATGCTCTTGGCTCATGTTTACCCGAGTGCTTCAGGGCGAGTGGGAGCAGTTGACCTCCTCCAGCGGGGAAGGGGTTAAGCGTCAGGAATGATTGAGGTGTTGGTCGCACGCAGGCTGCTCAGACTGCTGCTGCAGATTTTCTTTCTTTACACTTTCCATTTTCCTTCACTCTCCTGCCCTCTGGATTCTTATTTATGTCCTCACTCTCTCCCCCCGTTTCTCTTTTTTCTTCCTGCTGCTGACTTCAATTCTCTCCAGTGTCTTGGTTGGTTTGTTTTGCAGCCCCAGTATAGCTATTCTCCTCACACATTCAGGTCATTATTAATGATTTGTTTTAGAATCTTGCGGTACAGTAGATGTTCTGTAGATGATCACCATTTTATATAGTTTTACCTGTGAGAATGTAGAAACCGAGAACTAGTGCTTATACATTTCTCCTCATGGAAGACGGCATCTTCCTCTTGCACCCAGCTTGTCTCTCTCTTCGCTACTCATTCTTTACACCCTTCTTCTCTTTCTTCCCCTACTTCCTCACTCCATACCTTTTTGTATCTCTTGCTCTCTCTGTCCCTGTGCTGTTAGGTGGCTGGGTATAGGGGTGGGGGGGTGGTGGGGGGAAGGGGGTGTTGGAACGAGTCTGAGTCAGAAGGAAATGAACCCAATAAATCAAGCTCTCGTCCTTGTCTCCTCCCTGCCCGGACCTGCTGCCTTACCAGCTCTCTGCAGCTATGTGCATTCACACTACCTTTACATGCACAAAATATCTCGGGTTTTGCCCTTATTCCACAAAAAGACAATATTCGACTAAGCTGTTTACATAGCTAATAAAGTGTATATTCCATTTATAATCCCGTTTATATGAAGTCGTGCACAATAGGATTTTTTTTTCAAAGCTTTCCACCGGTGGGGACTTGTTTGACCGTGCAAACACAGCCTCCGAAACACAGTCTCGCTCATCTGGAGTGGCTGTGGCTCCGAGCTGGAGCAGGTTGTCCTCCAATCACAAGACTGGCAGTTCAAGACCCGGCTCCTCCGGCCGCATGTCAAATTGAATTGAACCTTGTACTGTACGATTGGAATAGGTTAACAGTTTCTTCTTTCTTTCTCTTCTCCTTCTTTTCTTTCATTCCTTCAGCCACCTTCTTAAAAAAGGTTGTTGTTGTGATTTTTGCGCATATTTTCGGATATCCCAAAACATATTTTATATAAAACAGTAGGTGTGTTTCTCCTTCCAGCCAGAGATGTGGACTATGTGTCTCTAACTAACCCAACCTCGTAAACTGCTGGTCAGTTGATTTGTGTACAACAACCATAGCAACGCACAAAGCTGACATAAGCCGTAAACTGGCTGTAAACGTCTTAATCGGAAAATGGTAAATTCGGAATATCTAAACGGAATATGATGTTTTACATGACCTGTATCAAATTCAGAATATTGTCATATTTGGAAAAATGGCGGAATATTAGTGTGCAACTGTGCATATAAACGTACTCCCTGAAAACCTTGTAATAGCATCGTCACTGAATGTCATGTTTTTTCCCCATTTTTAAATAAATTATTGGATTTTCCCTTGAGAGTTGAAGTAAACATTATGACCTTTGTGCTTTCTTCAAAGTTTTTCATGATTTCCGAAATTTTACAATGATATAAAATATGCAGATTAGTATCTTCTAGTAGTGTATGCCGCATGGTCCCCAGCAATGTGCTCGGGAATAGACTTCCTTTTGATTTTTGGCAGCTATCCTGTAAATTCATAGTAAGTGATGGACGTTATGCCAGTAAGAGGGTATCTTGAGGAAATAAATAATCTGTAACTATAAACTTTATTTTATATCAGTGCATTGCTTTATCCCTTTTAAGATATCACAAAATAATGTGTACTGTGTTTTGTAGGAGAAATACAGGCTATTTTTTTTAATTTAACCTTTATTCATCCAGGTAAGTTGATTCACATTCATACAGTTACACATCCCGGTCTGAGCAGCTCCACTGGAGCGGTTGGGGGGCTTGCTCAGTGGTGGGGATGATGAGGGACAGATTTTATCCTGTCGTACTGGGGATTGAACCGGCTACCTCCCAGTCTCATGCTCGCTCCTTTAACCTTTAGGCCACCACTGCCCACTGCTACTGACTGGTGGTCAGGTACATGCAGGTACATGCTTGGTAAACGTAGTGTGCATTACAAGCCTGTTAAGTTGCTTCATAATACTGAAAGCACATCCTAGAAGTGTGAGTAATGATAACCATTCCTTCTCTCAGGTACTTGAACCTGGCAATGTTGGGGCATCTGTGTTTTAAAGGGATATTTTATACATAAGATGCTTCACAATGAAGTGCCTTGTTTAAGATTTAGCTTCATTTGTGCCTGTAAAAGCATGTGTCTGTTCGCTGGACATTTCTTAATGGTTCATTGTATTATAACTGAATAAATAGTAGGATAATTAGGCACAGAAAGAGTGTGTCAAAGTGAGTAAATGCACTATAACTTATATTCTTGTATGTGTATCTTATTCTTTTTTTGTTTTATTTTCATGGCTGTTTTTAATTGCTCTTTAATGTTTAATGTAAAGCACTTTAAATTGCCTTGTTGCTAAAATGTGCTATAGAAATAAAGTTCCCTTCCCGCTGCAGGACTCAGCCTACATGGGGTGAACGCTCTTACTGGGTGATCTAGAGGCCGCCCCACAAGACCATTTCTAACCTTGACAAGAAATATTGTGTAACGTTTTAATCTTGTGGGACAAGATCTTGTCACAGCTTTAACAAGTGGTTTTGGTCAGAAAATCCTAATTTCACCCACTGCTTTTGAGTGGTGTTAAACAATAGAATACAAAATGGTCAAAATTAGTTTTTTAGGCATCTTAAAGTGCCCATATTATGAAAAAATCACTTTTTGGGGGATTTGGGGTGTTACTTTGTGTCTCTGGTGCTTACACACACATACACACTTGGAAGAAAAAAACTATCCATGCTGTTTTCAGTGAGATCTGGTTTCTGAATGTCCTCTGTCTTCAGTCTCTGGGTGAGCTGTTCAACATCTGGACAGCTTTCTATGTCACTAGAGAGGAGGTGGCTAACTGTAGCATGCTAGCTCGTTCTCAATGGCTAAACACTGCTCCAACAGCCACTAGTTGACCAGAATCTCCAAAAGAACTACTTCCTGTCCCTGTTCTACTTCCTGTCCCTGTTGTGCAGGTATTCCACAAGTGGCCCTGGTCTAGAAGAAGTCTCCCAGCTGATCCTGCCTTGGACTGACCAAAGCTGGAGAAAGACTTATCTAGCTGATGGGATCTTACCGAGCTACTGAGCTATGTGCAGCTCCCAACAAAGATAGTATAGAAGTTAGATGTCTCACTCTGCAGCTAAAACAAGTGGGATTTCTCTGTAGGTAGAACAGAGACCTAAACACACAGGGTGAAAGCAGGATATGCAGCAATGTGCAGAACAACAAATATTGGTGTTTTGTGAAAATGAAACCATGGAAACCTATTCTGGTACAACCTCAAAATACAATTATGAACCTGAAAAGGAGCAGAATATGGGCGCCTTAAATCCCAGTACAACACTATTACAAAATTTTAAAAACACAATGCAAGTTCCTCCTGCCATTTGATGCTACTAAATTTAATTTGTGTACAGTACATTTATGTGAACTGTCAATATCACATCCAGAGTAATTGTGACAGTAATAAAAATTTGACCCATTTTTTATGCTGTATATTCTGCAATAGATCAAATGTGTTGCTGAAAATGACTTGTGGTGTACGCTGAGTTAGCAGTAAGCCACCACTTCCCCCCAGGGCGTCCAGCAAACTTTCAAGGAGAGTCATTCCATGGCCCCTCCCTCTTGTGTTTGTGCGTGTGAAGTGCACCTGCAGTGCTTCAGGGATGTGATTTTTCAACTTTATTGGACGCACGCGTCCTATTTGATTGCTTAACGGCATATAAAGTCTTATCCTGCCTTCTGTTTGCCTGGACACAAACCTGGCTTAGTCCTGCGCTTGTGTGTATATCAGATAATGTGTTTGTTCTGTGTCACTGAGAACACACCTGCTGGCATGGTTTGTGTTTTCTGGGACAAACTAGGGCCAGGCGATCTCAAGAAAATCAAATATCACAACATTCATGACCAAATCCCTCGGTTGTTGATATCGCAATGATATTGTAGGGTTGACATTTGGCGCTTCAACAAACTGTTCTTTACACAATGGGATTTTGGAAAAATAATCAATAATGTCAATTTAATGACAAAGTGGGTAAAGGCAAATAACAGAAGACAGTGTTTTCTCCAGGTTAGTGGAAGACTTGGGTGCACATATTTGTCTGTGGGTTTAGGGGTCCTCCCTCGAGAAAATGTTAAATTCTTTTGAAAAAGCTTGAGCAGATAATAAATAAAACAATTCAAAACCTTAAATACAAAACTTGCAAAATAAGTCCACCAGAGACCAACTACAGCCATTAGTTCTGAGAAAAGTAATTCAGTAAGTTTTGATGCTCCTGATTGATTTTACATTCACTTGATTTAGGCGCTGCACCTAACCCTAATAATGTTATTTAGTAAGTCTGGTGAGTTCAGAACATGACACCTCTTTACTTTAATAAAGCCTTTAAAATCAGGAAAAGACAACCCTTACCGTATTACAATATCCAAAATACTATCTACTCTCATACCATGATATCAATTTAATATTGATATGTTGTCCAGTCCTAGGGCAGACTAAAAGATTTATGCAGCACCAGAAATGAACGTCAGATGCCATGTTGCAGAATAAGTGTCAGATGGGACATGTAGCGGTGGAATTCAGCTCCTCAGCCAGTACAACCAAAGAAACCGAGATACAGCTTTTGATCACACAACACAGGAGTCGGCAGAGGCATTGACACACGGTGACAGCCGCTAACATGACACGCCACTTAAATTATACATGCTCACTGGTCACTGTGTAGCTCTGATGCTCTTCATTATCCTAAACTCTCTGTTCACAGATCCACATGCTCAGTCACTGTAGTTCTCTAGTCTGCTGTTGGCTTGTTAATGCACACACAGCAACAGTCATTCACTGTGGCGGGGCCACTTTGTTGTTTTTTTACTTGTACAATTAAGCTGTTAAGTTGACTGACGGTCTCAACTCTTCTCTCCCGCCCCCCCTTTCTCCTCTGTCCGTCTGCCAGCCTGTGGCAGAGCCCATCCCTATCTGCAGCTTCTGCCTGGGCACCAAGGAGCAGAATCGGGATAAGAGGCCCGAGGAGCTCATCTCCTGTGCCGACTGTGGCAATAGTGGTGAGTGAGTGCTTCTCTGTGACCATTACAACCCCAGATCCTTGCACCATTTCAGTCTGTGACTTGGTTAAACTGTCCTAGTATTGTGGAAGACAACCACAGAGGAAAAGGTCTTGATCAGCTGTCTGCAAAGTATAAATTGGTTGGAAGCGGGATTGGTTACAATACAGGCAGTTATAGAGAGAGCACGCATTTGCAGTGGGGGCAGGAAGAACTCGATGCTTTCCATCGACTTTTATTGCGTGAGGGTTCATCCTCGTCAATTTCATCTGCTAGCAAACAACAGAAAAATCCCTAAAAGCTGCTGTGTGGTGATATTAACTACCAACAATGTAAAGAACCCATCACTTAAGTTTGTATAAGCCACCAACCCGAAAACCTGAGCACAAAGGTGGATACAGATGTGAGGAATCAGCAGGAAGATGGGAAGACTGTGGGACCCTGACACTACTTTAACGTTATGTCCGACATTACGCGTGTTAGCTTAACTTACAGACAGACAGTTGGGCTAAAACATTTGAGTATCTGCAATAAAAGTTCTTTGGGTCAGCAGTTTATAAAAACTTAACCCCCCCCGCTCTCCCCCCCTTAAGGAATTGTAGCCATTCTAGTTTCTTCTAGATTTATTCTTTATAGTTGCTCTTTTGTGTACTTTTGGTTATTTTTCTTTTACCTCTTCCCATTTTTTGGTCCAGGATCTCATGCTTAAACTTGAATTAGACTGGCACCAGCCTCTGTTTTCTGAGAAAGTGAGCTATAATTATGGTTTTCCTCCAGCTTAGTGAAAGCAGAGAAGAGGATTGTTGATTGGGTTTCTGTCCCAGACAAGACCATCTACTCTACAGCTACTCTTCAAAACAGCAAAAGCACAGCTCTGACAGATTGTCATTTATGTTTGAACACTCTCTTTGCAGCCAGGTTTGATTCAGTGAGGGCTTTCAATTCCAAAAGGAGTTCTTTTTTCCCTTCTTCTTCATCCTGCTATGATGCAAGTGGGTCACAGCTGTCAGTCAGTGGCAGCAAAAGAGCCTGTGACGTTGACGCACTTGTTTGTGTATGCGTGTCTATCTACCTGCAGGCCACCCGTCCTGTCTCAAGTTCTCCCCAGAGCTCACAGCGCGAGTCAAGGCTCTGTGGTGGCAGTGCATCGAATGCAAGACTTGCAGCAGCTGTCAGGATCAAGGAAAAAATGCGGTGAGTGGATGAGCGAATATGGCGGCCTGGCAGCCTAATAGTGTCTGTAAGCACTCTCTTCCCTGCTTAAGTACCAGATAGAGATGCTGATAGACATATCTGTGGTCTTGGGATTGAGCTATTTTAGTCAGCATGATTTCAATCTTCTTCTATTTTCTCCTACTTGTCAAGTGAGGAATCAGTGTTATTCAAACGTTTGTAGAGAGGTTCGACGGTTAGACTAAATGCACAACATACTGCTAAGATGCACACTGATCAAATTCATCTTTGGGTACGGAGAATAAAATGGAAACAAAGTTACTTAAACCAATCACGGTGGATATTTTCAAAGTACTGTCCAACTTTAAATGGCAAATTCATTGTAATTAAACAAAGTATTTTAATGCTCTTTTGTGCTAGCCTGGAAATCCAGACCCAAATCCGAAAGATTAAGGGTCTGGCATTGAGTAATGAAAGTTGCCCATCTCAAGGGGCAGCACCAAACGTGCATTTGAAAATCTTACAGCACGCAATTGGATAACACTAGGACCAATCACAACAACACACAGGGTGAAGCATCCAGAGCCCCGTACGCTTAGATACCGGCGGAGCTAACTGGTAGATTAAACTGTCGTCATCTGTTAAGCTTGCCTCTGGCCCCACCTATATCAGATTACTGATGTGATTGGTGCAGCTCGCCTCGGGCCCGCCTATATCAGATACACCGATGTGATTGGTGCAGCTCACCTCTGGCCCCGCCTATATCAGATACACAGATGTGATTGGTGCTGCTCACCTCTGGCCCCACCTATATCAGATGCATTGATATGATTGCTGCAGATCGGCTACAAGAGTATAGTTAATGAGCAGCATTACTCAATGCCAGAGTAACTCGTGAGAACTCTGGATTTCCAGGGTCCTTTTGTGCATATATATGTAGAAATCTGTTTCATTAGAATGAGCTCAGGAGCTTTGGTCAGCACTCCAATAAATGTATCCTCAGTCAAAGTGCATCATATCCATCTTATTGGAAATGGGTGACACATATTTGACTTGATTAAAAAATAAAATTTCCCCCCCAATATCTTTTCTAGCTTTCATGTACAGTACCAGTCAAAGGTTTCACTTTGTCATTCAAGTGAATGGGAAAGTGTGTCCAAACGTTGCCTGTACTATGCCTCCCTATTAAATTGGGTCACTTAGACTAAACCCATCTAAAGTAGGGCTGCTCAATAACGAAAAATAAAATGATCCTCATCCCAATTATTTTGGTCAGTGTAGAAATCATGATTAATTAACATGGTTAATCGTTGACTTTTGGAAAGATGTTGCATTTATTTAATTAAAAAAACAATTGTGAAAGGGTCAAACAAATCAACACCTTAAACTGTGAAATTTCCCTTAATTCTTTTCCTGTTAAACGTTTTTGAATTGCCCTTAAAAACACAAAAAAATATAACAAAAATGTAATGCAAAATACATAGTTTTTTTTTCTTGATTACATTGTTTTTGTGATTGGTAAGAGTCAAAGTCTGATTGTTCTAAAACGATTGATAATCAACCATACTATGTGTGTCTGTACTGTTCAGGACAACATGTTGTTCTGTGACTCCTGTGACCGGGGCTTCCACATGGAGTGCTGTGATCCTCCCCTCACGCGGATGCCAAAAGGCAAGTAAACAGGACTGCTACTTTAACTCATCACCTTACCTCTTCTTTGGCCATTTACAGCCTCCCAGGGATTCAACTAAAATAATACACAAAGCTCCTACATTAACCACCCTATACAACCATTATAGTTGCACTAAATTATGTTTTCTCATGAAGCACCTAATGCTCCGCCGGTAAGTGCTAATGTATTCGATACGTCCCTGAGCGTGTTGATATCTGCACTGAAGCCTGTCTTGTCTTATCCACCTCAGGGTATGTGAACCTGCGCTTTTACTCTTTTTTTTCTCCCAGGCATGTGGATTTGCCAAATCTGCCAACCCAGAAAAAAGGGAAAGAAGCTCTTACACGAAAAGGCAGCACAAATCAAACGGCGCTACAACGCGCCACTGGGCCGGCCCAAGAACAGGTAAAGGAAGGTCTTCAGGCCAGTAGAGAGCCGCAGCAACATGCCATGTATCTGCTTCACCTGAGAACAGCCACAACACGCCTACTTTCCTACTAAATGTATTGTGACTCTGCATTTTGTTGGGCTTTTATGTTGTTAGCCTTAACAACAGAGCCGCTTCAATACACTTGTTAGATAATTTTACAGAGTTCTGTGTTGAGTTTGGTTTGTCGCTGTGTGTTTGTGGTGGAAAACGGAAACAGAGCGGCGTGCCAGAAAAGCAGGGCGCCATGACATAGGTCCGCTTCAAGGCCAGGCTAATGTTGAAGTCCCTCTAATGAACAGTACATCAACCACATGCATTAAATATTTGAATATTGAAACAGGCTATACCTTTCCTCCACAGGCCGGGGCGGCCCTTCAAGAAGCTGGGCGGGCGTGGTCGACGGAAGCGCTCAGCCTCCGCCAACTCATCCTCCAGCTCCTCCTGTGAGGGTTACCCTGGTGACGACCGGCTGCTTTTTTCTATGCGGGACGACGACGACGACATGTCACAGGGCAGCCTGCGCTTCAACAACAAGACCAAGGGCCTCATCGACGCCCTCACAAAGTTCTTCACACCGTCGCCTGAGGGCCGTAAGGCCCGGCAGGAAGTAGTGGACTATTCACAGCAGTGCCGTATCCGAAAGAAAGCCAGTCGCAAAGGAGAAGGAGATGACAGAGGAGGTAAGGAGTAGCTGTGCTACCTATACACACAGCACTTCACTTTACCAATGCGGGATGAACATGTCTGGTTGATGATATTAGATTTGTACTGGTCCAGTTGACAAAAAGAATCAAGTTTTTCCATTATTGTTAGTATTATTATTTATACAAAAGGGTACAAGATTGGAAGCTTAGAATATGTTATTGTAAACTGACCAAAATATGTATTATTATATGTCTAAAGGTAATGTTCTTGACAGGGATATCATAAATAGCTTTGGAATTGCAATGTAACTGATGCATAAAAATATTTGAATGTAGTGTATTGTGTGAACGAGACATGAAACAAATTTGCAGCAGTGCAGCAACACAAATTCTTAATGAAGTGACTGCGAAAACATGAAGAGTAGGCTATGGATTTTAACATCTCAAAAACGTCCACTACATAAATTGGTAATATTTGCACTTTAATGAGCCATCAGCATCATGATTTTTAAAACGCATACTCTATCTTCATGCTTCTTTTCCCACTTTATCAGACTCGATTAGGGGTTGTCAGCTAGATGGTTTGCTAACAGACCATGTACTATCAGCTGTTATTGGGATCCATACGCAGTGCTTTAATGTTCTTCTCATGTTACTCATTTGCAAATTGTAGACCGAGGGTAAAGATGGTGCAAAACTGATTTGTCATTTGCCGCCTCAGAAAATTGTTGCCTATGCATGGAAAAACAGTGCTTTGTAATCTGAAGTGGCCACCTTCACTTCTCTTTCCACTGAACTTAAGTAATGCACAGTAGAAGAGAATAAATGCTAGAGAGCAGACACATTAGAAGCATTCACTGCCACCGGTGTCTGTGATTTTGAGCCACTTTGAAGATTTTGTTGTACAATGGATAAGCAGGTTTATACAACCTGCATGAATCCAGTGTTGTAATATATCCAAAGTCTGTCAAGACTAATTCAAAAACCAGTTTACCTTACATATGAATAAAAAGCCAGTTTATGATAGGTTTACACTTCTTGCCCACCGGCCCGTTGTTTGTTTAGCTTTTTTATAGATAGTTCTAGATCAAGATAGTTTTTATACATAGAAATAAAACCCATTTTGTGAATTCTTTCGTATCAGCACCCACATGAAAGTGTCTGCTCCGCTCCGTACAGCAGCACAGAGTAGCAAGTGTCCGATTTC